>OW121741.1:41506579-42054079 GCA_933228675.1 Stomorhina lunata
GTACAAGCAGCATATTAAGATTGCACCAATGTCCAGACTTTATATACGGTAGATGCATTAGGAACTCCTAACAAAATATACGAACCTGTCGTATTACTATCATCATGTTTATTCTAACTAAATAAATATTAAGCTAAACCAAGTTTTTCTTTTATGATCTTTAAATCCTAGAGTTTCTTGACCCACCTCATTGTACGTTCGGGTGACACATCAAGAGATTTCATTAATGCATGTGTCACTGTTGTTTATATCATCTGGAAAACGATTTCTAATGGAAGTAAGAAATATCTTCAGTTTTCCCACATCAATTTTCAGATCTGCTTTCGCCGATTGAATTACATATATAACTAAGTGATTATCGGTGTTTATGTCTGCTACGCGTCTTGAGCGTACATCAAGGAAAGATAATCGCAACTTAGAGTTGACTAAAATATGATCAATTCGGTTCTTTGTTACGCCGTTCGGCGATATCCAAGATATTTTATGGTGTAATTGATGAGGGAAAATGGTGCTACCCTCAAACAGTTTTTTTCGCAGCATAGTTCGATCAGTCTTATTCCATTATCGTTCCTTACTCCGACACCGTGCTTGCCAATGTAATATTGCAAGCCGGTGATGTTTGAACCTGCCATTGAAGGTCGCCCAGTATCACAGCAATGTCGTATGCACTTTACTGTTCATCCAACTGCTTAGTACATCGTAAACTTCATCTTTGTCGTTTTCAGATTGGATTTCAGTAGGAGCGTAGACATTGGTAATTATAAAATTAAGAGCTTTAGTCTTAAGAGTTATTGTCATTAGTTTCTCATCGATGGGGTACCATGCTATCATGGCTTTAGGTATTCTTTTAGATATCAAAAAGCCCATGCCCCAAAAAAAACACAGTATTTTCGCTCAGCACTTCCCCTTACTCTGTTTATCTTATTTCTTGCACCGCCAGCTATGATTATCATATGATATGGTTGAAGGTTATCATATGATCGGGCTTGGTCGTCTATAAAATTGTAAATAAAAAGCCAAATTTATATACTTCTATATCTTAAGTAAAAATGACCCATAGTGCTGTAGTGATATGTGGAGTTTACAAAATATTTACACATTTTTAGCTCGATATTATGAGTAATACAATTGAAATCATTAAGAACTGTCGCTTCTAAGAGTTAACACCTAAATAATGTCCGGGATATATTCACTTCAAGCTGTTAAAATGTTTTCGATAACTCGAAAACTAGCCAGTTTTTGCGGTGCAGATATTGTTGCTAAAGATTATAGAATCAACTGGAGAACTGCGGTTGTATTCTTTTTAATAAATATGGTCATAGGTTGTATTTTCTATAGTAGTTATACTGATGTCGTTGAAAATGGCAACTGGTTCAATTTATTGATGAATACGAGTGTGGTGGGAATAGCTATACAGGAAAGTTGACATTTTTCTTTTAATGAACTTTTTATATTATTATATTAATGTATAAATATTAATCATATCTTTACAGGGTTATGCTAAACTTGTTCACGATATTAAGCAAAGTGATAACTTTAGATTCCTACACGATGAAATCATAACAATGTACGAAATATATGAATTGAAAGCTTTGCCTTATAAAAGGTGTCTTAAAAGTACTCTAAAATCAGTAAACAATCTACTTAGGATAGTGCTGGCCATCTATGTTATGGCAAGTTGTGCTGTTTCTTTAATACCTACATACGCCCGTCTTAGGCACCAGAAACATGAGTTACCTTTTCAATTTGGTCTACCATTTTTAGACCTTAATACAGATTTTGGATTTAATTTGACCGTTGCTATCCAAATGGTTTGTGTAGTTTTTGGAGCAAGTGGTAACTTTGCTGCGGATACTTGGCTCTTTATATATTGTGGTCATATACCCATGATTAAGAATATAATAAAATGTAAATTTGATGATCTTGACAAAATCTTGGAAGAATACCCAAGAAATTTGTCAAAATCCAAAGTAGTCTTAGACGATATTTTGTTATGGCACCAGAAATATGTGATGTGAGTATGAAGATCATATGCTAACGAAATGAAATGAATAATTTTTTCTTTTATTTTTTCTAGTTTCTGTGGAATTATTCGTGAAACATTTTTCTGGATAATCTTTGTTCAATTTGCCGCCCAATATGTGAGTATTATCTCCACCATTGTCTGCTTAATTTTGGGTATATGGCCGCCAGCTCCAATATATTTAATATATTTGCTTGCTATATTTTTGACCTACAGTGCACTCGGGAACATAGTTGAAGTATCGGTAAAAACAAATTATTAACTAACTGTTTCAGTGTGTACCTTTGTCCATGTTTAAAAGTATATGTTTGTATTAGTATATAGCCATGTTTTAGTTTATTTTTATACCCTTCACCAATAGGTGAAAGGGTATTATAAGTTTGTGATTCCGTTTGTAATTTTTTTATTAGTGATCGTAGACCCCATAAAAATTATACCGATCGACTCAGAATCGGGAGGAGAATCGATTAAGCGATGTCCGTCTGTCTGTCTGTCTGTCTGTCTGTCCGTCCGTCTGTCTGTCTGTCTGTTGAAATCAAGTTTCTGAAGCCCCTGGAGGATGGACTTACATAAATTATATATTAGATTTTAGGAAATTCTCCCGCAATGAACGCTATTAAATTTCATTAAAATCGGTTTATAAACACCGAAAATATCGAAAAAATACCAAAAATTAGACGAAAATTTTAAAATTTTTGATTGAAACACACTTTTAAATAACAAGAGAAAAAAGATACTCCTGGTGTACATGTGATAATATATTATATATCAGATTGTAGGAAATAGTTTCCCAAAACACTCTGTAAAATTTTATCAAAATCGGTCCATAAACAACTGAGATATCGCCAAAACATTGAATTTGATGTATCGCAAATTGCCCAAAGTTCGCATTAGAGAATGTTTGTTGAAAAAATGAAATGCAGAAATAGGAAAAACCATCCTCCTTTAGTACGGACCTACATAAATTTTATATCAGATTTTAGGAAATTCCCCCGCCAAGCACGTTATTAAATTTTATCAAAAGCGGTCCGTAAACAATTGAGATATCGCAATAACACTACATTTGATGTACAGCAAATTGCTCAGAGTACGTGTCTAAGAAATTTTGTTTACATTTCGTAAGTATTGTTTCAGCGATATCTCAGGTGTTTATGGACCGATTGTGATGAAATTTGACATCGTTCTTTGTGTGAGGATTTTCTAAAATCTATACTCCACAAATCTGATTACGAATACCATTCAAACTGTACCGATCAACTTTGAATCGGCAGGAGAATCGATTTCGCGACCTCCGTCCGTCCGTCCGCCCGTCTGTTTTTTTGTCCGTCCGTCTACCTGTATGTAATTTTTTCTGTTGTAGTCAAGTTTTTGGAGCTCCTGTTTTGTCGATATCTCAGGTGTTTATTTTGATGAAATTAAATAGCGTCCTTCGCAGGGGATTACCTAAATCCTGATGCATTCGGTAATTTGTGGTAGATATAATTTAGCGTTTAAGCGATGGTGTTTTGATCGACAATGATAAAATTCAGGGTGGGACAATATCCTAAAATTTTGTGTAAGATCCAGGAGCTCCACAAATCTGATTTTAGCAGACAGACACTCTGCATTAATCTTAATTTTGTGTCTGACTTTTGAACATTATGATAACATTTGAGAATGTATTATATATCAAATTATAGGTAATCTTCCTAGGAAGTACAAAAATGCAATGATATCCGTTCAAAACCTACATATGTATGTAAGTATCTCACATATCAACGACAATTTAAATTTTTTAAATGCAATTGGGAGAAATCCATTCACGTTTGACAATTGATCCCGTATAACTTCGGCTAAGATACGATGATGACATTTAGTATAAAGACGTTGTACAATATTGATATTCAGGGCGATAGCGTCTAAAATAAACTTTTTAGAGGGACAACATTTGACAAAAGTATTTCTGATCTCTTGAAAAGTTCGATATTGAAAATGGGGGAGCTCTATTCACATTTAGTGAAATCTCCCATATAACCCCGACCGGGAATCGATTTAATGCTGATAAATTAAATCACATTAAAATTGCACAAGGAACTAGAGCAAAACTTTCCAAACATCCATCGGACAGATCGAAAGAACAATACATCCCAAATATTATTGATGAAGTGTTCATTTTAATTAATTAACTAACTTCAGATTAATAAGTAAATCTTTAATAACTTTTCCGACAAAGCTGATATCCATCCATTCAAAAGCTATATATTTCACGTATGTATCTAAAACTAAGAGTGTATACCCTATAATTTTAAGGCTTATCATTGTTAAAGCTTTGACCTAAATCAGTCCGCTAACTTCAGAGTTTTACATAACTAATCAAGAACTTTTACTGGTGGGATAATTCGTACGAATTAAAGTGCACAACCCTCACTGGGCACAGTGTTTTTGGGTTGCATGCCAGAATACTTAAACTTCATCAAATCGATGTGCTATTGCAAATGTAAGGGCATCTACATTTTGAAGCATCTTTTCTGCATGGTTTATCTGGTCTATCGAACTTCATTAAATGTTCGTAAAATATGTGTATATTTTATTTCGAAGCTACTGGCTGGCTTAAATATGTATTCTCTACTTGTAGTCTAGTAATCATTATCTTTCACAAAGGGACCACTTTAGAACCCAAGTGAAGCTTCCCTAGACATCAGCCACCTGCCCAACCTAACCTTTGGGTGCATAACTATCCTAGATGATGACGCCACCGAAAAGCTTTTCTTTTTCCGACTCTTAATTTTAAAGACTCTTTGCATATAATACTAGTATAACCAAATTTTGCTAGGAATTACATTAAGTACTTTTGCAGCACCATTGGTGAAGGGTATCCAAGATTCGGCAAAGCCGAATATACCACTCTTACTTGTTATTACTATATTTTGGGCTGTCTTAGTTCTATTCTATCTTATATCTTAGTGTACGTTTTAGCTGAGGTTAATGCGGCGAACTAGTCATCATTATCACTTAGACTAGAAAGTATTTTTTATTACCATGGAGGCTAACAATAAACATATGACCCGTTAAAGCATCTGGATCGCTTTTTAAGACTATTAAGTCGTTTAATATCAGCCAGATCTCCTAGGTATTTAAAGAAACAAATTCAGGGATCTTGTTTCTTTAAATACCTAGGACATCTGGCTGACGTAGACCCATTCTGTATGACTGGGCTGTCCAAATGAAGAAAAAAATATTTCATAAACTAGAAATCTTCAAAGCAGCTTTTACAAAAGTCACTTATCGTAACCTCCAAGAACTCAGTTACCTCCAATCGGTCAGTGACCTTATCTGGAACGTTTTCATAAGTCTTACAAACTCATATGCTCTACAGTACCCTAGTATGTTAAGATGGCCTAGCTCCTACATAAGGTGGATACTGAACTGCAAAGCCAACTGGTTCTGCGGCAATTCACAACTGAAGTTTATTTCAGGAAGATGGGATCCAGAGACTTAATGGCTCCTTTTTGCATTATTTGATTGAATACAGGCACGAAAATTCTTGCAACCTCGTAAGCAATATGGATACTAAACTCAAAAGCCAACTCGCTGAGAGATTTGCTGCAATCCATAACTGATGTTGATTTCAGAAAGACGTGGTCCTGAGACTAAATCTTCACATGGAGTGTATTCCCAAGTTTTGCAAACTCGAATACTCTGCAGTACCCAGGTATGTTTCCGTGGCACAGCACCTGGATAAAAATTCTCCCAAAGCCCCTACATGAGATGGATACTGAACTCAAAAGCCAACTCGTTGAGAGATCAGCATAAATCCACGACCAATGTTGATTTCAGAAAAACGGGATCCTGAGACTTAATTGCTCTCTTTCGCATTAGGAGCTTGCAAGTGTATAGAAGCAAGCCAAGAGATTACAGATCTTTTGGAAGGTATACCCAAGTCTTGTAAACTCATATGCTCTACAGTTCCCTGGTATGTTATGGTGGACCAGCACCAACATAGAATGGATTGAACTCCAAAACCAACTCGACGAGAGTTCTGCGGCAGTCAACGACTGATGTTGATTTCAGGAAGATGAGATCCGGAGACTTAAGCTTGCAAGTTGATTAAGACACTCCAAGATATTATAGTACATCTGGAAGGTATTCTCTTAGTAAACGAAATTGTAGTTGTAAGGAAATTACATCTAAGCAAATCTGCAACTTCCATTACAACCATTACAAACAACACTGTGATCAGTTAGCCTCAGTGCGATATTCAAGGCCTCTGCTGTAGACTCCGAAGGATTCGAAATGAATCGGGAGCCATCGGTGTAACAGTCTCTTCCAGGAGTTCCGCTTAGACAAACTTTCCTATCCTAGAACGCTTAATCTAGTTGAAATTGATTCCATAGTTTCTATGCAAATACAAGAATCGAATTTCGTAAATCCGATGGGATGGTATGAAGAGCATCAATGTTGCAGGAAATTGCCATTTGCTGGACAATAAGGATTGTCTTACGGTATGGCGATTTCGAAAGAGCCCTCAACCAGATGATAGCATCATAATGTATAGTGTTTTTGAAGTTGTGAAAAATTAAGCTTATTGAGTGTCTTCCACGGAACTGGGATTATATATGTTCCTGCGATTACTTCGCCTCTAAGTGTGTTCAGAAACTTGCACTGACTGCTATTGCACATTATCTTTGTGTGAGTTAACCTCATCACCAATCTCCTCTAGGAATACTAGAGAAGGTTTTTTCTGATAAGCAAAAATCCTATTTTTGTCAGACGACTTGAAATCATCTTCCTATGAATAACGTCTATTCCCACCCTTACTCTTATCTTTGTCTAAGTTTACTTTGGTCTATGTTTGAATAATGTCTCTATCAGAGAAGCGCAATGGATCAATACATAAGTGGCTTAGTATGATTCATTAATTTTAGGGTATAAGTGACCACACGTCATTTAAAAAAAACTATCCAGAGTTACTCATACTTACAACGACGTTGATTTAAGTCTTTCGGCTTGAATTTTTTATGCTTGTTATACCCACCATAAAAAAATGGGGGATATTTTGAGATTGTCATTCCGTTCGTAATTTCCTTAATATTGGCTCAAAAACCAAAAACGATATACATATATTCTAAACCCTTATGAAATTCTAAGCCGATTGAGCGATGTCCGTCTGTCAGTCCGTCTGTCTGTCCGTCTGTCTGTCCCTCTGTCTGTCCGTCTGCCTGTCTATTGAAATCACTAAAACGCCTAAACGAAAGGAGCTAGCTCACTGAAACTTAGCAAAAACATTCATCATCTCTGAAGAATTGGAAAATTGGGCAAAATCGGTTCACATTTGACCATAGCTCCCGTATAACCTCGTCTAGGCTAACCGCTTATTTGTTAACAAATGACAAATTATAACAGCTATGATGATAAAATTTGGTATATAGAAGATTAACATTAGCCCTAGGCAGCATATCAAATTTCATAGCCATAGCTCCCATACAAAAAACTTACGAAAACAGCCTAAATTTCACCTAAAATACACTTAAATGCCAGCCAGTGTGCAAAATTTTGTCGCAATCGGTCACCATTTGACCTAGCTCCCATATAAAGAACTTACGAAAACACAAAAATTCAAAAAGAAAAGGGGATTTATGTCCGTCTGTCCGTCAGATAAAATCGTGATAGCTCCTTAACTACAAGAGCTACTAAAACTAAATTAGGCACAAAAAAGTCTTATGTCAATGCCAGCCAGTGTGCAAAATTTTGTCACAATCGGTCACCATTTGACCATAGCTCCCATATAAAAAACTTATGGAAACACAAAAATACATAAAGAAAAGATTGTTTATGTCCGTCTGTCCGTCAGATAAAAGCACGATAGCGCCTTAACGAAAAGAGCTAGACGGACAAAATTTTACAAAAGTATTTTGGATGTCTTGAAAAAGATGTATGTTGAAAATGAACAAAATCACTTCAAATTTAGTTAGAGGTCCCATATAACCCCGCCACGGGAAATACATTAATGCTGATAAATTGAATACAATTGTAACAGCTATGACGATTAAACTTAAAATAGGGAAGTTTTATGCAATTTTTGATTAGCTTATCAAATTTTATAAGAATCAGTTCATATTTGACTTTAGCTTTCATATAAAAAACACTCACGGAAACCAAAAATTTTAGCAAAGGCCAGTTAAAAGCTATTAAATTAGAAACTATGATAACTATGGTCACTAAATTTTGCAGGAATAAGCTCTATATATATACCAACCAGTGTGTAAAATTTTGTTACAATCGGTCAACATTTGGCTATAATTCTTATATATATAACATCCCCTTTTTATATCTACAATCAAAAAGATTTGGAGGTACGTTCATTTTATTAAGATTGCACCTATGAAATTAGATAGGCATCAAGCAATGTTCAGCCCAGACTTTATATATCATAAATGCATTAGGAACTCCTATCGAAATATATGGACCTGCCGTATTACTATTAACGTGTTTAGCCTAACTACATATTAACGAAAAGTATTTAACAACTTATTATTGTAAAACTATACCCGGTTAGGAGAGGCCCTATGCTCCACTGGGAGTCAAGGATAACAGAAGAAGAAGAATACCCGGTTATGAGAACGAATTTTGATCAAAGTAAATACTGGGGAAACCACTAAAATATTTTTAAATGTTGAACTATAAAGCTACGGCAACCAAATTTAGTCCAAAGGTTTTACCAACAATACCAATTAGCTTAGCGATTTTTTCAGTTTTGGTCCAGATTTTGAATTAGCTGCACCCTTGTAGATATATGAGATATGTTTCTGAATTTAACACAACTTGATGGTGGGTATATAAGATTCGGCACAGCCGAATATAACACTGTTACTTGTTTCAAATACGATCGTCTTAAGGGTATATTCATGAAGTAAATCTGAGTCAGAATCGAAAACGTCGTACGTACTTCTGAAGAGAAATATAAATAAAATTTTTATCTTTGGATACGAATGGATATAAGTATAAATGGATATAAGTACGAATGAGTATGAATGAATAAAAAAAAACTACACTCTACTCATTTTTCGGATACTCATTGCGCTTCTCTGGCCTCTATGACATCAAAATCTCCATATGCTTAACATTATTTTCATTCTAGAACGAAGATCTCATAACACTTATTTACGATTTCAAATGGTATAACTTGACAGTGCCGCAACAGAAAATGTTATTGGTTATGCTGAATCAGGCACAACAAGAACAAGGCATTTCAATTGGAGGCATAGCTCCTTTATCGCTAAACACAGCTTTGCAGATTTTGAAAAGTATTTACACCATATCAATGATGCTCGAGAGATTTTTATCGTGATTGAGGAATGAATTTTAAACTTATCAAGAATCCTTTAAATCAGAAACAAATATTTTAAATTAAATTTCTACTGGCTCCGAAATTCTGTTTAGTTGGTAACTTTTTGTGGTAAAAATAAAGTGTTTTTATGATATTTATTATATGTGTACATCAGTTTAAATAAAAGTGATTATTTAAACAAACTGTCAAAAGGAAATTCTTTTTGTATAGCTTTTGGAAAAGTAAGTATCGGGTTAGCCATTTCGTGATTTCAATAGTATAGAACTGAAATTCGACATCTGTCACACTAAGTTGTTAAACCAATTTTTATACCCACCATCAAAAAGAATGGGGGTATATTGAGATTGTCATTCCGTTTGTAATTTCCTTAATATTGGCTCAAAAATCAAAAACGATATATATTCTGAATCCTTATGAAATTCTAAGACGATTAAGCGATGTCCGTCTGTCTGTCGGTCTGTCTGTTGAAATCACGATAACGCCTAAACGAAAGGAGCTAGCTCACTGAAACTTAGTAAAAACATTCTTCATCTCTGAGAAAATGGTATTGGTATATAAATTGGGCAAAATCGGTTAGCATTTGACCATAGCTCCCGTATAACCAGAGGTTCGAAAGGCTCAATTCCTAATTCCATATTTTAAAATCAAATTTATTTTAGTGTTTATATCATTCCCATAATACATTCACCTGAATCAAGTCATAAGCCTTAACTTTTAAGAATTAATTCTTAGGGAATTTAAAATCAGTTAGATTTAATTTAAATTATTTCAATTCTTAATCTTATACAAAAATAATTAAAAATTTTATAAACAAATCATTTTGTAAAGGCATACAAAAATAAATGTATTCAAACGAACCCTACAGTTCAAAAATATATAATACCTATAAAAGAGCGGAATAAAATAAATCTCAACGAAACAAGTCCTTAACCATAAAATAAGTTTCAGGATTGCATTAGGGATTAAATATCATTTAATACCCATGAAAAAAAGTCCCCATTTTAGAGGATAAAGAAATGACTCTTTCTTAAGTTATTGGGTTAAAAAAGGGTTTTTAAGCTGAGATGATTTCCATCTCGATTTTAACAAAACCGTGGACTTGGTTTGTCTAAAAACATGTATAAAAAGTCATATAATTAAAATGTGATTTATTCATTATCGACATATATACATATATTTTTTTGGAAAAAATTTTTAATTAAGCAGATTCCTTCACTGATTGAATTTCTGGTAAAGATTAGGTCATTATAAACGAAAGACCATTAATATAACTATATTCCTGCATATCTAAATATCTTTTAAAAGTTATAGTTTAACAAATAAATGCAAAATATACACAAGTTTGCGGTGAAATAGCCACATTAGGGTAGTTCCGTTTTTTTGAACGAACATTCTTTAATGTTGCATACTTTTATTAAATGTGTATGCTTTTAGATAAAACCTAAGAATATTTTAATAGGTCATGATAAATTTTGTTCTATTTTATATCTAGGGTTTTTACAAACAATGTATGTATATCGCACTTGATCCAATAATACCCTATAAATTAAAACTTCAATTTTCGTTTTTTGGTTTGATATACTTTTATTCAATTAGTGGTATAGTTTAAAAAACTTTTCCCTCGAAAAAGTCAGAATTTAAGTTTTTGGTTTTAATTAAGAATAAAAAATGTTAATTCAAATTGGAGTAGAGGAATGAAGAAACATTTTATTCATTCAAGTTGATTTTAAATTCCCATGTGAATCAATTCACTAAGAATTTAAAATCAACACATTTTTTTTAATTGTTTTATGGGAATTAAACTTAAGGTATTGTTAGATCATTTTTGAATTCCTAGAAATTAAGCTAATATTTAATTAAGCCTTTCGAAGCTCTGGGTATAACCTTGCCTACGCTAATCACTTATTTGCTAACAAATAACAAACCATAATAGCTATGATGACAAAATTTGGTATGTAGAAGTTTTGCATAAGCTCTAGGTAGCATATACAATTTCATCAAAATCCGTTCACATTTGGTCATAGCTCCCATACAAAACACTTACGGAAACAGCCAAAATTTCACCAAAAATACACTTAAATGCCAATAAATCTAAAACTATAATAGATATAACCACTAAATTTAGCATGAGGAGGTCTTATGTAAATGCCAACCAGTGTGCAAAATTTTGTCACAATCGGTCACCATTTGACCATAGCTCCCATATAAAAACCTTACGGAAACACAAAAATACAAAAATAAAAGGGGGTTTATGTCCGTCTTTCTGTCAGATAAAAGCGCGATAGCGCCTTAACGAAAAGGGCTACAGCAACAAAATTTTACAAAAGGAAGTTTTATGTGAATGCCAGTCAGTGTGCAAAAAACTTACGGAAACACAAAAATACAAAGATAAAAGACGGTTTATGTCCGTCTTTCCGTCAGAAAAAAGCGCGATAGTTCCTTAACTGCAAGAGCTGCTAGAGAGACAAAATTAGGCAAAAGTATTTAAGGTATGTTATAGAATTTGTGTGCTGAAAATGGGTAAAATCGGTTCACATTTAGTTAGAGCTCCCATATAACCCTGCCACGGGAATCACATTTATGCTGATAAATTGAACAAAATTGTAAAATCTAAATTTAGAACAGAGAAGTTTTATGCAACTTTCAGTCAATATGTCAAATTTTATAAGAATCGGTCCATTTTTGACCATAGCTTTCGTATAAAAACCGCTCCGGGTAACCACAAAAATGCCACAAACGCCAGTTAGAAGCTATTAAATTATAAACTATATCAGCTATGGCCACTAAATTCTGCACAAATAAATTTTATATTAATACCAGCCAGTATATTAAATTTTGTAACAATCGGTCAACATTTGGCTATAGTTCTTATATATATAACATCCCCTTTTTATATCTACAATCAAAAAGCTCTTATAATTTTTTGTTAGCAAATAAGCGATTAGCCTAGACGAGGTAATACGGGAGCTTTGGTCAAATGTGAACAGATTTTATATATAATATATATATAATTCTCCGACAACATTCCAATTGAAACAAGGACAATGAGTTGCATCCGATTCTATTTTTAGACTCATAAAATATGCTCGGACTTTGACCTTAACAGGTTGTAACTATAGGCCATTTAAGTAAGTAAGAGTCAATCTTATGTAAAAACTTATACAAAAAAGAAGATTTAATTTGTTTAAGTTTTAAAATAATTGAAAAAAAAAATACTTCTTTATTGTTTATTAAATGCATTAAACATTTACAAAAAATCGTATAAAAATATTTTTCCAAAAATTACAACAAAGCAAAAAGCAGGGAAAAACAAAGTTATTGTCACCTGATTTTGGATCTAAAAATAAAGATTGTATATATTAATTACTAGCTGCTTGTACCCGGCGTTGCCCGGGTTAATAGTAAAAGATTTTTACTTACTGCTGTGTTAACCATTTCTTTAAAAATTAACAATTATGAAATATTTTTTTTTATAAATTTTTGAACTGAATCCTTTAATAATGTATTTGTTTATGTATTTATTTGACTTTAGTGATTGGTAGTACTCCACATTAGTGTGATTTACACCACCTATATCCGACCAAAAATGGAATACAACTCTCATGTATGGGCCGGTGCTTTAAAGTCTATTTTGGAGCTTGTCGACCGCGTACAGGGGAGGGCGAAAGTGCTTATCGGTGGCAGTAGGGTATCCAACTCTATTGACTCATTGGAGCACTGCCACAATGTGGGTTGTATAACACTGTTCTATCGGTACTACTTTGGAATGTGTTCTAACGATATCAGGGACCTCGTTCCCGAAACCCGAAGATTCTTACGCAACACACGTCAATGCATTTGTGGTTGATTGCCCAGTGGACCCAACAACACACTATAGAGAAAATTCGTTCTTTAGCCGTACAGTACGTATGTGGAACTCACCAAATAGTAATCAAATAACCGTCAGTTAATCGTGAAGCAATTATCGAACAATAAAAAAAATCTTTGAACAGTCGTCAGTCAATCATCAATTAACCCTCAAACAATCATCAAAAAATCGACAAAAAATCATCAAACTACCGTCGCCAGTTAATCGAGAAACAATTATCAAACAATTATTACAAATCTTCAAACTGTCAAACAATTGCCAAACAACCATCAAATAATCATGAAAAATCTTTAAGCAATCATCAGTCAAACATTGTCATTATCAAACATCAATCAAATTTCCAATTGTAATTTTTCTTTACGTAGCATTGTAAATATTTCTTTATATAGAATCCTAACTTGGACTAAAAACATGTAGAAAAAAATGTCGTGATCGGTCTAGCCGTTCTGAAGTGATGTAATTTTAAAGAAAAAGATAATTTTATCCCCATTTTTCGATTCCCAGGTCCTCCTTGGGTCGTTTTCAAAGAATTCAAGAAGCGAAAAACTATCCTATAATATGAAAAAACCCACATTTAAAACTTTAATTAATTTGGTTAAATCGTTTTGATCTTATCATCCATATTTGTAATTTTTATATTTGACTTATATGGGAGGGGTCACGCCCACTGGAGATTAAAAAACAACGTGGCCTATTTTACCTACTGGTCACACCTTAATATACTGTCAAAATTTCAGAAAAATCGGTGTGTAGGGTCATCCATGTTTGTCCTTATTAATATTTGACTTATATGGGAGGGGTCACGCCCACTTGACATTTAAAAAAAGAACCTTGACTGTTTTAACCACCGGTCACACCTTACCATACTGTGAAAATTTTAGAAACATCGGGAAGCTCGGTCACCTATATTTGTCATTTTTAATATATGAGTTATATGGGAGGGGTCACGCCCACTTCAGATTTAAAAAAAAACCTAGCCTATTTTAACCCCCGGTCACACCATACCTGACTGTAAACATTCCAGGAATGTTAGTATAACTTTTTCTACATTTCGAAAATCATCAAAATCAATTTACCCAGTTATAGGTATTGTATTTGTAATGGGGAAGGGGCCATCCCCTGCTCCGATCCGTTTAATTTTTTTCTGAAGTACGGCCAATGGTAATGAACTTACTTTTGTTAAGTTAGAAGTTTCTAACTTTTATGGTTTATCAAATTCAATGATAAATATTAAATTTTGCGCCATTTGGTCCACTATTTACCCTATTTGAGCCCTTTCTGGACCAAGTTTTGAAACAAAACATATCCTTAAACCACCCTAAGGGAATATTCTATCTAATTTCAAAATTTCATCAAAATCGGTCAAACCGTTTAGGAGTCAACCTCTTTCAAACAAACAAATAAACAAATAAACTTACAAACACATTTATAATATATATGTACAGGGTGGCCCAGAAAGACCGAAGTGGTGTGAATTGCTTATAACTTTTTATTTAAGAGATATTTTTTTAATTTTTTTTTTTTTTTAAATACATTAAATTTATGGGGAATATTTTTGGATTAGTTATTAAAAATGATATCCCGCAAGTGGTGGCCATATTCTGCTTCGCACAAATGTGCTCTTTCCAACACATTTTCCATGACCTTTCGCAAAACTTCCGGTGGTATGTTGTTAATTTCTTCTCGAATATTGGTTTTTAACTCCTCAATAGTCCTAGGCTTATTAACATAAACTTTTCCTTTTAAATAGCCCCAAAGAAAACAGTCTGGAGCGGTTAAATCCGGGGACCGCGGAGGCCAATTAAAATTGCTGTTACGAGAAATTATTCTTTCACCAAAGATGTCGCGTAAAAGAGTCATTGTGGCCCTCGCAGTGTGCGCTGTGGCTCCATCCTGTTGGAACCATATTTGCGGATGGTTTTCCACGGCTGGCCTTACAAAATTTTGCAACATGGCCCGATATCGATCACCATTGACGGAAATGGCGACACCTTGTTCATTTTCAAAAAAATGGGCCAATGATCCTTTCTGAAGAAACACCGCACCAAACGGTACACTTAACTGGGTGCAATTGTCGTTGATGAAGTACTCTCGGGTTTTCCGTAGCCCATATCCTACAGTTTTGCTTGTTAATGAACCCATTTAATTGAAAATGGGCTTCGTCACTCATTATTAAGTTATGAATAAAATTTGGATTCTCTTGTGCTTTTTGCTGGAAATAAATTGCATAGTCAAGTCGTTGCTGGTAATCTGTTGGTTTCAATTCTTGGACAAGTTGAATTTTGTATGGAAACAATCCTATGGTGTGCAAAATTCGCTGCAGTGACGTTCTTGAGAGGCCCAGTTGTGATGAACGTCTCCTGGTTGATGTTTCTGGATCCTCCCGAATACTCTCCTGTACCACTTGAATATTGTCAGCCGTGTGGACAGTTCGGTGTCTGCCGGGACCAGGAAGGTTCCTTACTGCTCCTTGTTCTCGAAAATTTGCAACCAGACGGTTTATTGTTGACTGAGAGGGTGCAACCCGCACATTAAATTGACGACGGTATGCACGCTGAGTCAACACAATGGACCGTTGATTTGAAAAGTAAATTTCAACAATTTGGGCACGTTGTTCAATTGTGTATTGCTCCATTATAAATTATCCAAGTCTTCTTTACAAAATACTGAAAAGAAAAGAAAAAAAAAATATAATAAAAAAGTTATAAGGAATTCACAACACTTCGGTCTTTCTGGGCCACCCTGTATATATACATAGATATATAGATAAGCTGCTAATTATATAGGCAAATGCATTAGTTAGAGAAGTTTTACATAGCCTAATACTCAATAACCAGTGGCTAGCTTACTTATGAGGTGAACCGCCGTTTTTTTTTTTGAAAATTTATTTTTTCAAGTGAGTATGGTCAGGGATCGAACTTGGGCCTCTGGTATGCTAGGCAGATGACTAACCTGCTATACCACGGCGGTTCACGAACAGATTTTTCCCGATTTAAATAAAAAAATTTTCGAAAAAATTACAAATTTCAGTGACCTATATCCTTTCGTTAAGGTTTTATCGTGCCGACAACAGACAGACAGACAGACATACGGACATCGCCAAATCGTCTTAGAATTTCATAAGGACTCAGGAAAATTAAGGATATTACAAACCGAATGACAATCTTAAAATACCTCCCATTCTTTATGATGGTGGGTATAATAAGTTGTATGCATGCATCTTGTCCTCTAGACAATTTAGACCATATGAAACTGACAACTTTTTTCCCTGTAACTTTGTGTAAATATGTCATTATAATGGAGCTGCGCTAATTGTCACAAATGGGAATTAATTTACACTATTTGTGACATTACATATTTGTTATTGTGTTCAATATTTATTCCATTATAAATTATGTTATTGCAAATAAGTTACGTTGGCCTTGACATTCTCCATAATAATAAAAAAACGCACTATGGGAATATCAAAAGAGTTTTATTTTAAAAAGGATTTTTTTTCAAAAATTATGGGTTATAAAACATTGAATTAAAAAATTTTACATAAGTGTATTGCACTAGGATTCCAATTTTTAACAATTATTTTGCTTTTCAAATATGCGAAGATTTAAATATTTTTGTATAGCAGAGTAGGCTTTTAGATACAGTGGACTCCCGACAATTCATAAATCGCAAGGGACTAAACATTAAAAACGATTGAATTTGAAGCAAATATGTCACAAAATACAGTTTCTCGGATCAGTATGAAGGAAATGCACATAATGAATTCGGCACCATTAAAAGAAAACTGCTGGCTGTTTGTGGAAAGGGTATTTCTGATCTTAAAAAGGCAACAATATTGTATGTCTTCTAGAGAAAAATCCTAACTTGTCCAACAGAAAATCGGCATGTAGTTTTACATAGTATGTACTTTGTTTTCGGCCATTTTGCTAAACATTAAATTTGACAGTTCATATTTGGCAGTCGCACAGTGGCTCAGAATCAATTTTCATTGACAAAGATTCTAAGAATTTCTATGCCATCAGCAAGAAAACAGATTAAAACTAAGGTAGCCGAAAAATGTTGTCAAAATATTCGCAGTAGTAGGCGTGGCAAAGATTTAAAAAAAATTGTAAGATTTGATCTCATATTAATTACGATTTATTGAAAACTATTATCGATAATGGGCTGCGATTTTTTTTTTTTTTGTTGAATATACTGTTGTTTTTAACAAACGGTATTTACGCACCCTGTATAATTTTTAGTAACGTATAAATTGTTCATCCGGGGTTGAGGAAAGTGTGTCGCTACTACTATATAGGACTGATTGTTGATACATTGTATTAGATCTTCATGTCGCCTTTACTAGCAGCTGATTCAGCTTGACTCGCTTGTTCATGAATCCATGTTCTCTTGTCCCTCCTTGTAGACTTTTACATTTTATTACAGAGATAGCTATAGGTTGTACGAAGGACTTCAGCATCTCCATTTTCATTTAGGATTGTATTTTTTAAAGTTTTACGTTTTTCTACCAAGTCCCATTTTGCTTGTGCTAGCCAAATTTTGCTTTTGTGATCTTTAAATCCGAGCGTACATCAAGCGATCATCGCCACTAAGAGTTAATTAAAATGTGATTCTTTGTAACGCTGTTCGGCGATATCCAAGTTATTTTATGGCGTAATTTATGAGGGAAAATGGTGCCACCCACAACGTGTTACTTTTCGCATCATAGTTCGATCAGGTTTACTCCATTATCGTTACTTACTCCGGCAACGTGCTTGCCAATGTAATGTTCCAAACCGGTGTTGTTTAAACCTACCTTGGCATTAAAGTCACCCAGTATCATAGTGATATCACAATTATGTACATTACTTTTTGTCCAACTGCTTAGTACATCGTAATATTCATCTCTGTCGTTTTCAGATTGGATTTCAGTAGAAGCGTAGACATTGATAATTATCAAATTACGAGCTTAAGTTTTATTGCCATTAGTCTCTTATTGATAGGATACCATGCTATCATGACTTTAGCTATTTTTTTAGATATCAGAAAGCCCACACCCCCAAAAAGAATCACAGTATTTTCCCTCAGCACTTCCCCTTGCCCTGTCCATCTTGTTTCTTGCACCGCCAGCAAATCAATTTTATAACGCAACAATTCTAAATTGCCAGTTTCGTATAACATGCGCACGTTCCATGTCAAACTTCAAACTTTCCTTCATGCCTATAGTAATTTTGTTAGTCCGATATTTTCCGATAGAATTGATTTCATTCATCATCATGTTCTTGCATAGATTAGGAACCTCCAAAATTTTGTCTTAAACATATGTATGTGTTAAGAAAATGTTTGTATGATGACAAAATTGAGCAAATATTGACTTTTTCAACGGGGATGCATAATATGCGTTATTGAATCCACACGTACCCTAAAGCCATCATTGCATTCCGAAAAAATTACGGTTTGGGAATGATCAAGAAAGGCACTTTACTGTGAATGGGAATTGCTACCATTTAGTGATAACGGAATATCTTTGGCCCCAATTGAATGACATGGACTTCGAGGACATGTGGTTCGAACAGGTCGGCACCACAAGCCACACAGCGAATGTCACAATCAATTTATTGAAAACTAAGTTTGAAGAACGTGTTATCTTACGAAATAGTCCAGTCATTTGGCCGCCTCGGTCGTGCAGTTTGATGCCGACGATTGATGAACTTCGTACGAATATCGAATGTGAAATTGCAGCATTATTGGCAAATTTATGCTTGAATACCGTCGAAAATTGGGTGGTCATGCAAAAGAAATCGAGTTTCATACATAATGGCATCAAACGTGCTTTGACAGTAATAAAGAATTTTATTGATATACAAAACCGATTTTGTTTAATTAAAAAAAAAAACAAAAAAAAAAAAATTTGTTGCGCTCTTATTGAAAACCCCTTTATGTCCATTTATACAAGAAAAAGGAAAGACATTTGTCTTCAGTGGTGAAGGTTATCATATGATCGGGCTTGACCGTCTATAAAATTATAAATAACAAGTAAGAGTGTTTTATTCGGCTGTGCCGAATCTTATATACCCACCATCAAGTTGTGTTAAATTCAGAAACAGGGTGCAGCTAATTCAAAATCTGGACCAAAACTGAAAAAATCGCTAAGTTAATGCCGTAGCTTTATAGTTCAACATTTAAAAATATTTTAGTTGTTTCCCCAGTATTTACTTTGATCAAAATTCGGTCTCATAACCGGGTTTAGTTTTACATTAATAAGTTGTTAAATACTTTTCGTTGTGCTTAATACGTAGTTAGGCTAAACACGTTAATAGTAATACGGCAGGTCCATATATTTCTTTATGAGTTCCTAGTGCATTCATCATATATAAAGTCTGGGCTGAACATTGATGCCTATATAATTTCATAGGTGCAATCTTAATATAATAAATGTACCTCCAAAATCTTTTCGATTGTAGATATAAAAAGGGGATGTTATATATATAAAAATTATGGCCAAATGTTCACCGATTGTAACAAAATTTTACACACTGGCTGGAATATATATAGAGCTTATTCTTGCAAAATTTAGTGGCTATAGCTATCATAGTTTCTAATTTAATAGCTTTTAACTGGATTTTTGGTTTCCGTGAGTGTTTTTTATATGAAAGCTAAAGTCAAACATGGATAAAATTTGATAAACTGATCAAAAATTGCATAAAACTTCCCTATTTTAAATTTAATCGTCATAGCTATCGTGGTTTTATCTGACGGACAGACGGACATAAACAACCTTTTCTTTATGTATTTTTGTGTTTCCATAAGTTTTTTATATGGGAGCTATGGTCAAATGGGGACCGATTGTGACAAAATTTTGCACACTGGCTGGCATTGACATAAGACTTCCTTGTGCTTAATTTAGTCTTACTAGCTCTTGTAGTTAAGGAGCTATTACGATTTTATCTGACGGACAGACGGACATAAATCCCCTTTTCTTTTTGAATTTTTGTGTTTTCGTAAGTTTTTTATATGGGAGCTAGGTCAAATGGTGACCGATTGCGACAAAATTTTGCACACTGGCTGGCATTGATACAAGACTTTCTTGTGCCAAATTTAGTGGTTATATCTGTTAGATTTATTGGCATTTAAGTGTATTTTAGGTGAAATATAGGCTGTTTTCGTAATTTTTTTGTATGGGAGCTATGCCTAAATGTGAACCGATTTCGATGAAATTTTATATTCTGCCTGGTGCTTATGTAAAACTGCTAAATACCAAATCATTATAACTATTATAATTTGTCATTTATTAGCAAATAAGCGATTAGCCTAGACGAGGTTATACGGGAGCTATGGTTAAATCTGAACCGATTTCGCCCGATTTCAATACCAAAATTTTCTCATAGATGAAGAATGTTTTTGCTTTTGACAGGCAGATAGACGGACAGATAGACAGACGGACATCATTCAATCATCTTAGAATTTCATAAGGATTCAGAATATATATCGTTTTTGATTTTTGAGCCAATATTAAGGAAATTAAAAACGGAATGACAATCTCAATATACCCCCCATTCTTTTTGATGGTGGGTATATAAAGCCTAAACGATATACGAGTACTTCTATATCTTAAGTTAAAATGACCCATAGTGCTGTAATGATATGCGGAATTTACAAAATATTAACACATTTTTAGCTCGATATTATGAGTAATACAATTATAATCATTTATAACTGTCGGTTCTAAGAGTTAACACCTTAATAATGTCCGGGATATATTCATTTCAAGCTACTGAAATGTTTTCGATAACTCGAAAACTATCCAGTCTTTGCGGTGCAGATATTGTTGCTAAAGATTATAGAGTTAACTGGAGAACTGTGGTTGTATTCTTTTTAATAAATATCGTCATAGGTTGTATTTTCTATAGTAGTTATACTGATGTCGTTAAAAATGGCAACTTGTTAAATTTGTTGATGAATGCGAGTGTGGTGGGAATAGCTATACAGGAAAGTTGACATTTTTATTTTGGATAATATGTTATTATTACTTTTGTTATTAATCAAATCATTACAGGGTTATGCTAAACTTTTTAACGATATCAAGCAAAGTGATAACTTCAAAATCCTACACGGAGAAATCATAACAATGTACGAAATATATGAATTGAAGACTTTGCCTTATAAAAGGTGTCTTAAAAGTACTCTCAAATCCGTAAACAATCTACTAATGATAGTGATGGCCATCTATATTATGGCAAGTTGTGCTGTTTCTTTAATACCTGCATACGCCCACCTTAGGCACCAGAAACATGAGTTACTTTTTCAATTTGGTCTACCATTTTTAGACCTTAATACAGATTTTGGCTTTAATTTGACCTTCGCTATCCAAGTAGTTTGTGTAGTTTTTGGAGCAAGTGGTAACTTTGCTGCGGATGCTTGGCTCTTTATATATTGTGGTCATATACCCATGATTAAGAATATAATAAAATGTAAATTTGATGATCTTGACGAAATTTCGGAAGAATACCCGAGAAATTTGTCAAAATCCAAAGTACTTTTAGACGATATTTTGTTATGGCACCAGAAATATGTGAAGTGTGTATGAAGATCATATGCTAACGAAATGGAATTAATGATTTTTTCTTTTATTTTTTCTAGTTTCTGTAGAATTATTCGTGAATCATTTTTCTGGATAATCCTTGTTCAATTTGCCGCCCAAAATGTGAGTATTATTTCCACCATTGTCTGCATAATTTTGGGTATATGGCCGCCAGCTCCAATATATTTAATATATCTGCTTGCTATATTTTTGACCTACAGTGCACTCGGGAACATAGTTGAAGTATCGGTAAAAACAAATTATTAACTAAATGTTTTAGTGTGTACCTTTGTCTATGTTTCAAAGTATGTGTTAGTATTAGTATATAGCCATGTTTTTGTTTATTTTTATTACTTAATTTAAGCCTTTGCCTTAGTTCCATTCTATCTTATATCTTAGTGTACGTTTTAGCTGAGGTTAATGCGGCGAACTAGTCATCATTATCACTTAGACTAGAAAGTTAGCCATGGAGGCTAACAATAAACATATAACCCATTAAAGCATCTGGATCGCTTTTTAACACTCTTAACTCGTTTAATATCTACGTCAGCCAGATCTCCTAGGCATTTAAAGAAACAAGATCCCTGAATTAGACCCATTCTGTATGACTGAGCTGTCCAAAGGCAGAAAAAAATGTTTCATAAATTTTATATTTTCAAAGTAGCTTTTACAAAAAACACTTATCGTAACCTTCAAGAACTCAGTCACCTTCAATCGGTCAGTGACCTTATAGTTCATCTGGAGCATATTCAAAAGTCTAGTAAACTCGTATGCTCCACCGTACCCTAGTATGCCACAATGGCCTAGCTCCTACTTAACTGCAAAGCCAACTGGTTCTGCGGCAATCCTCAACTGAAGTTGATTTTAGGAAGTTGGGATCCAGAGACTTAATAGCTCCTTTTCGCATTATTTGATTGAATACAGGCAATCCAAATCTTGCAAACTCGTATGCTATACAGCACCCAGGTATGTCACAGCGACCCACATCTACAAAAGATGGATACCAAACACAAAAGCCAACTCGTTTAGAGATTTGTGGCAATCCATGACTGATGTTGATTTCAGAAAGATGTGATCTAGAGACTAAATGTTCACATGGAGTGTATTCCCATGTTTTGCAAATCCGAATACTCTACAGTACCCAGACATGTTCCCGTGGCGCAGCACCTACATAGGATTGATAACACTTCTTTCAAAGCTCCTACGTAAAATGGATACTGAACTCCAAAGCCAACTCGTTAAGAGATCAGCATAAATCCACGACCAATGTTGATTTCAGAAAAACGGGATCCTGAGACTTAATTGCTCTCTTTCGCATTAGGAGCTTGCAAGTGTATAGAGGCAAGCCAAGAGATTACAGATATTCTGAAGGTATTTCCAAGTCTTGTTAACTCGTATGCCCAACAGTACCTTGGCATGCTATGGTAGACCAACACCAACATAAGACGGATTGAACTTTAAAACCAACTCGTCGAGAGTTCTGCAGCAATCAACGGCTGATGTTAATTTCAGAAAGATGCCATACAGGGACTTAATGACTTTCTTTCTCATTAGGAGCTTGTAAGTGAATAGAAGGACGCCAAAAGATTATAGTTCATCTAGAAGGTATTATAATTCTTGCAAACTCGAATGCTCTAAAGTTCCCCGGACCAGCTCCTATATAAGATGGATACTAAACTCCAAAGCCAACTCGTTGAGAAATCTGCAGCAATTTACAACTGATGTTAATTTCAGGAAGATGAGATCCAGAGACTTAAGCTCTCTCTTTAGCATTAGAAGCTTGCAAGTTGATTGAGACACTCCAAGAGATTATAGTACATCTGGAAGGTATTCTCTTAGGGAACGAAATTGAAGTTGTAAGGAAATTACATCAAAGCAAATCTACTTTCATTACAGCCAGAATATCGGGTAAATAACACTGTGATCAATCAACGACTGATTTTAAATTCAGGAAGGCGGGATCAGGGACACATTGGTTTTCTTTCGCATTAAGATTCTATTCTAAAGTCTTGCAAACTTGAATATCCTACAGTACCCCGGAACAGCTCCTACGTAAGATCTGCAGCAATCAACGACTAATGTTGATTTTAGGAAGATGATATCCAGAGACTTAAGCTTACAAATTGATTGAGACACTCTAAAAGATTATAGTTCGTCTGGAAGGTATTCTGTTAGTGAACGAAATCGCATTTGTAGGAAAATTACATCTAAGCAACTCTTCTACTTCTATTATAGCTAAAATATCGGGTAAACAGCACTATAATCAGTTAGCCTTAGTGCGATATTCAAGGTCTCTACTGTAGACTCCGAATCATTCGAAGTGAGTCGAGAGCCATCGGTGTAACAGTCTTTTCCAGGAGTTCCGCATAGACACGCTTTCCTATCTGGTATAAGTAGTCACAGTACAGTCAATGGGATAGGGTACATTAGGTATCCCATTAAAGATCAATATATTACCATAGCCATTTGGATAGAACGCTTAATTTAGTTGAAGTAGATTTAATAGTTTGTATGCAAATACAAGAATCGAATTTCGTAAATCCGATGGGATTGTATGAAGATCATCAATGTTGCATGGAATTGCCATTTGCTGTTGCAATTAAGACTATCTTACGGTATGACGATTTCTAAAGAGCCTCTCAACCAGATGATAACATCGTAATGTGTAGTGTTTCTGATGTTGTGAAAAATTAAGCTTTTTTTAGTGCCTTCCAAGGAACTGGGATTATATATCTTTCTGTGTTAAGAACTAGGAGAGACAATCGCCTTCAGGCTATTTCGCCATGGCAAGAAGGGACCTCTGAAAAATGTCTCCAAGTATGCTCAGAAACTTGCACTGACTGCTATTGCACATTATCTTTATGTATGTTATCCGTTTCACCAATCTCCTCTAGGAATATCATTCATAGAGAGATTTTTCTGGTAAGCCAAAATCCTATTTTTTTCAGACGACTTGAATTTGGCTTTCTATTAATAAAGTCTATGCTGTAGATTTAAAGGATATTAAGCTAATCTAAGCCTTTGTCTTTGCCTTACTCTATATCTTTGTCTAGGTTTACTTTGGTCTATGTTTGAGTTATGTCTTTATAACATCAAAATCTCCATATACTTAACATTATTCTCATTCCAGAACGAAGATCTCATAACACTTATTTACGATTTTAAATGGTATAACTTGACCGTGCCGGAACAGAAAATGTTATTGGTTATGCTGAATCAGGCACAACAAGAACGTGGGATTTCAATTGGAGGCATAGCTCCTTTATCGCTAAACACAGCTTTGCAGATTTTGAAAAGTATTTACACCATATCAATGATGCTCGAGAGATTTTTATCGTGATTGAGGAATAAATGTCAAACATATCAAGAATACTCTACATCATAAACAAATATTCTTATTAAAATTTTAATTCGGCAAAGATTTTGGGATATCAAGACTGGCCCCGAAATATTGTTTAATTGGTAACTTGTTGTGGTAAAAATGAAGTGTTTTTTATAAAATTTATTATATGTATATTAGGCATGACATAGTGATGTATGAAAATTTTTGAAACCACTTTTTTAAGTATTCCCGCCTCTTATTTTGTTAGGATTGGAAAAAAAATGCATATGCCAAAAAATGGCGGAGTTTGGAAAAGGGGAAATAGCGCCTCATCGAGGTCAAAGTTCGAGGTTAAAGTAAAAAAATGCATAAAATGTCCAATAACTGCCGCGGAGTCGCTCCTACTGTAGTAAAATGTAAGACTTACCCCCCTTAGTTTTCCCTCCCCAACATTTTTGTGGAACATGATTTTACCCTATCTCCGCTCCTTAAGGGGCTTGCCCTACAAAAGTTAGTTTTTTATAAATGTTGCCCCCATCGCCCCAACAAGTTTCTGGGCGCCTCTGAAGGATTAAAATGTATGACAACCCCCATTGATTTTTCCTTTCCAACATTTTTGTAGAACATACTAACATTTTATCTGTGCTCCTTAGGGTACCTTCCCTTTAAATTAAGATTTTCGAATTTTGTCCCCCTCCTTCTAACTACTTTCAGGCCGGCTCTGGTGCATTAAAATGTATGGTGGACCCCGATTTATTTTTTCTCCCCAACATTTTTGTAGAACATACTAACCTTCTATCCCTGCTCCTTAGGGTACCTTCCTTTAAAATGAAGATTTAAGGAGTTTGCCCCCCTCCTTCTTACTACTTTCAGGCCGCCTCTGGCGGGTTAAAATGTATGGTGAACCCCAATTTATTTTTTCTCCCCAACATTTTTGTTAAACATACTAATCTTCTATCCTTGCTCCTTAGGGTACCTTCCCTTCAAATAAAGTTTACAAATTTGCCGCTCTCATTGTAACTACTTTCATAACGCCTCTGGAGGATCCAAATGTATGACATACCCCCCTTAATTTTTTCTCTCTAACATTTTTGTAGAATAAATTAACCTTCTATATCTGCTCCTTAGGGTATTTCTTAGGGTACCTCATACAGAAATATTTTTTTTAAATAAATTTGTTCCAAATTTTTCTGAGGTTTTCCCATATAAAAAAACTGTTTTTATATGTCTTTTATTTTTTATAATTTTGAGTTAAATTTCTATATTATTTTAGTCTATTAATTTGTTTTTTAAATAAAATGGATATTTTTTCCTATTTTCGGCAACGACTTGCAGTAGAAATACTTTTTCTTCCTCGTTTCGGCACAAAATATTGTTGTAGTCCTCTATTAGTTTTACGCCTCTTTCGGCAGTATCATTGACAACATGTAAATTTCGCAGAGTTTTTAGGGCTTCTTGGTAGTCTTCACGCTTTTCCCAAGTTCCTGGATCACTATCAAGAAAACTTTTTGATAGTCCGAGGCGTGTAAACATTCTTCCTGTGTATGGTGTCACAAAATGACTAAAATTTTTCTCCATGAACCTTTCATTAAGGTCTTTTAGTGTCACCGAAATTCTTTTATCACTTTTGAGGCTACAAAAAATTACTGAAGGAACATTTATTTTATGCTCTTCAGCCTCGCTTTCTTCATCACACGATTCTTCAATGTCACTGCCCGACAGTTCTTCTGCGTATTTCTCTTTATCTTTTTCAAATGACCGAATTGCATCAGCCATTTTTCGCTTGGTATCAAGGGGTACATTGTTATCAAATAATGCAAAAGCAACAGCTTCACCACTAAGGTACCAGAGATGTCCACAGAATTTCTTTACTAACTGACGTGAAACTATCCCATCAACTGAAGCATAGTGGTAAATCGCTTTTAAAAAGTTCAAGTCATTATTTGGGGCTTCTACTGCTTTTGTAGCACTAAACCAAGCTTTAATATAAAGGGTTACGATAAAAACCGTCACATCGCGAAGTCCATTCAGTTCATTTTCGTCGAAGAAGAGAAATTCTCGGAATAAAAACATTTTTACGCAGTATATGCCTTTGGCCATCCATCGAGCATGACTTGTAGGTCCTGGTTGGCTAAATTTATAATCGGGAATATTTACACCAAGGAACAGCAGCACGATTTGTAAAAATTCCTTGGACGAGGTAGCAAATTTATGTAACGTTGTTAAAAGGGAAGTAACCTAGGAGCAGATATGAAAGGTTGGTGTCGTTCACAAAAATATTGTGTGAGAAAAACCAGTGGTCGATCATACATTTGATTCTCCAGAGAAGCTCTGAAAGTAGTTAGAGCATGGGGTGTAAAATTTGTGATCTTTATCTGAACGAGAAGTACCCTAAGGAGCAGAGATAGAAATTTAATATGTTTTACAAAAATGTTTGAGAGAAAAAATGTATGATGTACCCCCCTTACATCATACATTTCGATCCTCCAGAGGCGTCATGAAAGTAGTTACCACGAGAGGGGCAAAGTTTTAAACTTTATTTGAAGGGAAGGTACCCTAAGGAGCAAGGATAGAAGGTTAGTATGTTCTACAAAAATGTTGGGGAGAAAAAATTAATTGGGGTTCACCATACATTTTAATCCACCAGAGCCGGCCTGAAAGTAGTTAGAAGGAGGGGGGCAAAATCCGAAAATCTTCATTTTAAAGGAAGGTACCCTAAGGAGCAGGGATAGAAGGTAAGTATGTTCTACAAAAATGTTTGGGAGAAAAAATAAATGGGGGTTCACCATACATTTGAATCCACCAGAGCCGGCCTGAAAGTAGTTAGAAGAAGGGGGGCAAAATCCGAAAATCTTAATTTGAAGGGAAGCTTAGGGTACCTTCCCTTCAAATTAAGATTTTCGGATTTTGCCCCCCTTCTTCTAACTACTTTCAGGCCGGCTCTGGTGGATTAAAATATATGGTGAACCCCAATTAATTTTTTCTCCCCAACATTTTTGAAGAACATACTAACCTTCTATCCTTGCTCCTTAGGGTACCTTCCCTTCAAATAAAGTTTAAAACTTTGCCCCTCTCGTGGTAACTACTTTCATGACGCCTCTGGAGGATCGAAATGTATGACGTACCCCCCTTAATTTTTTCTCTCAAACATTTTTGTAAAACATATTAAATTAGCAGAGATAAAATGTTGGTATGTTCTACAAAAATGTTGGGAAGGAAAATTCAATAGAGGTTGTCATGCATTTTAATCCTCCAGAGGCGCCCAGAAACTTGTTGGGGCGATGGGGGCAAAATTTATAAAAAACTAACTTTTGTAGGGCAAGTCCCTTAAGGATCGGAGATGGGGTAAAATCATGTTCCACAAAAATGTTGGGGAGGGAAAATTAAGGGTGGTAAGTCTTACATTTTACCACGGTAGGGGCGACTCCGTGGCAGTTATAGGACATTTTATGCTTTTTTTTCACTTTTACCTCGAACTTTGACCTCGATGAGGCGCCATTTCCCCTTTTCCAAACTCCGCCATTTTTTGGCATATGCATTTTTTTCCAATCCTAACAAAATAAGAGGCGGGAATACATAAAAATCAAAAAGTCGTTCACTATGTCATACCTAATGTATATGTACATTAGTTTAAATAAAAGCAGGGACCGAAAATAACTGTTATTTTTGAATTTTTTATTAAAAAAAGCAACCGCAAGGAAATGTCGGAGAATAAAACCAAGTATACTATTTTGATAGTCTTGGACAAAATTTTCATAAAATGCGATGATTTTTAAAAATCTGATTGTTATTTTTAAGAAAAAAAAATAACAGTTATTTTTTGATTTTTATTTTTTTGAGCAAAAATAAAAGTTATTTTTTAACTTTTATTTTTTCAAGCAAAAATAACAGTTAATTTTCACTTTTATTATTTCGATCATGAATAAAAGTTATTTTTTGACTTTTATTTTTTCGAGCAAAAATAAATGTTATATTTTGACTTTTATTTTTTCGAGCAGAAAAAAAAGTTTTTTTTGTGCTTTCAACCCTAATTATGATTGCGAAACTCAACTCCATTAATTTTTGAGCATATGCAAATTATTTTCACTGAAAAATTATCTTTGTTTGACAAACATTTTCAATAAATTTATCATGAATTTAAACAAAAGTAACTTTTATTTCTGCTCGAAAAAATAAAAGTAAAAAAATAACTTTTATTCATGCTCGAAATACTAAAAGTCAAAAAATAACTTGTATTTCCTGACCTTTACGATAAAAGTTATAACAGTTACGGTCCCTGAATAAAAGTGATTATTTCAACAAATTGCCCAAAGGAAATTGTTTTTGTGAAACCCTGAATCTGACATTCGCACATGAATAATGCCTGGAATGACTTAAAGAAGAATAGCAATGCAAAACCTTGAAGGAGATTACCGTGCAAAATTCCATTACTAGAATGTCACATAAAATCTGGACTTAGCATTGGTTGATAGCCATCTAATTTCGTAGGTGCAACCGATTATCACACTGGCTGGTATATTTATAGAGCTTATAAAATTTATTGGCCAAAGCAATCATATTTTATAATTTAATAGCTTTTCACAGGCGTTTGAGGCATTTTAGTGGTTTCCGTGAGTGGTTTTTATATAAAAGCTATTGTTAAATATGGACCGATTCTTATAAAATTTAATACACTAAACAATAGTTGCATAAAACTTCTCTGTTCTAAATATTCAATTTATTAACATTAACCCTAACAGTACTGATAACATTTTTATACGTAGACTCCTAATAAGGGTACCCGTGTTCCCGTGAATACCACTGTTTCCGTTACGATTTAAATATTCCGCAAAATATATTTAGGCCAACTGCGGAGGATAATTTGAAGAGTTCTTTACAAAAATATAACCAGAAGAATGCAGAAGATATAATAGCTTTGAAAGTGAAGCCTCACAACTTCGATCGTTGTCAATGGATGAGCTAGGTGCTTTTATAGGTACACTCAGGAAATTATTACAGTAACTGATACTATGTTGTTTAGGAAATTTTCGGTTATGTTGTTTTCAAATGAATATTCATTTAAATTTACATGAAAATTGATTTTTAACATATTTATACATATGATTAAAAAACAACCTACAAAAAAATACTGAAAGTCCGTAACATTTGAAAATATCAGTTGTTTGGTTTTTATATATTTTTTCAATTATTGTATCAAATATAATTCGTATTTGCTTAATTATTGTTTTTCCTTAAGTATCTTAGGTTTGCTTACTGAAGAAACTTTTTATAATACTGGCCGCCTATCCCGGGGTATGGCCTAAGCAAACAACAAACTTTGTTTTGTCTGTTTGGTTTTTTGCTGGTTTTTTTTGCCTTAAAGGATATAACCTTTTTATGGTTTCGTCGTAGTTTTTTACCATTCAATTTTTTAAAAATAAATGAAAATTTCCGTTTTTTTTACTAAAAATGTAGTTTAAATTTTTGTCAGTAATTTATTTGAAAACAACTGAATATTCCGTTTTTAAAACTGAAAATGTAGTTTAAATATTTGTCAGTTAAATTTAAATGAAATATTTATTGAATTTGAATGAAAAATCAGTTGACCGGTTTTTAAATGAATATTCATTCATTTCAAATTACATTTTAAGTTAATTTTACTTACATAATATTATGAGTGTATAAACAAGTAAGAGTGTTATATTTGGCTGTGCCGAATCTTATATACCCACCATCAAGTTGTGTTAAATTCAGAAACAGGGTGCAGCTAATTCAAAATCTGGCCCAAAACTGAAAAAATCGCTAAGCTAATTGATATTGTTGGTAAAACCTTTGAACTAAATTCGGTTGCAGTAGCTTTATAGTTCAACATTTAAAAATATTTTAGTGGTTTCCCCAGTATTTACTTTGATCAAAATTCGGTCTCATAACCGGGTATAGTTTTACATTAAAAAGTTGTTAAATACTTTTCGTTGTGCTTAATATGTAGTTAGGCTAAACACGTTAATAGTAATACGGCAGGTTCATATATTTCGTTAGGAGTTCCTAATACATTCATCATATATAAAGTCTGGGCTGAACATTGCTTGATGCCTTTCTAATTTCATAGGTGCAATCTTAATAAAATGAACGTACCTCCAAATCTTTTTGATTGTAGATATAAAAAGGGGATGTTATATATATAAGAATTATAGCCAAATGTTGACCGATTGTAACAAAATTTTACACACTGGCTGGTATATATATAGGGATTGCAAAATTTAGTTGCAAAATTTAGTGGCCATAGCTATCATAGTTTCTAATTTAATAGCTTTTAACTGGCCTTTGCTAAAATTTTTGGTTTCCGTGAGTGTTTTTTATATAAAAGCTAAAGTCAAATATGGACTAATTCCTATAAAATTTGATAAACTGGTCAAAAATTGCATAAAACTTCACTATTTTAAATTTAATCGTCATAGCTATTACAATTGTATTCAATTTATCAGCATTAATGTGTTTCCCGGGGCGGGGTTATATAGGAGCTCTAACTAAATTTGAACCGATTTTGTCCCACACTGGCTGATATTGGCATATGACTTCTTTGTGCCTAATTTAGTCTTAGTAGCTTTTGTAGTTAAGCTATCACGATTTTATCTGACGGACAGACGGACATAAATCCCCTTTTCTTTTTGAATTTTTGTGTTTTCGTAAGTTTTTTATATGGGAGCTAGGTCAAATGGTGACCGATTGCGACAAAATTTTGCACACTGGCTGGCATTGATATAAGACTTTATTGTTCCAAATTTAGTGGTTATTTCTGTTATATTTTTAGATTCATTGGCATTTAAGTGTATTTTAGGTGAAATTTAGGCTGTTTTTGTAAGTTTTTTGTATGGGAGCTATGGCTAAATATGAACCGATTTCGATAAAATTTTATATGCTGCCTAGTGGTTATGTAAGACTTCTATATACCAAATTTTGTCATCATAACTTTTATAATTTGTCATTTATTAGCAAATAAGCGATTAGCCTAGACGAGGTTATGGTCAAATGTAAACCGATTTTGTCCAATTTCAATACCAAAATTTTCTCAGAGATGAAGAATAGTTCTACTAAGTTTTAGTGAGCTAGCTCCTTTCGTTTAGGCGTTATCGTGATTTCAACAGACAGACAGACGGACATCGCTCAATCGTCTTAGAATTTCATAAGGATTCAGAATATATCGGGTGGTTAAATTTCAGGGGCCGATGTTGATTTTGAATAAAACACAAACTATTTAGGAAATTATTGTAATTTTATTTTATTATGATATATTGGTATTACTCAATTATGTATGGAGCAACTGCCTCACCGGCCTCATTTTGGAAAAAATACGGCCCGATGATGCCGCCAGCACATAAACCGCACCAAACAGTCACTCTTTGTGGGTGCATTGGTTTTTCGACAATCACTCTTGGATCCTCATTCGCCCAAATGCGGCAATTCTGTTTATTGCCGAATCCACTGAGGTGAAAATGTGCCTCATCACTGAAAATGATTTTCTTCGAAAATTGATTATCCACTGTTGCCATTTCTTGTCACCATTCTGCCCATTCACGACGTTTGGAATGGTCAAGAGGCTTTAGTTCCTGAGCCAATTGCACCTTGTAAGCGTGTAAATGCAAGTCTTTATGCATAATGTTCATCAACGACGAGCGTGAGAGGTGCAATTGTTGGGCACGACGACGAGTTGAGGTGGACGGCTCTTCAGCCACACTATCGAGAACAGCAGCAATATTTTCTGCAGTACGAGCTATACGAGCATGCACTGGTGTTCTCACATTTTCTACAGACCCGGTTTGCTCTAATTTTTCCACGGTTTTTGCGATTGTAAGCACATTTGAACGATAAAATTGACCAAAAAAATCACGAAGTGCACGATATGCATTTTGATTTGAACGCCCATTTTCATAACAAGTCTGGATAACTTTAACACGTTGTTGGATTGTGCATCTCTCCATGGTTCAAATTGAGTAAGTCTGAAATAGAGAAATATTAAATAATATTTGGAAAAAAACTTGGCGTTTAGGTGTGGTTCACATTCAACATCGGCCCTTACAATTTAACCACCCTTTATTTAATTTTTCGTTTTTGAGCCAATACTAAGGAAATTACAAACGGAATGACAATCTCAACGTACCCCCATTATTTTTGATGGTGGGTATAAAAAAGGGATGTATTATATATATAAGAATTATAGCCAGATGTTGACCGATTGTAACAAAATTTGACACACTGGCTGGTATTTATATAAAGCTTATTTTTGCAAAATTAAGTGGCAATAGCTGTCACAGTTTATAATTTAATAGCTTTTAACTGGTCCTTGCTAAATATTTTTTTGGTTTCCGAGAGTGTTTTTCATATGAAAGCTATAGCCAAATATAGACCTATTCCTATAAAATTTAATTTACTGACCAATTGTTGCTTAAGACTTCTCTATTCCAAATTCAGTCGTCATAGCTATTACAATTGTACTCAATTTATCAGCATTCATGTGTTTCCCAGGGCGGGGTTATATGGGAGCTCTAACTAAATGTGAACCGATTTCGCCCATTTTCAGTACACAACTTTCGTTACATATCAAATATACTTCTGTAAATTTATTTAAAAAAATCTAGCTTTTGTAGTTAAGGAGCTGTCGCGCTTTTATCTGACGGACAGACGGACATAAATCTCCTTTTCTTTTTATATTTTTGTGTTTCCGTAAGTTTTTTATAGGGGACCTATGGTCAAATAGTAACCGATTGTAACAAAATTTTGCACACAAGCTGGCATTCACTTCCTTCTGTAAAATTGTGTTGCTGTAGCCCTTTTCGTTAAGGCGCTATCGCGCTTTTATCTGACGGACAGACGGACATAAACCCCCTTTTTGTATTTTTGTGTTTCCATAAGTTTGTTATATGGGAGCTATGGTCAAATGAAATAGAAATAGAAATAAAAATTTTCTCAGAGATGAAGAATATTTTTAATAAGTTTCAGTGAGCTAGCTCCTTTCGTTTAGGCGTTATCGTGTTTTCAACAGACAGACAGACGGACATCGCTCAATCGTCTTAGAATTTCATAAGGATTCAGAATATATATCGTTTTTGAGTTTTGAGCCGATATTAAGGAAATCACAAACAATATACCCCCATTCTTTTTGATGGTGGGTATAATAATTCAAATAAAACGTTTACGCTGTCTGGTTCATGTTGTGAGAATGGATAATACTACTAAGTCAAAAAAATCATTTGAATATGAACCGGGTAATGGTTAATGTCGAAGGGGAAAATCAAAGCTTCAATGGAAAGGCCAGGTAGAAGTGGACACCTCGAAATTTGGTGTCAGAAATTCTAGAAGATGCGCTGAAGATCGAGTTGTTTGGAATTCTATTCTGTATTCGGCTTTTATTACAAACGTTCTGTAATAGCCATTAAAGATAAAGTAAGTATTGTTGGTGGGTTGTCTGTAATAAGATAGAAGGTGTTGGATAATGAATAAACCAAATTATTCTACATAACTAAAAGATTTGAATTTCATTTCAGCCTAAAAAAGACTGGAACTGAAGATGTAAAGCGGTTCAAACCTTTTAAGGCTTATAGTAATTTTCCATAGTCGTTGGGACTGTGGTTGACATTTTGTAGTCGAAATTTTTATCGAACCACAACGTCTCGTTGTCCCACATTTACACATGACACTGTAGGCACTTCTTAGAGAAGCTCCTGCTAGACTAGAAATTACATTAATGATATTTTTTTATGCAAAATACACTTGTCATTTAAATTGTTTCTTTATTATCCCGATGGCATATTTGTAAAAAATTATTTTGTTAATAACTTTTTCTACACAGTTTTACATGTATTTGTTTTGTTAATTATTGCGCATTTTAATAAATGATCATAAAGATTTCTTGTGACTTCTATCATTAAACATTTATTTTAATATTACGAACATTAACTATATTTACGGTCCGTTCAAAAAAAAAATTCATAATTATTCAAATGTTTTTGTGGCATTTTGAGAAGAAAATTTCGAACTGCAGCAGCAGTTAATTTTATAATGTTTGTTTTAATTATCTTTGGCGAAATAAATTATGCGAAATAATAAATTTATTATTTTCCAACCATTTGCTGTGTCATTCTGTATGTCCGCTTGTCATTTTCACATAATTAATTACATTTATATCTAATTTAAAATGAAATAAAAATTGCAATTAAATAAACAAATACAAATACATAAGAATATTTGTATACGAGTATTCGAACGTACAAAAGTGGTCGTTTTGGTTGGTCCTGTTACAAATACAATTCAATAAATATTTGTTCATAAAATAAATGTTGGGGTTTTATTGGAAAAAACATGTTCAATAAAACTTCTGATATCGTAAAAAGTTATAAATTTTTAATATAATGTAAAATAAATTTGATTTTAAATAAAAGTTAATTTATTGACAAGCAAATTATTATTAAATTAATGGACTCAAATGTGCAATTGTATGAACGTGCGTTTGTTTAAGTTTACAATTTAATAGTTTAAAGCTTAAAAATTTATTAGTAAAATAGTTTATTTAAATTTTAGAAAAAAGCTTCAAATGCCAAAGTGGAAAAAGAGGATAGCCAATACTAAACTTAATAAAATCTACTCTTTTGAATATTTACAATCAGAACGAGATCAAAATAAAAACAAGTAAGAGTCTTATATTCGGCTGTGCCGAATCTTATATACCCATCTTTATGTAATTTTGTGTTTCCATAAGTTTTTTATATGGGAGCTATGGTCAAATGGTGACCGATTGTAACAAAACTTTGCACACTGGCTGACACTGACATAAGACTTCCTTGTGCCTAATTTAGTCGTAGTAGCTCTTGTAGTTAAGAAGCTATCACGATTTTATCTGACGGACAGACGGACATAAATCCCCTTTTCTTTTTGAATTTTTGTGTTTTCGTAAGTTTTTTATATGGGAGCTAGGTCAAATAGTGACCGAAATGAACACTGGCTGACATTAATATAAGACTTTCTTGTGCAAAATTTAGTGGTTATATCTGTTATACTTTTAGATTTATTGGCATTTAAGTGTATTTTAGGTGAAATTTAGGCTGTTTTCGTAAGTTTTTTGTATGGGAGCTATGGCTAAATGTGAAACGATTTTGATGAAATTTTATACGCTGCCTAGGGCTAATGTAAATCTTCTATATATACCAAATTTTATCAGCATAGCTGCTATAATTTGTCATTTATTAACAAATAAACGATTAGCCTAGACGAGGTTATACGGGAGCTATGGTCAAATGTGAACCGATTTTGCCCAATTTCAATACCAAAATTTTCTCAGAGATGAAGAATATTTTTGCTAAGTTTCAGTAAGCTAGCTCCTTTCGTTTAGGCGTTATCGTGATTTCAACAGACAGACAGACGGACAGACAGACAGACAGACAGACAGACAGACAAACAGACAGACGGACATCGCTCAATCGTCTTAGAATTTCATAAGAATTCAGAATATATATCGTTTTTGGTTTTTGAGCCAATATTAGGGAATTACAAACGGAATGACAATCTCAATATACCCCCCATTCTTTTTGATAGTGGGTATAAAAAGGGGATGTTATATATATATAAGAATAATAGCCAAATGTTGACCGATTGTAACAAAATTTTACACACTGGCTGGTATATATATAGAGCTTATTCTAACAAAATTTAGTGGCCATAGCTATCATAGTTTCTAATTTAATAGCTTTTAACTGGCCTTTGCTAAAATTTTTGGTTTCCGTGAGTGTTTTTTATATGAAAGCTAAAGTCAAATATGGACTGATTTCTATAATATTTGATAGATTGATCAAAAATTGCATAAAACTTCCCTGTTTTAAATTTAATCGTCATAGCTATTACAATTGTATTCAATTTATCAGCATTAATGTGTTTCTCGGGGCGGGGTTATATGGGAGCTCTAACTAAATTTGAGCCGATTTTGTCCCTTTTCAACACACATCTTTTTCAAGACATCCAAAATACTTTTGTAAAAGTTTGTTCCTCTAGCTCTTTTCGTAATGGCGCTATCGTGCTTTTATCTGACGGACATAAACAACATTTCCTTTATGTATAGGTTGGTTAAATTTCAAGGGCCGATGTTGATTTTGAGTAAAACACAAACTATTTAGGAAATTATTGTAATTTTAGTTTATTATGATATATTGGTATTATTCAATTATGTATGGAACAAAATATCGGCCAAATGGGGGCCGCGACCACGGCGGCACACCTCCATCCGATGGTCCAAATTTTCGATGACCCTGAGGCATAATGAAGGTTCTATGCCGTTAATGTGCCGACTTATCTCATCCTTTAGATTTTGAATTATTGCTGGCTTATCGACGTACACCTTTTCTTTTAAATAACCCCAAAGAAAAAAGTCCTACGGTGTCAAATCACATGATCTTGGCGGCCAATTGAAATCGCCATTACGTGAGATAACACGGCCATTGAATTTGTTGCGCAAAAGAGCCATTGTTTGGTTAGCTGTGTGGCAAGTGGCACCGTCCTACTAAAACCACATATCGTCGACATCCATATCTTCCAATTCGGGCCATAAAAAGTTCGTTTTCATCTCACGATAGCGAACTCCATTTACAGTAACTTCCTGGCCGGCCTTATTTTGGAAAAAATACGGCCCGATGATGCCGCCAGCCCATAAATAGAACCAAACAGTCACTCTTTGTGGGTGCATTGGTTTTTCTACAATCACTCTTGGATTATCATTCGCCCAAATGCCGCAATTCGGTTCATTGACGAATTCACTGAGTTGAAAATGTGCCTCATCACTAAAGAAAATTGATCATCCACTGTTGCCATTTCTTGCCACCATTCTGCCCATTCACGACGTTTGGAATGGTCAAGAGGCTTTAGTTCTTGAGCCAATTGCACCTTGTAAACGTGTAAATGTAAGTCTTTATGCATAATGTTCATCAACGACGAGCGTGAGAGGTGCAATTGTTGGACACGAAGACGAGTTGAGGTGGACGGCTCTTCAGCCACACTATCGCTAACAGCAGCAATATTTTCTGCAGTACGAGCAGTACGAGCATGTACTGGTGTTCTCACATCTTCTACAGACCCGGTTTGCTCGAATTTTTACACGATTTTTGCGATTGTACGCACATTTGGACGATCAAATTGACCAAAAAAATCACGAAGTGCACGATATGCATTTTGATTTGAACGCCCATTTTCATAATAAGTCTGGATAACTTTAACACGTTGTTGGATTGTGCATCTCTCCATGGTTCAAAATGAGTAAGTCTGAAATAGAGAAATGTCAAATAAAATTCGGAAAAAAACTTGGCGTTTAGGTGTGGTTCACATTCAACATCGGCCCTTACAATTTAACCACCATTTATTTTTGTGTTTCCATTAGTTTTTCATATGGGAGCTATGGTCAAAAGGTTTGCACAAAATTTTGCACACTGGCTGGCATTGACATAAGACTTCCTTGTGCCTAATTTAGTCTAAGTACCTCTTGTAGTTAAGAAGCTATCACGATTTTATCTGACGGACAGACGGACATAAATCCCCTTTTCTTTTTGAATTTTTGTGTTTTCGTAAGTTTTTTATATGGGAGCTAGGTCAAATGGTGACCGATTGCAACAAAATTTTGCACACTGGCTGGCATTGATATAAGACTTTCTTGTGCAAAATTTAGTGGTTATATCTGCTATGCTTTTAGATTTATTGGCATTTAAGTGTATTTTAGGTGAAATTTAGGCTGTTTTCGTAGGTTTTTTGTATGGGAGCTATAGCTAAATGTGAACCGATTTTGATGAAATTTTATATGCTGCCTAGGGCTAGTATAAAACTTATATACACCAAATTTTATCAGCATATCTGCTATAATGTGTCATTTATTAACAAATAAGCAATTAGCCTCGACGAGGTTATACGGGAGCTATGGTCAAATGTCAACCGATTTTGTCCAATTTCAATACCAAAATTTTCTCAGAGATGAAGAATATGTTTACTAAGTTTCAGTGAGCAAGCTCCTTTTGTTTAGGCGTTATCGTGAATTCAACAGACAGACAGACGGACATCGCTCAATCGTCTTAGAATTTCATAAGGATTCAGAATATATATCGTTTTTGGTTTTTGAGCTAATAATGAAGAAATTACAAACGGAATGACAATCTCAATAACAAGTATGAAAAGGTATAGTCGGTCAATTTCGAGACTTATATCATTCCGGCGAAGGGCCTAATATGGGAGCTAGAGTGAATTGTGGACCGATTGTTACCAAGTTTTGGTTATTGGTTCGTATTTATCTTATATTCTTAAACGAGCAATAATTGTATATATATATATATATATATATATATATATATATATATATATATATATATATATATATATATCAGACTTCTGCAATGAAACATTCTTAATCTCAAATCACAGTAAAATTCTTAAATGGTGTCGATCAGTGCAAAACAAAAATAGAAAAGAAAGAGAAACGAATGAGTATTGCAAAATCAAGTTTGGTGTTACAACTCAATTCGAATAAAGAAAAATGAGAAGAGAATCAAAACATTGTTTGTTTCATTTACAACGTGTGTTTTTTTCTTTCATGTATATTAAGAGAGTAACACTAAAAATTCTAAAAACAATCTAAGTTAATGAATGACAGTTGCACATTCCCTTCTTTAAGTGAATTATTAATTGCTAATTAAAAAACATTTTTTGTGAAAGAAGTGATTGATTAATTGATAATTTTTTTTTTTTTTGTGAAAGAACAAAAAATTAAGAGGTTAGTATACATATATTTTTAATATTCTGTATTTGCATAATAATAATAATAATAATAATATTTTGTATTTACCATAAAAATGGTTAATTTTGAAAATTTCACATAAAAATGGTCCATTTTGAAAATTTGCCATAAAAATAATAAATTTTGAAAATTTCCGATAAAAAATAGTAAATTTTGAAAATTTTCCATAAAAATGGGAAATTTTGAAAATTTGCAATAAAAAAGGGAAATTTTGAAAATTTCCGATTAAAATGGTCAATTTTGAAAATTTGCCATAAAAATGGGAAATTTTGAAAATATCCGATAAAAATGTAAATTTTGAAAATTTCCCATAAAAATGGTAAATTTTAAAAATTTCCCATAAAAATGGTAAATTTTGAAAATTTCCCATAAAAATGGTAAATTTTGAAAATTTCACATAAAAAAGGGAAATTTTGAAAATTTCCAATTAAAATGGTCAATTTTGAAAATTTGCCATAAAAATGGTAAATTTTGAAAATTTCACATAAAAATGGTCAATTTTGAAAATTTCCCATAAAAGTAGGAAATTTTGAAAATAAGAATGGGAAATTTTAATATTTTCCCAGTTTTATGGGAAATATCTAAAATTTTCTCATATTAATGCGAAAATTCTAAAATTTACCATAAAAATGGGAAATTTTAAAAATATCCCTTAAAAATAGGAAATTTTAAAACTTTTCCATAAAAATGGAAAAATTGAAAAACTTAAAAGTTTTCCTTTTTAAAATATCTGTTTTTTAGGATATTTTAAAAATTTCCCATTTTTATTAGAAATTTTAAATTTTTTTCCCATTTCTATGGGAAATTTTCCTTTTTATTCGAAATTTCAAAAATTTTATTTTTAAAAATTTCCTATTTTTATAAGAAGTTTTAAAAGTTCAAATTTTTGTAAGAAGGTTTCAAAATTTTCAATGTTTATGGGAAATTTCCAAAATTTCCCATTTATATAGGATATTTTAAAAACTTCCCTTTTTGATGGGAAATTTTTAAATTTTCCTATTTTTATGGAAAATTTTCAAAATTTCCGATTTCATATAAAAAATAAAATTCCTGCTCTAAAAAATCAATTTTTAAAGATATCGCTCAGAAATTGCTTAAAAAATTTAATCACAAAATAAAAAGCAGTCATTGCTTGATATAATATTAAATCAAAATAACTGTCACATATTGATTGATATAATAAAAATCAAACTTTATTGGAAATTTTAAAAATTTTAAAAATGTGAAATTTTCAAAAATTACCACTTTTACGGGAAATTTTGAAAATTTCCCATTTTTATGGCATGTTTTTAAAAGTTATTATTTTTATCGGAGATTTTCAAAATTTCCCATTTTTATGGCAAATTTTCAATATTTACCATTTTTACGGGAAATTTGTAAAATTTCCCATTTTATGGGATTTTTTTTTGCTATGATTTGTATAAATTGTGTTTCTTATATTCAATTTTGTGTTTTATTACTGTTATAAGATGTCATCAACTGAAACTGATTCCCTCGATGTGACAATGTCAAGTAATACCAATGGCCTCTTAAACTTTGGACCATAAAACGTCCTATTTGTCATAATATTCCGTTGAAAATCCGTTTAAATTACATATGTATATAATTTACATAAATATTTTATAACTAGACAAAACTGTTGAAAAGTCTGATAATTTGCAATATACACAAATATAAAACAAAAGTATATTTTATTTTATTATAACTTTAAAAATTATATATATATATAATTCCCCGACAACATTCCAATTGGAACAAGGGGTACTTTAAAAATTAGTAAAGAATTAATTAATTTTAGTTTTGTATACATTGAATGTATTCTTATGTTTTAATTATTTAATAATTTTCTTAAGAACTTTTAAGTTAAATAAAAAATAAAAATAAGAAAGTAAACATTAATTTTATTTTTTTTTTTTTTCATTTCAACGCAAAAATGTTTATATACCTACAAATGAACTCGAATGATTCGTGTTAATTCGATATTTTATGAAACAAAACTGTGATTGCTGAAATTGTTTGTTGTCGTGTCGAGTTTTTTACTCTCAACAGTTCTCTACAGTTCTCTTGTGTGTTTTTTTTAATTTTGTGTCTTTTTTGTTTCTACACGAATTTGATTCGCGTGAACAAAAACGAATAAAGAGTTGAATCTAAAAAAAAGCGAATGTGTTGAAAAGCTTTTCAAATGTTTTGATGCAGAACTCTGATATATATATATATATATATATATATATATATATACATATATATATAGAAAGGCTATCTCGAAAACGGCTCTAATGATTTTGAGAACATTTGGACAGTGCGTATCTTTTTTGATGTATAGGTCGAAGAAGAATGAACTTTTGGAACCTTTGCCTCTAAGAGGGTGAAAACGGGTAAAAAGGGGAAAAAATAGACAACGCTATAGCTCCTTAAGTATAGAAACAAAATTCAAATTACGTTTTCAACAGCTATGAAAATAAGCGGACAGGTGTTTCGTACTTTTTTGAAACTATGTCCGATAGGGGGTAGAAAAGGGTAAAAAAATTGTTTTTTTGGTACCTTTTAAACCCACTCTTATATTTTAAACTAAAGAATATAGAAAGAAACTTTGTACTGCAATCAATAGATGTGAAAGAAACTTTAAACACGTATTTGGTGCTTTTTTGATTTTGGGGCCAAAATGGGTAAAAAAGGGATAAAATGATAACTTAACATCTAAAAAAGTAATATGAATAGGAACATTATGTTAACTGCATTTTAATAAAATGTACCGAATTCAATTGGTACCAAAGAAGTACCAAATATGCGTATGGAACTTTTTGAAATTAGGGGATAAAAAGGGGAAAAAATTAATAATGTTATACCTTTTAAACAAATTAATGTTTGTCTGTATGTATGTTCTTTATAGAATAATAAACTGTGCATTTGATTATGTTATGCTCTTTAGCGAAGATGTTGCGGATAAGCCGGCGAAGGTTTTAAAGTTGATAAGCATAATTTCCGACAGATGGCGCCACTGAAAATTGCTAAAAATTAATTAAATCGTAAACTGTACATTTGATCATGCTACAATCTTTAGCAAAGATGTTGCACATGAGCCGACGAAGGTTTCTCAGTTGGTATGAAAAAATTTCGACAGGTGGCGCCACTGAAATTTACTCAAAGTTAATTAAATCGTAAGCTGTACATTAAAACATGCTATAATCTTCAGCAAAGTTGTTGCGGATAAGCCGACGAAGGTTTATGAATTGGAATGAGCAACGTCCAACAGGTGCCGCCACAGAAAATTATTTTAAAAATGAATTAAATCGTAAACTGTGCATTTGATCATGTTATAATCATAAGCAAAGTTGTTACGCATAAGCAGACGAAGGTTTCTTAGTTGGTATCAACAACTTCAGGTGGCGCCACTGAAAACTACTTAAAATGAATAAAATCGTAAACTGTGCATTTGATAAGACTATAATAATCTTTAGCAAAGTTGTTGCGCATGAGTCGACGGAGGTTTCTGTTGGTATGACCAATTTTCAAAATAATTAAAATGAGTTAAACTGTAGACTATGCAAACTATGTGTTGGTCGAACAAAATAAATAAAATAATTCAAAATTAACTTTATAAAATAAAATATATAAAAACTTTAAAATTTGCCTCAAAATGCATATCATAAAGCTCCGAGCAAGGCTCGGTCAACCAGGTACTAAAATATTTATCAGTGCAAAGTTCAAGTAATCAGATGTATTTATCTTTATAGTTATTAACGGTTTTGTGCTTTTATGTGTACATAAACGTCTTTTGAGAAAGTGTCTTGTAATGGAGAAACAAGATCCCTAATTCAATTTGAGCGTATTCCATTATAGTAGCTATTCTACTCTCACCGAAGAAAGAAAGTGCTATATTAGGAAATATCTGTTGTTTTTAGGAAATCTCTGTTGTTTTTATTTGATTTCATCAAAATCGGTTCTCATTTAGCCATAGCTCCCATACAAAAAACTTACACTCAGAAAATTATAACAGTAACTGACTGTAGTTTGTTTTAAAAATTTTCAGTTGAATCATTTTTAAATGAATAAACATTTGAAAATCTATGAAAATCTAATAACAACTGATTTGGTTATTTATTTAAAAAAACAAACTACACAAAATTATTGATAATCCATTACAGTTATTAATTGTAGTTATTTTCTTTTTTATGAAAATTAAATAATTACTTAAATTTCTTAAAAAATAACTATTTCTTTCTCTTAATTCTTAAGAAACTGTCATAATTAAAAATGATTTCTTGTTGTTTAACACTAAAGTTGTATGCAAAACTATACTGGTAATGCAAATTGATTTAGCGCTATATAAATCGTATCATTATCTTGTCACAATAAACCGCTCAAATATTTACATTACGTTACCATTTACAAGTATTTTTTTGCCATTTTGTCTGGTACAACCATTCACTAAAAAGTCTTTTGAAAACAGTTTAAAACCTTCGATTTAAAGATATTATCTTTATAAGGGGGAAGCTAACTCTGTCCCGATCCTTTTTATGTTGTTTTTTTAACACGTTCCTTGCCGCGTGTACCGAAAAGTACACGCATAGCTTCATTTTTACGCCAACGTGTCTTTTTAAATACAATTTTTTTCTCTAAATTTTCATTCCCGTTATGATTGTTTTATGTTATTTAGTGAAGTTTAGAGCAATTTTTGAATAATATAAATTCTCTCAAAAACAAAAAAAAAAATAGAATTTATACAAAATTATGTACTGTTTTCGGTACACGCGGCGTAGAAATGACACCTAGTGAAAAACAGCTAGGCAGGGAACGTGTTAAAGTATGGATGCTGGAATGAAATTAAGACATGAATATTTAACATGTTAATCTATCCTTCTTTAATCATATAAATAAGTACATCTCGCCTTGCGGGAGTTTATGTACTCTATACGCCAAAAATGCATTCGATCTTGAAATTTTAACTTAATTTTAAGATTTTTACACCATATATTTGCCGTATAGAGCAAAACAGCACCAGAAATCTGTTTTGAAGGATATAGAACAAAACAGATACAATTTATCTCCTAAACTAGAGATAGCCGAAAACGGATTGCAGATTTGGAAAAATTGGGGTCGAAAACCTAAAGTGGCATCATTAACTCAAAATGTGTAATATGGCGGATAGAGCACATAAACTCCTGTACGACGGTCTTATAAGGTAGCTGTTTCTGTTTGGGACCTATAATATATCTACATTACATAAGTGTCTTTTTACATTTATCTGTAACACCACCTTGTTACAAAAATGCTTTTGAAATTTAAAAATCAAAGCAAGCAGTGATTTTCAAAAAATTAAACTTTCGAATCATAGAATCCGGCGTGTTAACTATAAAAACTGAAAAATAAAATAAAAATTAAAATATTCAAAAAATGTGAAAAAAAAGGTAAGTTCATAATTTTAAATATAAATTCATCGTGTTTATAAAACAATTCTGCAAATCACTTTCATGTGCAGTTGGATATCATTCAATTACACATTAAAATGATTTATAGAACACATCTTAATGTTTGGTGGCATTTCATAATATCCATGGACATTATAATGCCACAATGGAAAAAGATCTTCCATTAGTATGTGAAGACTATGATAAATGGACATAATAGAATGCCATCAAACATTTAAACATGTTCTAAAAGTCACTTTAATGTGTAATAGAATTCAATCTAATGGAAGTGATTTGCAAAACATACAAATATCTAAAGAAAATATTTACAGGTCTCCAGTATCTAGTGTCCAAAGGTCCAAGATTCAGATAATTCATCTGTTGAGGTATATATGAATATATTTATATACATATTTAACAAAATCTTAAAACTAATAAACATTTTATTTTCAGATAGGTTTTAGAAAAAGTTTCATTATCCAGCTCCCAAGGTTAGTAACGTTACTTATCGTTGTTGTAACAAAATTTTAAAAAATTTAAGTTTTATAAAAATATTTAGTGGAATTCCATAATGTCCATGGACATTATGACACCATAATGTTAAAAAAAATTTCATTAGATATATGTATATCAACTTTATTGCATATTTTATGGTGTTATAATATTAATGAACAACATGAAATTTTGTCCAATCCAACATACTAACATATTTCTAAAGAAAACATTCACAGGTGTCCAGTCTCAAGCGTCCAAAGGTCCAAGGGTCAGGTTATCTATCTGTAAATGTATGCATGTTTTTTATATATATTTAACATAATTTAAGAACTCCCAGAATTTGTTTCCAGTATCCAGCGTCCAAAGTTAGTTTTGTTTTTATCATTATGTAATAAAATTTTAGAACTTCGCATCTTATAAAAAGTGGAAATTTGGTAAAAATTTTGAAATTTATACAAGTTTTGAATTATACAAAATATTTAAAATTTTATAAAAATTAAAAGTTACGTTTTTATAAAAATTTTAATTTTTATAAAAATCTTTAAATTTTTGAAATTGTAACTTAAAAAAAAAATTTTATTAACATTTACATTTTCATAAAATTTTATAATAATTTATTGTATGCAATAAAATTTAAAAAAAAATTTAAAATTTTATAAAAATTAAAAATTTTATTAAATATCTAAAATTCTAGAAAAGATACATTTTTATAAACATTAAAATTTATATAAAAATCTGAAAATTTATATTAAAAAAAAAAAATTAATTAAAATTTAACATTAATAAAAAATAACATTAAAATAAATAAAAAAGTTTAAAATTCTATAAAAGATCAATTTTTATAAAAATTTAAATATATATAAAAATCTGAAAATTAATAAAAATGTAAATTCTTAAAAAAATTTATAATAATCTTACAAAAATTTAAAATTTTATAAAAATTTAAAATTCTAGAAAAATTAAAATCTTATAAAAATTTAAAATTTTATAAATATTTGAAATTCTATAAAAAGTTAAATTTTTATAAAAATCTATAAATTTATAAAAATGTAAATTAAAAAAAAAAATATGAAAATTTATAAACACTTAAACTTTTATAAAAATTTATTGTATGTAAAAAAATTTTATAAAAATTAAAAATTTTATAAAAATTTTCATTTTCAATAAAAATTTTAACTTTTTATACAAATTAAATTTTTTTATATAAATCTAAACTTTTATAAAAATATAATAATAATATATATATAATTTCAGATTCAAATGTGCTGTTTTATTATATTTAAGTCACGGTATTCACAAGTAGAGCAACAATCGCTGTTAGCAAGAATCTTATATACTAGTCAATCCCTATTTATTTTTAATTCTTAGTTAATTTTTGTACTATGTTATCAAATTATTTATAAAGTAGAAAAATTAGATATAAATTTTAAATTTAAATTAATTATATATAGTTTATAACATCTACATTTTATTATAATATATATATACCTATATATTAAACGAGTATTGTTTTAAAATTAAGTTTATTTATTAAATAAAAAATTGAATTATCATTAAATTTTACTGAATTTGAAATTTTATTATTTGGCAGTCGAAAAATTGAAAATAAAAGAAAAATCAGTTGAATTTAAAGAATTTTACAGTTAGTTTTTCGATAGTTAAAAAATTGAAAATAACCAAAAATTTAGTTTGATTTGAAAATATTTGTAGTTTATTTTTTGTCAGTTAAAAAATTGAAAATAACTGAAACTTTCGTTTGTTTTGAAAAAGTTTGTAGTTTATTTTTTGTAAGTTAAAAAATTGAAAATAACGGAAACTTTAGATCGATTTTAAAAATTTTACAGTTGTTCTTTTGATAGTCAAAAAATTGAAAATAACTGAAAAATTAGTTTGAATTAAAAAATTTGCTAGTTGTTTTTCCGGCAGTTAAAATTTACAAATTAATTTTAACATACATTTATTTATACCGAAATTAAAAGTTGTTTTTTTAACATTTAAATTTAAATGAATTTTTCTTCAAATTTGAATGAAAATGTAGTCAACCGGTTTTTAAATGAAAATTCATTCATTTTAAATTACATTTTCATTTATTTTTACCCACATAATATTCTGAGTGTACGAAAACAGCCTAAATTTCACCTAAAATACACTTAAATGCCAATAAATATAAAAGTATATAAGATATAACCACAAAATTTACCAGCCAGTGTGCAAAACACATATTAAGTACATGTTAAGCACTACGAAAAGTATTTAACAACTTATTAATGTAAAACTATACCCGGTTATGAGACCGAATTTTTATCAAAGTAAATACTGGGGAAACCACTAAAATATTTTTAAATGTTGAACTATAAAGCTACGGCAACCGAATTTAGTTCAAATGTTTTACCAACAATACCAATTAGCTTAGCGATTTTTTCAGTTTTGGTCCAGATTTTGAATTAGCTGCACCCTTGCAGATATATGAGATATATTTCTAAATTTAACACAACTTGATAGTGGGTATATAAGATTCGGCACAGCCGAATATAACACTCTTACTTGTTATATCTACAATCAAAAAGATTTGGATGTACATTCATTATATTAAGATTGCGCCTATAAAATTAGATAGGCATCAGTCAATGTTCAGCCCGGATTTTATATATGACGAATGCATTAGGAACTCCTAACGAAATATATGGACCTGCCGTATTACTATTAACGTGTTTAGCCCAACTACATATTAATCACAACGAAAAGTATTTAACAACTTATTAATGTAAAACTATACCCGGTTATGAGACCGAATTTTTATCAAAGTAAATACTGGGGAAACCACTAAAATATTTTTAAATGTTGAACTATAAAGCTACGGCAACCGAATTTAGTCCAAATGTTTTACCAACAATACCAATTAGCTTAGCGATTTTTTCAGTTTTGGTCCAGATTTTGAATTAGCTGCACCCTTGTAGATATATGAGATATGTGTCTGAATTTAGCACAAGTTTATGGTGGGTATATAAGATTCGGCACAGCCGAATATAACACTCTTACTTGTTGCACACATAATTGTAACAACTGTAATCAATTTTTAAATTTCGAGATAATCGGTCTACATTTGACCCTAGCTCTCATATAATTCCAAATGACGGAAACAGCTTAAATATAAAAGTTTTGAGAAAATGTTTGTATGATGGCAAAATTTAGCAAATATTTTTATTTATACAGGAAAAATAACACCTTTGACTTTAGTGGTGATGGTTCGGCTTGACCGACTATAGCACTTTCTTTTTTGTATAAAGGACCAGATTGTATAAGCTTGAAGATGCCTACAGCTGATCAAACGATGTTTGACAAATATATTTCCCAAAAGGTTGAGTCAAAATTTATTTACATTTATTTACTTTCATTTAAAGTACTTACATTTTATCTTTAAGGACAGTTAAATAACAATTTGTTTCAGACTTAAACCGGAAATACATATTTAATTTTTTTAAATTTGTGTTTCCCCCAATTCAAACAAAAATGAAAATAAAACTCTCATGTAGTTGCAACAAAGGGCAGTCAGACTTTTTATTTACAATCATAAAAACATAATTACAAATAATAATCTAAACTAACATACATTTTATGATACCCAGGAACTAAGTCTACAATTGGCTTTATTCCTTATTTTTCCCAGTGAAAGCTTAAACATTTAACGAACTTTGACTGACTTGTACGTTTTGGTTAAGAGTAAAACACAAGGATTTAAAAGATAAAAAAGGTCAGCCTTGCAACTGCCAACATCAACAACTGCAACACCCAGAAATATTTGTGCTTCATGTCTGCCTCTTTGGCTGCACTGCACGACATAATGCCACATGTAGGAAATATTTATGTATGATTTTGTTAAACTTAGATTTTTATCTAAAAAAAAAACAACCAAAAAGAAAAAGAATAACCACGACTTGGTGAAAACCTAAACGAATAAGAAATATTTATGGCTAAAAGTAATAAAGCCTTAAAGGTTTTATATTTTATTAACAAAAAAACGCAACACATTCATTTTATCAATAAATATTTAAGTACCAAAACAAAAAACCTAAAAAATACTCATGTAGTTTTTTAACTTTTTTTTTTTTATTTTCAGGGCTGTTGCACCTTGTTAGAGATTGTATGACTCTGTTCCTTGAGTGTTGCATGTCCAGCCAGACATAGGTGTTTTTATACCCACCATCAACAAGAATGGGGGGTATATTGAGATTGTCATTCCGTTTGTAATTTCCTTAATAATGGCTTAAAAACCAAAAACGATATATATTCTGAATCCTTATGAAATTCTAAGACGATTGAGCGATGTCCGTCTGTCTGTCCGTCTGTCTGTATGTCTGTCTGTTGAAATCACGATAACGCCTAAACGAAAGGAGCTAGCTTTGGTATTGAAATTGGGCAAAATCGGTTCACATTTGACTATAGCTCCCGTATAACCTCGTCTAGGCTAATCGCTTATTTGTTAATAAATGAAAAATTGTAGCAGCTATGATGATAAAATTTGGTATATAGAAGTTTTACATTAGCCCTAGGCAGCGTGTAAAATTTCATCAAAATCGGTTCACATTTAGCCATAGCTCCCATACAAAAAACTTACAAAAACAGCCTAAATTTCACCTAAAATACACTTAAATGCCAATAAATCTAAAAGTATAACAGATATAACCACTAAATGTTGCACAAGAAAGTCTTATATCAATGCTAGCCAGTGTGCAAAATTTTGTCGCAATCGGTCACCATTTGACCTAGCTCCCATATAAAAAACTTACGAAAACACAAAAATTCAAGAAGAAAAGGGGATTTATGTCCGTCTGTCCGCAAGATAACATCGTGATAGCTCCTTAACTACAAAAGCTAGTAAGACTAAATTAAGCACAAGGAAGTCTTATGTCAATGTCAGTCAGTGTGCAAAATTTTGTCACCATCGGTGACCATTTCACCATAGGTCCCATATAAAAAACTTATGGAAACAAAAAAATACATAAAGAAAAGGTTGTTTATGTCCGTCTGTCCGTCAGATAAAAGCACGATAGCGCCTTAACGAAAAGAGCTAAAGGAACAAAATTTAACAAAAGTATTTTGGATATCTTGAAAAAGATGTGTGTTGAAAATGGACAAAATCGGTTCAAATTTAGTTAGAGCTCTCATATAACCCCGCCCCGGGAAACATACTAATGCTGATAAATTGAATACAATTGTAATAGCTACGACGCGTCGCTACGATTAAATTTAAAATAGGGAAGTTTTATGCAGTTTTTGATCAGTTTATCAAATTTTATAGGAATCAGTTCATATTTGACTTTAGCTTTCATATAAAAAATACTCACAAAAACCAAAAATGTTAGCAAAGGATAGTTAAAAGCTATTAAATTAGAAACTATGATAGCTATGGCCACTAAATTTGGCAAGATTAAGGTCTATATACATACCAGCCACTGTGTAAAATGTTGTTACATTTGGCTATAATTCTTATATATATAACATCCCCTTTTTATATCTACAATCAAAAAGATTTAGAGGTACATTCATTATATTAAGATTGCACCTATGAAGTTACCCAGTAAGAATAAAGGTTTATTCTCAAATTGAGGATGATTTGAAAATAAATCTTTTTACAAAGGTCAAACGTTTGACACTGATTTGATACTGATTTGAGAATAATAGCGTTCTCAACAAAAAGGGGACTTTATTCTCAAATTGAGAAATGCCTTTATTCTCAAATCATTATCAAACCTCATTCTCAAAGGTTTTTCAAATGTGGATATCATCTACATGTGGAACATAAATAAAATGGTGTTGTATTTTTGAGTTTGTTTGTTTTGTTTTTAAAAACCGTGCATCACAATTTGAATTCTTTTGTTTAAAATATAATTTTTTTATTGTTAGGTAAAAAAAAATTTAAAAAAACAATGAAAATTTACTTATGCATATGAATATTATTGAATTTTTAATCTTGACATTTTTTAAGCAAGGTTTTATGGTCAAATATGGATCAATTTTAAAAAATCCAAAAAAAGTAACGAGTTTCGCTGAAATGCAATGCCATTCCATTGAAAAATATCTTAAACATTATTTTTTTTAACATAAATTATTTTTTTTAATGTTTGAAAAAAATTTTAAATAAGGTTTGATATCAAATTTATATAACACTATTTTCAAATTATTCTCAAATCATCTTAGGGTTTGATAATGATTTGAGAATAACCTTTATTCTCAATTTGAGAAACTATCATTTTTCAAACGTTTATTCTCAAATAAATAAATGTGAATCTCAAACATCTGTTTAGGTTTGAAAATAGTTTGAAAAAAACGTTTGATATCAAATGTAAAAGTCATCATATTTCAAACGTTTGACACTGTTCTTACTGGGTAGATATTCAGCAATCAATATTCAGCCCAGGCTTTATATACGATGAATGCATTAGGAACTCCTAACGAAATATATGGACCTGCCGTATTACTACATATTAACGTGTTTAGCCTAACTACATATTAACGAAAAGTATTTAACAACTTATTAATGTAAAACTATACCCGGTTATGAGACTTAATGTATTTTTAAATATTGAACTATAGTCCAAAGGTTTTACCAACAATAGCAATAAGCTTAGCGATTTTTTCAGTTTTGGTCCAGATTTTGAATTAGCTGCACCCTGTTTCTGAATTTAACACAACTTGATGGTGGGTATATAAGATTCGGCACAGCCGAATATAACACTCTTACTTGTTTTTTTTTTTTTGTCTCTAACCAGAAGTGAAATCGAAATGAAAAGAAGACGATGACGTTGGAAACTATTTAAAATAATACCTAAATACTACTAACGATATTTATTTACACAAAAGTATAAAAATGTATGTAAACATTGACTCTAAGAACTTTATAAGATTTTCACGACTTGATAAGATTTTAATTTTGCCTGTTTTTTTTTACTTCTTGTTTTTTTTTTTCCTTTGCCCTCATATTATGGAGCAACAACATCCATTGAGTCAGGAAAGAAAACAACAACAGCTACAAAGAAACAGCAGTCATGCAGCCACAACCCCAGTCATCCTTAGTCAGATTGAGCCACAACAAAACAAATATGTATTTAGTTATTCTTAATGTATTTAACCCTAAGAAGGTATATGCTTTTAAAAAAAAGACATTTTTTATAAAAATACAGGTGAAAAGAGTTTAGGGACAACGATCTTTATATATAGGTTGGCTGTCTGTAAAGGTAGTTTTTAAGTCCAGGGGCCAAATTACCGCATTCGATATCGATCGAAAACTCAGACTTTTAAGCGAATATTGTGAAGTATATTTTAGGGATGTTACTTCGATGCAAAAAGTTTATTGAAATTTGGTATCCATTTTAATTCGTTTTTAATAATATATAGCTCAATTAAAACTCTTTTACTATTGTTAATCATTTGACAAATAACTTCAAAAAAATATAGTAAACTGTGCATCTTTTAAATAATTTCGATTATCCTTAAAGTATGCAATACAAATGATTTGAAAATATCCAAGATTTCGATCGATATCGAATGCCGCAATTTGGCCCCAGGTCGACTTTTTATACTGATGTATGTAACGCATGGAAATATTTGTCTTAGACCCACCTTTTAATATACCAATAGGCTTAGAATCACTTTCTGAGTCGATTTAGCGATGTCCGTCCGTCCGGCTGGCTGGCTAGACCCCCATGTAAACCTTGTAATCAAACTACAGGTCGCAATTCTCAAGATAATTTGATGAAATTTGGCACAGATCATTTTTTTAATAATGGGCTATTGAAATTCGTCAAAATCTGTCCATTATTTATGGTACCTCCCATAGGTCCCACTTCCCGGAATTGATATATTGGCCACAAATATCAATATTTTCTCATGAAATTTAAATAAAATACTGCTTATGTAAAACAAAATCACAGTACCAAATTTCATTAAAATCGATCCACATTTGACCATAGCTCCCATACAAACTCTTCTGTGAAAACGCACTAACTAAATGAGACAAAAATCACTAAAACGCTCGTAAATCTGAAGATAGTGGGATTTTTAAGTTTATTTTTTGCATACATAATTTTTGTAAAAACTTTAATCAGTTTCATAAATTTTGATATAATCGGTCCACATTTGACCCTAGCTCTCATAGGCGGAAACTGCTTAAATATATAATTTTTGAGAAAATTTTTGTATGATGTCTAAATTTAACAATTATTTGTCTTTATACAGAAAACAGAACACCTTTGACCTTAGTGGTGAAGGGTATCATATGGTCGGACTTGGCCGACTATAGCACTTTCTTACTTGTTTTAATTATAATTAAACAGTTCTAACGTTTACAGGTTAGGTTAGAAGGTTAGTGACAACTTGGCAACTCGAATTCTTCGTGATTCCTTCATAAAGATAATCAGAAGAACAACCAGTAAGAGTGTTATATTCGGCTGTGCCGAATCTTATATACCCACCATCAAGTTGTGTTAAATTTAAAAATATCTCTCATATATCTACGAGGGTGCAGCTAATTCAAAATGTGGACCAAAATCGAAAAAACATGTTACGCTAGTTGGTATTGTTAGTAAAATTGTTGGACTAAATTCGGTTGCAGAAGCTTTATAGTTCAACATTTAAAAGCAAAAAAGCTGTTTTCCTAGTATTTTCTTGGAACAAAATTCGTAGCCTGGTATGGTTTTACATTAATAAGTTGTTAAATACTTTTCGTTAAGCTTAATATTTAGTTAGGATAAACATGCTGATAGTGATACGAGAGGTCCATATATTTTGTCAGGAGTTCCTAATGAATCTACCGTATATAAAGTCTGGACATTGGTGCAATCTTAACATGCTGCTTGTACCTCCGAATCCTTTTGATGTTGGGTATAAAAAGCCAACTGTTGATCGATTGTGACAAAGTTTCACACACTGGCTGATTTTTATATAGAGCTTATTTCTGCAAAAATTTAGTGGCCATAGCTGTCATAGTTTCTAATTTATTAGCTTGTAACTGGCCTTTGCTACATTTTTTTCTGGTTTCCGGGAGTGTTTTTTATATTCTTATAAAATTTGATATACTGACCAATAGTTGCATAAGACTTTTCTATTCTAAATTTAATCGTCATAGTATTAATGTGTTTCCCGGGGCATGGTTATATGGGAGCTCTAACTAACTGTGAACCGATTTCGCCCATTTTCAGTACACTACTTCTGTTATATATGAAAAATACTTTTGTAAAATTTTGTCTCTCTAGTTCTTGTAGTTAACGAGCTATCGCGCTTTTATCTGACGGACAGACGGACGTAAACCGTCTTTTCTTTTTGCATTTTTGTGTTTCCGAAAGTTTTTTATATTGGAGCTATGGTCAAATGGTGACCTATTGTGACAAAATTTTGCACACTGGCTGGCATTTACATAAGACTTCCTTGTGCTAAATTTAGTGGCCAAAGCTATTATAGTTTATCATTTATTGTCATTTAAGTGTATTTCAGGCGGAATTTAAGCTGTTTTTTGTAAGTTTTTTGTATGGGAGCTATGGTTAAATGTGAACCGATTCCGATTTTATATTCTGCCTAGTGCTTATGTAAGACTTCTAGTTACCAAATTTTATCATCATATTTATTTTAATTTGTCATTTATTAGCAAATAAGCAATTAGCCTAGGCGAGGTTGTAATTGAGCTATGGTCAAATGTCAACCGATTTTGCCCGATTTCAATAGCAACATTTTTCAAGAAATGAAGAATATTTATGCCAAATTTCAGTGACCTATATTCTTTCGTTAAGGTTTTATCGTGCCAACAACAGACAGACATACATACGGACAGACAGACTTTGCTCAATCGTCTTGGAATTTCATAAGGTTTCAGAATATCCATCAAATTTGGTTTTGGAGCCAATATTAAAGAAATTATTTACAAAAGGAATGACAATCTCAATTTTATAGTGGGCATAAAAAACTGATCAACTGATTCCTTTGGATGTATTAGATGTAAATTTCAATCTCCTTCCTTGGAGCATTGGACAATGATAAACCTACCCATTCAGACGCATCCTCATATACATATAGCCTGAGTATTTACGAGGTTTCTCTATCCTACATACCTATGCTAGTAACTTGTCAACGTGTCTATTCATTTCTTTCGCCATAGGGTCCTAGATACTCAACAGTTTCCATAGTGGACCAAGTCTTTGTGTTTCTTCACTAATCCAAGCCTATAGATAAGTGTTTTATATTTGGCTTTGTATGGTTCATTTTTAAGTCTTATCGTTTATTCTATTGCCCTAGATATTGCAATTATCTGAGACCCGGAAGAGTCTTCCCCTATACTTCACCAATAGGTTTATTAAAACAATTGTCAACATAAATATTCACTTCCCTATTTTATGTTATGTTCTTTTAATCTTGTTCGAAAAGTTAACGATTTTAATATTTCATTAAGTCAATTTTAATCTTCCATTAAGTCATCGTACCCTCAAAGAGCGAAGTGCTGACTTCCACATATCATCCCCTTTATAAAGTATACTTACTTAAATAACCTATATTTACAACCTGTTGAGGTCAAAGGCAGAGCATATTTAAGAAATCCATGCGCTCCGAACTTGTGCGCATATTCTCCAATTTCATAGGCCAAGTTTTGAAAGATTTTTTACAACTCGATCTTTCCTTCGAAGTTTTTGACGTCCTCTACTGACATTAGGGTGGTCTGTTTTTACTCTAGTTTTAGCTTTTTCATAGCAATTGTTTTTTTGTTCAGGAGTGGATTACTAGCCCGACGTTTTAATCCATATTTTATATCGATCTCATTGGAGAACTCGCGGCACATGTTAGCTCACTACATTAACGGGTATTAACGTAGTTCCCTGGCTGATGCCACGATGAGGTCAGTGTTCACAGCTGAGATAAGGATAAGTCTGGGTATAGCAAGTTAAGACCAATCAGAAGCGTTACTTGGTATCCAACATCCCCTACATCACCTGTGTGTGTGCTATGGAGAATAACAGCAGCATAACGCACAAAGATGTCTCGGGACTGCGCACAAAGGCATCTCATTGCACGATTAAAAAATCATTTTAACTACGAGTATATCTTCTTGTCTATAGGATATCACCATCTCGCTTAAAATAAAGAATTCCGCTTAAGCTTCCTGACCACATCATTCTAATGAAACAAGCAAAAATATATTCGTCTTCAAAAAATCGGTTCTTACTCTTGAGTGTCAAGCATAAGATGGTGAGACATTGACGGCATTATCGCATATAAGCTTGCCGAATCTGGAACTTAATTCGGAATCCTAATTTCCATCCTTACATGACTACGTCTTTGTGTTGCATTCTAGGAGACTCAATCTTCAAAATAATGACAAATGTTGAGGCGAAAAAGACAAATCATAAGGCTAGAAAACTCTGTTTTGTGCGATTTTGTTGATCTTTCGTACTTAAGAGTTCGTAAAATAGACTCATTTATTGTACGAGGGTACGTGTCAATTCGTCTGGTTGTGTTTTGGGGTTTCGCGCCTCTTAATTAGGAGATGGTAGACTGTAAAATATCTAGGGCCCTGTGGTTCAAATTAGATATAGGTGCGACCAAGTTGTTGCTAGATCTTAACAGGACAAATCTTAGAATATGTATAGGCGTTTTAACCGGCCACTGGGCTCTAAACTATAGGCTAAAAAGTGTGATAGGAACATTCCGCTCATTTGGAGATTATCCTTAGATGAGGACTCGTCGGAATCAGTTTAACATATTCACAGTCACTGTTCAAGGCTCCAGCATCGTAGACTTAAATCACTATATGGTTTTAGTCGCTTGAAGGTTGAAAGTAAGAGAGGTTATGTAAGCCATAGGCTTCTCACATACCCAAGTAGTTTTAGTTTTGAATGGTAATTTGCGTATAAGAAAGATTTTCGCAACAGTCAACCACAAACGCAACAGTGTAAGAATTTAGCATTGTTCAACCACAAGTGGACTAATTTCGGACTATTTCGTGGCTGAAACGTGGATTAACCACATCACACCACAGATGAAACAGCAATAAAACTGAAGATTTTTACGGATGAATCGGCGTAGAAAAAGGCAAAGGTGGGCTTTTGTTTTTTGGGATGCATGGGTTACAATAGTCATTGACTGCCTTCAAAGGGGTAAAACAATCAATTGCAAATATCGGGTGTTTTTTATTGAAGTATACAACTTTAAGTTGGCATCACTTTTTTAACTGGCGGCCATTTTGTCAGCTGTCAAGTGATTAATATTTAGTTTGGTTTGCCATTTCACCATGAACAGGTTGACAAAAGAACAACGCTTGCAAATCGTGCAAATTTATTTCGAAAATAATGGTTCAGTTCGCGAAGTTTACCGCAAGCTCCGTCCATTTTATGGTCGACATAATCGTCCATCAGAGCAATTAATTCGGTTAACCATGGATCGTTTTCGCACTACGTTTACTCTATGTGATAATACACATCCGCAGCGACGTCGAACAGTGCGCACCGAAGAAACAATTGCCGCTGTAGAGCAAAGTGTTGAAGAGGACCCGAATGAATCGATTCGCCACCGTGCACAGCAATTGGAGCTTTGTCCATCAACTTTATGGAAGATTTTGCGCAAAGATCTTGGCTTGCGACCTTACAAGATCCAGCTTGTGCAAGAATTAAAGCCGCGAGACCATGCAATGCGTCGTAATTTTGGTGTATGGGCCGAAAATGAGATTGATCTCGATGCTGATTTTCATCCCAAAATTTTGTTCAGTGATGAGGCTCATTTTTGGTTGAATGGCTGCGTCAACAAGCAAAATTGCAGCATTTGGAGTGAAGAGATTCCACATGAGACCCTTGAGACGCCATTACATCCACAAAAACTGACTGTTTGGTGTGCTCTATGGGCTGGTGGAGTCATTGGGTCATACTTCTTCCGAAATAATGCTGGAGAGTCAGTTACCATAAATGGAGACCGGTATAGAGCCATGATAACCGACTATTTTGTTTCCCAATTGGATGGCATGAATGTGGATGAGTTGTGGTTCCAACAAGACGGCGCTACATGCCACACAGCGCACGTCACAATTGATTTATTGAAGGAAACATTCGATGAGCGCATAATTTCGCGGAATGGACCTGTCAATTGGCCACCAAGATCGTGCGATTTGACACCACTGGATTATTTTCTTTGGGGATATGTGAAGTCGCTCGTCTACGCCAACAAACCAGAAACGTTAGGGGACTTGGAAGCCAACATTCATGGCGTTATTGCCAACATACGGCCCCATATGCTCGAAAAAGAAGTTGAAAATTGGACCTGTAGAATTGGCTTTATTCGAGCCAGCCGCGGCGGCTACATGCCCGAAATCATATTTAAGCATTAATGGCATAAAATTATCCTTCCAATAAAGCCAAATTGATGGACATTAAAACGATTTTCTTGTGTTTTATTTCAATTCGAAGTTCTATACCTCTAAAAAAAAACACCCATTATTATATCAACATTTGATCAAGAAAGAGTTCTTTTCCACCAGAACAATCAAAAGGGATTTCACTGCGAATTACCTTATCTGCTACCATATTCTCCAGATTAAGATTCGAGCAACTATTCTTGTTCCCAAACTTTAAGTTTCCAAACTTTTCGAGATAAACAAATTGGATAAACTTTTACCAACTAATTGTACAGAACTCAATGGCGAATATATTTAAAAATAGCAAAATATTTGTCTTTATACACGAAAAAGAACACCTCTGACCTTATTAGTGAAGGGTATCGTACTTTATCTTACTTGTTAAATAGAATTCATAAAACCTGTGTTTCATATAAAAAATCTGGGACTTATTGATCCGCCCTCGTAAATTTGCTATTAAACTTGTTAGAATCTCTTATGAATTCACATACACAAGATACAATCTTAAAAGATCGCTTTTAAAATAAGGCAACATCGGGACATTATTTTGGGTAGATTTGCTGTTCAACATGATCTGAAAAAGAGATATACTTACGTATTTTGTGACACAGTAAAGCCAGGAAAAGCTAAACTCCCTCCCCCACGATAGAAATTATTAAACCAGGATTTTTTAAATATTTTTTCGAATTTAATTTATTGTTATTTATTTACTATTATTAACTATATTACAATTGTTTATTTATTTGTTTTATGTTATTTTTTTAAAATAGTATTTGATTTTAAAACTTAAAATATAATTTTGGCAATATAAAAACTCGACTATTTCTAGGTATTTTTTTTATTGTTTACTTAATAATTTCGTTTAATAATAATAATTACTTACTATAATAATTAATTATAATATTTTATACAATAATATACTAAATATATTTGTAATATTAAAACAACAACAATGATTTATATAATTATAGGAGAATGTTTTCACTTTTAACTTAAATACTAGATGCGAGAGAGAGTGAGAGAGAGAAAATGGAAAGTTTACTTGTCCATTTAATGGGGGGCCAAGGTTTTTTTTATAAGGGGCTATGAGATAGGATTAAGAGGGCTGAGATAATGGAACAAACTACACATAACGGGTAATTTGAGCATAAAATTCTGAGAGGCAGGCATGTAACTGTAAAAACGAAGGACGCTCGGAGGGTAGGAGAGCCCAACAATAAGCCATAATGGTAAAACTGAAAAGAGAAAGAGAAAATAATTCAAAATATTAGTAAGAATATATCTTCAAAGAGAGATTTTTTTGATAAAAAATGTACTAAATATGAAAAGTTTTATAAATATTGTATTTAAACTTGATACTTACAGCTCATCGGGACAGTTGAAAGGCTGCGCCAGTCTATAACCATCTCTAAGATAATGCTCCATTTCAAAGGGATCCACTTCGGCATAGGGTTGCTTGGCCGAAGTACATAATTCCCACATTAAGACACCAAAGGCCCACGAATCACTGGCTTCGGAAAATTGCTTATGTTGCAAAGCTTCCAGAGACATCCATTTAACTGGACGATTTTCACTATCACCCAAGCAATTATAATCACCTGGGAATAAATCACGCGATAGAGAACTGTCAGACAATTTAACACGCAGTTGATCGTCAATACTGGAAGGAGAGATGAGAAAAAGAAAGAGTTTGGAATAAGTAAATGATATTAAAAGTAATGCATACATTTGGGTTGAAAAAAGTAATACCAAGATCTTCTTAAGGATCTTTGATTAGATATATTTTAAGATGTTAAAAAAGCTCTTTAATTCGAATACTTACACACAATTTCTTGTCGCTATATCTTTATGCACCACTCCATGACTGTGCAAATGACTTAGGGCCGTGGACAAATGTGACGACATCATAACAATCTGAATAGTGGTAATAGTACGGGCACAGGAGGGATCCAATAAGAATTGCTTTAAATTTCTGGTATTATTCATGGCAGGATATAGGACAAATGGTGTGGTATGATCTTCAATGGAAACACCCAAAACCGACAAAATACCCGGATGAGAGGCTCCATAAAGAGACATGCCCTCTTGCAGCAAAAGTGAGACTTGCATTTGACTGGCATGTTGGGCCACAGTCTTAACTAAAACATCCTGATTGTCATTGTAGGTGCCACGATAGACACGACCAAAAGTACCTTCCTGCAACAGACTTGAGAGACGGACGCGGCAACGTTCCACAGTCAATTCGGAAATGCGGCGATGCAACTCTTCGGGATGCTGGGGTTCCATTTTACGCGGCAAGGTCGTATGAATGGGTGCTATGATGGAAGGTGTGATATAGGAAGCAGTTTGACAATTGGGATTGGTATTTAATCTTTGGAAACTGGAAGTTCTCATAGGTTGACCACCATGATTTTGACGCTTCGAGGAACCGCGTACACAATAGGCAGCCAAGAGCAATATCAAAACCAAGGCTAAAGCCAAGACACAACCGACTACCAAAGTAACCAAACCGGTGGGTGGTGGCACTACTGTCTCCAGCAATAAGGGATCATCCATATCGGCTTCATCTTCTTCGGCCAGCAAGCAAATCTTTTTTCTTCTAAACACTAAATGGGTAACATTATTTAAGGCCCTATTCAAAATTACTTCTATGGAAATGGTAACATCTACTTCGGCTGCTCTGACACCCGAACACTTAAGGCCTATGGAAAAGGTTTGAGTCTTAATGGGAATTTCGCCTATTTGCGATATATTAAGGGTGGGACGTGGCAGAACCGCCTGATCTGAGGTCACCACATTAATGCTGTAGGGCAGAGGACGACCGGCTTGACTCTGCCAGGTGAAACTAATGTCACGCACATTAGCCGGCACAGGCACAATGAAATTTAAGGCATAATTATTGATGTGGCCATCGCGAACGTAATAGACTTCAGCGGAAACACCTGAAATGGTAAGAGGGAAAGAAAAATTAGTCATAAAGTAAAAAAATTAAAACTATTAGAAGTATTAAAATAATGAATACGGACTAGACAGACACTATGATTCCCTGTACCACTAAGGTCAAATATGAACCAGTTTTCATGTTTTACATAGAAAAGAGGCTACGTTAAATTTTTGATCATTTAAGCCATTTTCGGCAGTTGGTCCAAAATGACACCTGTGTTTAAATCTTGTGTTAAATCTGTGTTAAATCTGTGTTTAAATCTTAAGTTGTTCATAACTTTTTTTTTTTTCAAGATTTTAGTATAAAAATGAGAGTTTACGAGATTTTCGAGACAGGTCAAATATGGACCCATACCAACGAAATTTTTTACAATTATTTTTGTTAGATTGACCTAATTTCATTAAAATTCTATTATATTTCTTTTGGTTTTGTAAGGACCAAATCTATATTCCATCAGTTAAGTTCTTTGGAAGTTCCGAAAATAATCTACCGATTTTGACCAATTTCAATAGATAGGATAGCAAATCACGTAGCAAATAAATTCATCAAATTGTCTCTAAAACTTGCGACTTGCTTTGCATTGAAAGCCAGCTATGTAGTCGCCCGGAGGGATATGCCAAAATCGACCCAGGAAGTGATTCTGAGTCTTAAAGTTGGGTATCATACCAATGTTTTCGTGCACAAAAGACAAAACTCTAGAGTCGGGAATGATTCGAAATTACTCTAAGTTTTGCATCATTTCTACATGAGAATCCTTTTGATTCAATTTGTTGCTTATAAGCAACATTGTAAATTTTTATCATAGTACCCTCAGTTTCGTATTATTTTAATAAAAGACAAAACTCTGGAGTCGGGAATGATGCGAAATCTGAGTTTCATATTATTTCAACATGAGACACCTTTTGATTCAATTGTTGAACCTTTCATGTCATTTGTTGCTTATAAGCAACATTTTATTTTTTTTTTTCAAAAAAGTGAATTTTGTTATAAATAACAGTTGACAAAAGGTGACAAGGTTGGTAAATCTTAAAACTTGTTCTTATTGTTATGCCAGGAATTTTATTAGCACGATGTTGCTTATAGGCAACATTTGTTTATAGAAGCAACATTTTCTACACTGAAAGTTAGTTTGCGAAACTGCTTTAAAAGAAGTAAAAAATTTGTCGAGAAGTCATGTTTCGAGTAAAATATTTTACTGAGTTCTTCGATAATGAAGTTATAATCAAGATTTTGATAAGAAGAATGCCTCAGTAATACCGCCTTGAGAAAATTGGGAGACCACAAATAGAAATATTAAAATTAAAACATGGCATTGTGAACTCGTCCCACAATTCTTTTATATCCTAACTTTAATCTATTCTAAGATCAGAAGATCATGAGTCTTGATCAAACGAAGAGTGTATATTATATCATACAGGTATTCAAAAGAAGCTATGAGACATGAAACCAATAAAAATATTCGTTTTTGTTTTTATATGTACTGCCAATGCTCAATGTTGCTTATAAGCAACATCATATAAAGGTAAAACCAGAAGTGGCAGAGACATGAAATTGATATTGTTTTTAAATGTACTCAATGTTGCTTTTAAGCAACATCTCATAACGGTAAAACCAGAAGTGACAGAGACCTGAAATTGATGACAGAGACCTGAAATTGATATTGTTTTTAAATTTACTGCGAATGTTCAATGTTGCTTTTAAGCAACATCTCATAATAGCAAAACCAGAAGTGACAGAGACCTGAAATTGATATTGTTTTTATATTTACTGCGAATGCTCAATGTTGCTTTTAAGCAACATCTCAAAACGGTAAAACCAGAAGTGACAGAGACTTGAAATTGATGACAGAGACCTCAAAATTGATGACAGAGAACTGAAATTGATATTGTTTTTAAATTAACTGCGAATGCTCAATGTTGCTTTTAAGCAACATCTCATTACGGTAAAACCAGAAGTGACAGAGACCTGAAATTGATGACAGAGACCTGAAATTTATATTGTTTTTAAATTTACTGCCAATGCTCAATGTTGCTTATAAGCAACATCTTATAACGTTATAACCAGAAGTGACAGAACCCTGAAATTGATGGCAGAGACCTGAAATTGATATTGTTTTTAAATGTACTGCCAATGCTCAATGTTGCTTATAAGCAACACGGTAAAACCAGAAGTGGCAGAGACTTGAAATTGATAACAAAGACCAAAAATTGATATTGTTTTTGAGTTTACTACCAATGTTCAATGTTGCTTATGAGCAACATCTCACAACTGCAAAACAAGAAGTGACAGATTTAAGGCTCATAAATTAAGGGTTAATACATTTAATTGGGCGATGATTCCAATAATCTGGATTTCTTTCTTTCAACTCTTTTTTCGCCCTTTTAAAGGTTAATTTCTTTAAACCCCCATGTAACATTTTAAACTAACGCAGAAAACAAATATTGAATGTTTTGAAAAAGAAAACGACTCTTGAAAACTAATAAAAATAAAAATAACGATGAATGTCTAAAGATTTTTTAAATAAGATTTGGTTGGAATTGAAAAAAAGGAACAATACAAAAAAACCTAATAGTTATATGAACATGACTTTTATACATGATGTAGAGATGACGACGATGATGATGATGATTTTCCAACAGACATTTCAACGAAAAGAAAATGATGGGGATGAAGATAATAATGACGAAGTTGTCGACAAGGATGATGGTCTTTATATAAACGAAAGAGTTTGGTGGCTAGAGGTTGCTGTTGACGACATTATGTAGCCAATAACAATATACAGCAACAGCAGAAGCACCCACTGTTGCTGTTGATAGAAAAACTATTTCCAGCAAATTCTGTGAAACTGACTGGAGTCATGAACAAACGCAATACAATGTGTGTGAATAGGAAGCAGGAGGAGCATTTGGATTTTGGGAATTTTGTTAGCACATACAACAAATGTAGATGGATGAATGGTCGGAAGGACGGACGGATGGATGAACAGATGAATACAAACAGCCACTAAGGCATCTAAAGCCAATATACCATATATCCATATCCGTTAGATATTCATACAATTCCTAAGTATTTTCCATAAAAGAGAATTTAAAGTTTTTGTTAGCAAAGATCTATCTATCTATGTATCTTTGTATGTTCCCAGTATTGTTTAATACCTCCCTAAGGCCAAACAATTTTCTATTTTCGAGGTTGCTATTGCTGTTAACGTTAAAAAACTGCTGCTGCTGTTGTTGTTGATGATGAAAATAGTAAGTGTTGAAAGCATCCTATATTGGCTAGAGCTACAATTTTTTTATTTTCATAGAATGGATTTTTTGCGTTTAATATTGTAATACTTTTATATTTATACTTTAACAAGCTTATAACACCGGAACACACAAATAGCAACAATATTCATTCATTCCATCCATTCATTCATTCATTCGTTCACATCATCAACAACAATATTTATACAAAGGAAAATTTAGAATATTTTCTTGAAAAACTATATTAAAATTTAAATTATTCTTTTGAAATTATAGTTTGCTAGCGGAATTTTTTCTCTATTTTGGGTTATACAAAGACTCTATAATATAAATATTTATTTGGCGTATGGTCATTTTGAAAAGTCCCATAAAAAAGAAAGTATACCGCTTTTACTCTTATTCGGAAACAACTAATGGAAACGATTATCCAATGAGAGAAAGCTAAGGCATACACACGTGCTCATGAAATGTCTGTTTGTTTGTGCGTTTATGTGCTTTTCTATTTTCTAAACATTAGAATTAATTAGATTAGCTTTCAGAGAAAACTTAACCCAAATAAATGTTAAGCCTGAAAACAATATTCGAGCTTTATATTAAAATTTATTATACTAAGCTTTATTAGCTAGCTTTTTATGAAAACCCAACTGATTGAAAGAACTAAGCTTCTTCAGGAATATCGTTTGAAAAAATTGTATTCTCAAACTAATTATTCCTAAACCTACAGTTAATTTTTTCGATTGTGACACGACCACTTCGAGCTCGGCAGCAGATTATATCCATAGTTGACTAGTTCCTCGTAAAATCATCCATATCAATTTAAAAAGCTCTTAATCGGTCTAGGTCTCCAAATAAATAGGAGCCCCGTCAACTTCTGTACGAAAGGATAGGCCAAATTGCCGAGGCCTACTTGACATACACAAGTAAGAGTACATCAGGTCTTGATAGTGACAGTAAGAACATTTCCTAAATTTTACGGTCTTTCTCGCTAGATGAAGGCCTTTTTAGTTTATCTGTAATTAGGACTTTATGCGCTATTATTTAGGCTGTAGGTCTTTGAAGAGTTCCCCCTAGAAGATAGGCTTTATTCGTTGGACTTTGTTCTCGGCCTTACATAAGATATTTGCTTAATATTCATTCTATTCTAAGGACCCACAAAAGTTGGGTAGATCTGCAGTGGGAAAAGGTTAGACATAACAATTTTCCTCCAGACTTTATCAAGCTCATTTGCTTTAAAGCTAAGTAGCAGAAGCTTTCATCAAATAACTTTGCACTAAACCTTGACTTACTATCAACATTTGGAAAAGGTTTAAGCAAATAATCTATAAATATATTGCACTTCATACATTTGTTTCTGTCACACAACACATAAACGCCCAAACAAACATACATTTCACGAGCACGTGTATGTGCCTTAGCTTCTCCTCATTGGATAATTGTCTCTATTAATTGTTTCCGAATTTGAGTGAAAGCAGTAAACTATCTTTTTTATGGGATTTTTCAAAACGACCATACGGCAAAACAATATATGGAAGTGCAACATCTTGGGCTTAAGACTATAAATCGTATGAGTGTCGGTTTAACTAAGAATCACACAATTATTGATTTGTAAGCTTCCGCTGTTACTTGACTTTCTTAAATTGATTTGAGACTTTGACTTCCTTGTAGTTTTTGATAATGAAAGTCTGGGGCCAAATCGCCGCATACGATCGAAATGTTAGATATTTCAGAAACATTTGTATAGCATACTTTAAGGATAATCTAAATAATATATAACATATCTGTGGCTTGGAGCAAAAAGGGCCAATGTCAAGAAAACTAGTTTTGAGAATATAAGGTTCGCTAAAGATATAAGGTTCACTACATTGTGACTTATTTGACAAAAGTTCCCTTCTAGTAAAATAATTTTATTAAAACTAAATGTTTAAACAAAAAAAAAAACGAAAAGTTTAGATATCAAATTTTGGTGAACTTTTTGCAAAATAAATTATTTTGAAAATCCCTAAGGTATGTTACACAATATTTGCTTTAAAGTCTGAGTTTGCGATCGACATCGAAAGCGGTGATTTGGCCCCTAGTCTAAATTGTTTATTGAAAAACCAGCCATTTTAAGTCAGTTGATTACTGACTATCTTCTCCAGCGATTAGGCCATTTCTGTACGACTGGGTACATTGACAAAGAAAGTTGACAAATTTGAAACGATACCAATCCACAAGGACACCAAGAGAATTCGCATGACATAAATATCAATGTTTGGTGTCGATTTTGAGCTGGTGGTGTCATCGGCCCATATTTTTTATTTACCGATGATTACCAATTTTTTTTTGACGTGATAAGGAGAAGTAACAACACTCAGGCTAATAATGCCTAAAAAAGTGCTAATAAATGTGTATCTTCTAAACTATAAGTCTGATTGCATCATTATGTACGAGAGACTTGTTAAGGTAAACCCAAGCTTTCTAAATTTTAGATTTATGGTTACCCTGTGTTTACACATGGTGAATTATTGGACGTCAAAGTAGACCACTTTAGAAGTAAAAAAGCTTTTGGACGGTGTAGCTCTTTAAATAATCGTCCAATATGATTGATTTTTGACATTTTGGAATGACCATGAAGAAACGAAGAAAAAACATGCTAATTTTACACAATAATAATTCGCATTTATTCTGCCCCTCAATATAAGATATAATGTGTGGTTTTAGCTCTGTCTCCTGATGAGATGGTCTAACCAACCATCGAAACGCGTCAAGGATCTTGGTGCAATACCCTACAGTAAAACTTTTTTATCAAATATTTTTAGCTGATCGAAAAAAGTGTATTTTTTTCAAAAAGATGGTATAATTTTTTTTATTCAAATTTAAGGTTTTATTATATATTCGTAGAGTGGGGGTTCTAGGATGATTTTTAATCAAAAAAAGCACATTCCCTTTACGTAAGCATTGAACGAAATTTTTCCAGTTTTTAAGAAAATTTTTGTGTTCTCGAACATATAACAAAAAACACAAGCCGATTTTGCAACTTTCTGAAATGCAGTTATATAGACCCATATAATGTCTTTAGATAACAAAAATAAAAAGTAGCGTGAATTCATAAACGAATTCAGAAAATCGAATTTTATAAAAAATTACAAATTTCTATTCACCATAATTTCAATTTCAAAAAAGGTCAATTGGGTTTAATTTTTGAAAATTTTTTTAAATTGTTTTACATAAATAATAACACAAACTTTATAACTACAAAAAATTATTTATGTACCTTGTACAGTTTTTTCAGAAATTTAAAGCTTAAAGAAAAACAAGTAAGAAAGTGCTATAGTCGGTCAAGCCCGACCATATGATACCCTTCATCACTAAGGTCAAAGGTCTTCTTTTTGCTGTATGAAGACAAAGTACTTGGTTGACCGAGCCTTGCTCGGAGCTTTATGATAAGCATTTTGAGGCAATTTTTAAATCTTTTATATATTTTATTTTATAAAGTAGTAAAATAATTTTAGAGGAAATACATTGTACAAATATTCGGTTAACTTTGAATTATTTTATTTATTTTGTCCGATCAACACATAGTTTTCATAGTTTACAGTTTAACTCATTTTGAAAAATTTTGGAAATTGGTCATACCAACAGAGACCTCCGTCGACTGATGCCCAACAACTTTGCTAAAGATTATAGCTTGATCATACAAACTAAGAAACCTTCGTCTGCTTATGCGTAACAACTTTGCTTATGATTATAACATGATCAAATGCACAGTTTACGATTTAATTAATTTTGAGTAATTTTCAGTGGCGCCACCTATCGGACTTGGGTCATTCCCGTTAATAAACCATCGTCGGCTTATCCGCAACAACTTTGCTAAAGATTATAGCATGATTAAATGTATAGCTTACGGATTAATTGACTTTGAGTAATTTTCAGTAGCGCCACCTGTCGGAAATTATTCACACCAAATAAAAAGCCTTCGCCGGCTCATGCGCTACAACCTCGCTAAAGATCATAGCATGATCAAATGTACAGTTTACGATTTAATTAATTTTTAGTAATTTTCAGTGGCGCCACCTAACGGAAATTAGTCTTACCAACTTAAAAACTTTAGCCGGCTTATCCGCAACATCTCCGCTGAAGAGCATAACATGATCAAATTAACAATTTACTGTTAATTTCTATAGAAAACATACATACAAAGATTAATTTGTTTAAAAATTATAACATTACTCGTTTTTTCCCCTTTTTATCCCCTACTTTCAAAAATTCCATATGCATATTTGGTACTTCTTTGGTACCAATTGAATTCGCTATATTTTATTAAAACGCAGTTAACAAAATTCTTATTCATATTACTTTTTGAGATGTTAAGTTATCATGTTATCCATTTTTTACCCATTTTGGCCCCAAAATCAAAAAACTACCAAATACGTGTTCAATATTTCTTTCACATCTATTGACTGCAGTACAAAGTTCCTTTCTATATTCTTTGGTTTAAAAAATAAGAGTGGGTTAAAAAATTACCAAATACGTGTTCAATATTTCTTTCACATCTATTGACTGCAGTACAAAGTTCCTTTCTATATTCTTTGGTTTAAAAAATAAGAGTGGGTTAAAAAAAGTACCAAAAAAAACTATTTTCACCCTTTTTTATCCCCTATCGGACATAGTTTCAAAAAACTACCAAACACCTATCCGCTTATTTTCATAATTTTAATTTTGTTTCTATACCTATTACTTTAGGAGATATAACGTTTTCGATTTTTTCCCCTTTTTACCCGTTTTAAACAATGGACCGATTTTGACCAATTTCAACAGCCATGATCCCATTATCAAAATAATTCGTGAAAAATTTTATCAAATTATCTTTAGAATTGGGAGCTGTAGTTTGATTACAAGGTTTATATGGGGGTCCAGCCAGCCGTTCAGTCAGATGGACGGACGGACTGACATTGCTAAATCGACTCAGAACGTGATTCTAAGCCTATTGGTATACTAAAAGTTGGGTCTAAGACAAATATTTCTATGCGTTACATACATCAGCACAAACTTACAATACCACTTTATAATATACTTTGCCAGGGTAGATTCAGCCAGTCCAGGATAATAAAAACTTCACTATACTTTTCTTTTACTTCATTTATTTATAATATTTTACTTAAAATTAAACAATTTTCTAATAATAATGACGATGTCAGTAACCGGGTAAAAACAAGACTCTCCCCTGTGGTTGCTGTCCTGTTTATTTATATATTTTTGGTGGTTAGTGGTATTAGTGACTACTACGCCTGGGACCTATGGCCACTAGTATCCCTGTGCACTACAACATCTGTACCTGGGAACTATGGCTATTGAAGATACCAGTAGTGTCCCTGTGTACTACTACAATTGTACCTGGGAACTATGGCTGTAGTGAAACCAGTAGTATCCCTGAGTACTACTACTTGAGTTGGCCTTAGTTGTGTTGGATATACGGTTTCTAACAAAGCTATTCCAGACTTGTGCTAGTTGACCGTACACGAGCACAACTCAAGCTCAACTGAAGTTGTAGTGATGTACACAACATCATCAGGGCGTAGTAGTGATAATTATCAATGTAATGAAACAGATAGATTAACTGTTATACTCTCTAAATTATGTTAACAGTTTTACAATCTCTCAACAAATGTTAACATAACAGAAATCATAACATAACAGAAAAATGTTAACATAACAGAAATCATTATATATTAAGAATACAAAATAATTAATAGTTTACAAAATAAGATAATTCAAATTATACAAAATAATTGATTCAAAATATTAATAATATAATACGTATATACATATTTATATGTATGTAACGAAAGCTTCGTTACAACTTCCACCTATGGTGGTGAAGGTATAAAAATTTCTAGGATATATCTCGCTAATTTTGTAGGTAGCCCTTAATAAAATGCAGTTTATATTCATTAATAACTAAGAATGATTAAAGGAAGTTCTTACGATCAAATCATTTGATCAAAAATCTAGAACTTATTCCTGCTTCATAACCTAACATTAAATGTAAAAACTTTTTCGATTACAATCTGTTTCACTTTATTAATTCACATTTTATTCAAAAAAGGGGTTGATAGCTAAGAAAAAAAAATTGAAGAATTTTATAAGAAAAAAAATTCTAAATATGAATTCTTGACAAGATCCTACACATTTTTAACAAACACATCTTTTAGATTAAAAAAATGTGAAGAAAATAAATTTCAACATAGAAGGAATAAATTGCCCAAGAATGAACTACAAGGCAAAAAAAGAAGAGATAGACCAAGGAATAGTTGGATGAGGGCTGGTAAAGAATAGTTCCCTCAATGATTATAAGACAAATCTAGTTGGTATGGAATTAAACGAAGCAAAAAAACTAACTAAATTTATGCCAACATATCTATGAATTTCAAATAAAATGTTAATTTTGTGCTTTTTTTTATAGACAAATATAACAACAGCAAAACTAAAACATTGTTTAAAAATTTATAGAAATTTATATAAATGTCTGGGAGCTGGTAGGAGAAAAAAAAAAATAACAACATAAAACTGGCGAGGAGATTGATTAGGCGACATTAACATATGAAAACAAAAGTTTTGTTGCCAGCAACATAAACATCAGCAACATTCAGTTGGTTATAGCAATTGTTTGGTTGGTTGGTTAGCTGAATGACGGTATGACTGAATGAATGACTGACTGACTGACTGAATTGCATTTGTGCTCAACAGCAAGGAAAGGCATGAAAAGAAATGAAATGAAAATGATGACTAGTTGATGAAGGCTTTTTCATTTTGTCGACATTTTATTTACATATGACTACATCCCAGCCAAAGTCTTGTCAAAAATTTCAATTCAATGCATTTATTTCCTGCACTACGAATATATAATAATTTGCTGTGTGTGTAGGACGGCCTAAAAAATAAATCTCAACCAGAAATTAAAAAAAAAAATAAGCCAAAACATATCTTAGCCATGGCAACTGCTAGCATTTGAAAAGCCAGACATTGTCATCATCATCATCATCATATCACCATGATATGATAATACTCGTAATGATTATTATCAAAAATTTTCCTCATCATAATGATGATGTTGTTGTTGATGAGACCAGGCCACATCATTTGAATTGAATCAGAATTTATTTAAATTTTCAAATTTTGTTTGTGTTTTTATGTGTCGACTTATTTATGAGTTTAAATAAGATGTAAATTTAAGAAATCACAACTAGCAAAGGAGCATCGAAGTTATATTCTTAAATTGGTAATTATACCCTTCACCACCATAGATGGAAAGGGTATTATAAGTTTGTGCTGATGTTTGTAACGCATAGAAATATTTGTCTTAGACCCACCTTTTAGTATACCGATAGACTTAGAATCACTTTCTGAGTCGATTTAGCGATGTCCGTCCGTCCGTCCGTCTGGCTGGCTGGACGGCTGGCTGGCTGGACCCCCATGTAAACCTTGTAATCAAACTACAGGTCGCAATTATAAAGATAATTTGATTAAATTTGTCACAAATATTTTTTTTTTGATAATGGGACCATGGCTATTGAAATTGGTCAAAATCGGTCCATTATTTATGGTACCTCCCATAGGTCCCACTTCCCGGAATTGCTATATTGGCCACAAATATCAATATTTTTTCATGAAATTTAAAACTGCTTATGTAAACTTAAATCACTGTACCAAATTTAGTTGAAATCGGTCCACATTTGACCATAGCTCCCATACAAACTCTTCTTCAAAAACACACTAAATGAGACAAAAAATCACTAAAACGCTCGTAAATCTAAAGATAATGAAAATTTTGAGTTTATTTTTTGCATACATAATTTTTGTAACAACTGTAATCAATTTGCCAAATTTCGAGATAATCGGTCCACATTTGACCCTAGCTCTCATATAACTCCAAATGACGGAAACAGGTTGAATATATACGTTTTGAGAAAATGTTTGTATGATGGCAAAATTTAGCAAATATTTGTCTTTATACACGAAAAATAACACCTTTGACCTTAGTGGTGAAGGGTATCGTATGGTCGGCTTGACCGACTATAGCGCTTTCTTACTTGTTTTTATTTAAAAAACGAATTTTTGAAAATTTTCAAATATACCAAAGCTTGAAAACTGAATCTTCACAAAAGCTTCACTCACTGCCTTTACGAACCTACTTTTTCCAAAAAAAACACACTTTCTATATGAAAATTTTGAAAATTGAAACTTGAAAGTTCCTTTAGCTTTAATACCTGATTGAGTACCACAAAAGCTACTCATTTTCAAATCCTTTTAAACTGAATCTTTACAAAAGCTTTATTACCTTATTACCTTAACAAATCTACTTTATCACAAAAACGTACATTAGTTTAAAAGCTCTTTTTATATAAAACTTCCAAAATTTTAAGTTGAAAATTCCTTAAGCTTAAACACCTAACTAAGTACCAAAAAGCTACTATATATTCTTAAATTGGAAAGTTTTATTTAAGAATCGAATTTTTGAAAAAAAAAAACTCTTTCACAAATATACCAACGCTTGAAAATTGAGTCTTAACAAAAGCTTTACTGCCTTAACAAATCTACTTTTTCCCAAAAACACACTTTTTTATGAAACTTGCAAAATATTAATTTGAAAGTTTCTTAAGCTTAAATAGCTAATTTAGTACCCAAAAACTAATGAACTTTCAAAATTTTAACTTGAGAGTTCCTTAAGCTTTTATACCCAATTGAGTACCACAAAGCTACTTATTTACTAACCCTTTTATGCTGAATTTGTACAAAAGCTTTATTACCTTAACAAATCTACTTTATCGCAAAAACATGCTTTAGTTTTTAAATTCTTTTTATATAAAACTTCCAAAATTTAAACTTGAAAGTTCCTTAAGCTTAAATACCCAATTTAGTACCACAAAAGCTACTTATATACTAACCCTTTAAAGCTGGAGTATCACAAAAGCTTTATCACAAAAACATACTTTAGTTTAAAAGCTCTTTTCATATGAAACTTCCAAAATTATAACTTAAAAGTTCCTTAAGCTTAAATACAAAATTGATTACCAAAAAAAGCTACTCATATACAAACTCTTTGAAACTGGATTCTCACAAAAGCTTTATTAGCTTAACAAATCTACTTTATCAAAAAAACGTAAGAGTACTTTAGTTAAAAGGCTCATTTTATATGAAGCTTTCAAAATTACAACATTAAAGTTCCTTAAGCTTAATTACCTAATTTAGTACCAGAAAAAGCTATTCATGACATTCGTTAGTTTAAAAGCTCATATTATATATTATAAAGTTGATAATGCTTTCATAGCTTTAGTTTCAAACTTCCCTGAGCTTATGTTAGTAATTGTGTTCAAAAAATCTAGTCAATCTAAGTTTTCTTAAGTTGTAAAGGCTTGAGAATTAATTGAAAAAGACTGATTAAAAAAATAAGAGCAATATGGATATGAGGTCCAAGTAGCTTTAACAACCAATAAAAGGAATCCCTCTGGTTGATAGTTTGTTTGGTTTCTAGGACAGAAAAACGGCTGGATTTTGAATAAAGTCTAAAATAATAATTGAGACCAGTGGCCAAATCGCCGCATTCGATATCAAACGAAAACTCAGACTTTTAAGTGGCGATTTGGCCCCTGACTTTCGTTATCAAAAACTACTAGGAAGGTCAAAGTCTCAAATCTAAATATTTAGGAAAATCGAGTAACAGCGAAAGCTTACAAATCAATAATTGTGTGATTCTTACTTAAACCGACACTCATACGATTTATAGTCTTAAACCAAAGATGTTGCACTTCCATATATTGATTTAACGTATGGTCGTTTTAAAAAATCCCACAAAAAAGAGATGTTACTGCTTTTACTCTAATTCGGAAACAATTACTAGAGACGAATATCCAATAAGGAAAAGCTAAGGCACATACACGTGCTCATGAAATGTATGTTTGTGTATGTGTGACAGAAAAAAAGTATGGAGTGCGATATCTTTATTTTGTTGTTGATTGTAAGTCAAGGTTTAGAGAAAAGTTATTTGATGACAGCTTCTGCTCCTTAGCTTTAAAGCAAATGAGCTTTATAAAGTCTGAGGAAAAATTATGGTGTCTTACCTTTTCCCACCACAGATCTATTTTAAGGGTCCTTAAAATATAATGAACATTAAGCAAATATCTAAAGTAAGGGCATTAACAAAATCCAACGAATAAAGCCTATCTTCTAGGGGAAACTCTTCAAAGACCTACAGCTTAAATAATAACGCATAAAATCTTAATTCCAGATGAACTTAAAAAAGCCTATATCTAGCGACAAAGAGTATGCAATTTAGGAAACATTCTCACTGTCACCATCAAGACCTGATGTATTCTTATTTTTATCTGTCAAATAGGCCTCGACGATTTGGCCGAACTGGGCTGCTATTTATGTGGGGACCTAGACCGATTAAGCGCTTTTTAAATCAATATGGATGGTTTTACGAGGAACTATTCACACTAATCTACCTTATTTGATATAATCTGCTCCCGAGCTCGAAGTAGTCGAATCACAATCGAAAAAATTAACTGTGGACATATAAATAAATAGTTTGAGAATAAACAGCTTTAAAGCTTTATTTCTGAAGAAGCTTAGTTCTATCAATTAGTTGTGTTTTCAAAAAAAGCTAGATTATAAACTTTAATATAAAGCTCGAATATTGTTTTGAGACTTTAACATTTATTTGGGTTTAGTTTTATCTGAAAGCTTTTTTCATATACATAGCTAAAAAGTTATAAAAGTTTATTTATTGAGAATAAAGGGCTTTAAAGCGAAGCCGTATATGAAGAAAAATGTAAATCTGGCAACACTGACCCTAAGAGCTTTCAAAGCTGTTTACCACAAATCCAAATTTTAATGTATGTGTTTTTGGACAGGTCTGATTTAAAGCGATGTTTCTAAAGAAGCTTGGTTCCATCAATTAGTTGTTTTCATAAAAAGCTAGCTTACAAAGCTTAGTATAATTAGTTTTAATAGAAAGCTTGAATTCTGTTTTCAGCCTTAACATTTATTTTTAACTTTATTCTGAAAGCTTTAAAGCTTATTTTCCTATAACTCAAAAGTTTTAAAATTTCATTTATTTTATTTAAAAAAAGCTTATTTTTTCGATCTCTTTTCGTTACACAAGTTATTCTCAACACAAAAAATCTTGATAAACTATTTTCACACTCATTTGAATATGAATAAATAGATTTTCATATGACCCTTTTGGTAAATTCCTTTTCTTTGCATTTTAGCTTTTTTTTTGGCTTAACAACTTTTGCTCAAATAAGATAAAGAAATACGTTTTTTTTTTCGTAACAAGATGAAAAATTCTCGAGAAAAAAGAAAACAATATTCCATTAAAAGAAATCAAAATTTAAGATTCATTCTGGCAAGAAAAACATAAATACAGCAACAGCTAAAATTTGATATTCAATGCATTATGCATTAGGTTGCAAGAAAAGGCAAAAACTAGCAGCCACCACTCGCAGGCAATAACGTTCCGAGCACAATCAAACTTATATGTCAAGACTTCAAGTCAAGGCAAACCATAAGTCTCTTCGTAATGTCTCCAAGATTTAAAGGCAAGTAACCCCTTCATGCCTTGGCTTTGCTTTTATGGTATGACAAAAAAAAATTGTTTTGTATATTATTACAAATCTAATACTCGTCGTAGCCAACCAAACAAAAAAGAACTAAAATTTACATGAAACAAACCTCAAAAATTTTTACTAAAAACTTGTGTAATTTAATACAAAAAAAATATACAAAAAATATAATAAAATAAACTAAACTAAGGCAAAGTTAAAATCAGAATTTGCATAACAAATTTCTACTTCAAGACCAAATCAAATTAAAAATATATTCAAAATGGTTTCAGTCTAAGTTTTGCTTTAGCCATTTTTCTTTCATGGAGACTCTTTGCGTATATTTTTTGTGTTAAACTTATTTTAATTATTTCATGTCTTTGGCGTTTTCTTCCACAACTTGTGGCTTTGGTCTTCTAGGAAAAACACCAGATAAAACTTACTCTACATTTTTGCTTAGATTTTCGTCTTAGCGGAATGAAAGCTGTTGCCTTCTTGGCGAGGCGTTGAAAGTTAAATATTTGTCTTACCTAAAAAGAAACAGAAGAAAAGAAGAAATCACAAATTAAAAAGAGAATTAATACAATTAAAAGAAAAATTTCAAATGAATTATTAAGGAATTCTACGAATGAATAATTAAATGCCAGAAATGTTGTAAAATTAATTGACACAAATATTTTTTCAAGTGTTCAAGGCAAGCAGGCAGGCAGGCAACAGTCAAAAAGCAGTAGTGCCAACATTTGCATTACAGCTGCAATGTCAAATTGTATTTGAGCTACTAGGAAATACAGAGAAAGAAATTGAATGATTTTTAAGCAAGTATCGCTAGATAAATGCCAGAAAATGTTGTAAAATTAATTGACACAAATATTTTTTCAAGTGTTCAAGGCAAGCAGGCAGGCAGGCAACAGTCAAAAAGCAGTAGTGCCAACATTTGCATTACAGCTGCAATGTCAAATTGTATTTGAGCTACTAGGAAATACAGAGAAAGAAATTGAATGATTTTTAAGCAAGTATCGCTAGATTAGTTGGTAAAGGTATAACAGCACTGGATTTTTAATTGTTTAAGCCAATAATTCTTCAAAATTAAAGATCATTTAACAAATTTTTTTTATTCTATATCTTCTGGGACCATGTAATCAACTTGAGTTTTCTTAGATTCCTATCTCCAGTTTTAGAATTTGAACCCTCAAAAATCTCCCAGATAAGCAAATTGGATCACGGGAAATTTGATAATTTCTAGGTTTCTAACATTCTCAATGAATAATTAATTTTCAATTTCTAGATTTTTTTTAACGAGAAATACACTCAGGCAAATACTGTCTATAGGCGAGATAATAGGTGTTGAAAAGTTTTAATTGTTTAATTTTTAGAACAATAAAGTTGCACCATCTCAAAAAAGTTGGCAAATAATTCAAAAACTTTCAAACGGTTATCTCGATTACTATGAAATTTAGCACGGCTACTGAGGCTATGAGAAATCTTCTAGCTGAGATCTACAAAAAACACGTATGGTTTATATCCTATAGTTTATGAGATATTATACTTAACAAAAATTCAACTTTTTTACGACTTAGGCCTAGAATTTTGTTAATATCGCATCTAATTTTTCCCCGATTTTTCCGAAATTTGTTTATTTTATTCTAAGGAATGTATAAATCACACAAAAAAATAATTTATGGAAAATCTTTAGCCGATCAAAACTTATATGTTTTTTAGTTTAAATTAAAAAAAAAGTACAAAATTTTACACGTTTTCAACTTTTTGACGACTTAGGCCTAGAATTTTGCTAATATCGGATCCAATTTTTTTCAGATTTTTCCAAAATTTATTTTATTTCTAAGAAATGTATTAAACACACAGAGAAATAACTGATAGAAAATCTTTAGTCGAACAAAGATTATACGTATTTGAGTTTAAATTTTCAAAAAAGTCAGTGTAGTCGTTTTTTAGTCAAAAAAGTAATAACATTATTTTTGAGATATTAAAAAACTTGTTAGGTAACATAAATACTATTTGTAATTTTTGAAAAGGAAACTTAATAAGCAAAACTATAAGTGAAACTATGGTCCTAAAGTTTATTTCGTCTTAATGCTAAAGCCTCTCAAAATTACCAATTTTTTACATTGTATCTCACATCAAAATCATAATCTTTTATATCGGATCGTTTTTAATTTTCAAAAAACCCGAGGTGCCCTACATTGAGGGCATATAGCTCCGCTCCTGATAAGCCAACAGACTCCAAATTCTAGGCTCGACTACTTTTCCCCAATAGCCATGCGGAATTTGATGATAATCGTGCTCGCCGTTTAAGTGTTCTTGAATTATTTCGCTAAATTTTTTTTCAACCCACTGTGCATCTGTTGTTAGGTAACGCTTTTTTATTTATTTTACATCGACGGCGTGTTAATGCTAGTGTCAATCGTCGACAAAGAAAATGTTGAGGCAACTTTTTTGTTTCTTATTTTATAATAGGTTTGTAAAGTTTTCTGGTAATCAAAATTACTTAGACATGAAGTACATTGAAGTTATCACGAAAGATAGCTAAAAGTATATCTTAGGCTTCCCAGAGAACTATCCGGATAGCTTTAAAAGCCTCTTAATTTCGCATGATCTCTCTCGAAGTAGAACCTGGCAATCGACTAGAGGAATGCAAAAAGATTCTACGAGTATTTCATTTAAAATTTGTAATGTAGTCCCAAATCTTGCTAACTCTTCCGCAGTGCCCTGGTATGCTTTTGTGCACCGTGATCCATATAGGATCTATATACCCAACAGTAGAGTCATTTATTCAAAAGATTTACAAAAGATAACTAAAAACAAATCTCAGGCTTCCCAGAGAACTATCCGGATCGCTTTAAAAAGCTCTTTATTCCGCATGATCTCTCTCGCATTATGACCTGGCAATCGACTAGAGGAATGCCAAAAGTTTCCACGAATATTTCATCTAAAATTTGCAAGGTAGTTCCAAGTCTTGCTAAGTAATCCATATAGGATCTATATACCCAACATGAGTGTCATCTATTCGAAGGATTTACGAAAGATAACTAAAAGCAAATCTTAGGCTTCCCAGAGAACTATTCGGTTTGCTTTGAAAACCTCTTAACTCCTCATGATCTCTATAGCAGTAGGACCCGGCAATCGACTAGAGGAATGCCAAAAAGATTCCACGAGTATTTTTTCTAAAATTTGTAATGTAGTTCCAAGTCTTGCTAACTTGTTTGCAGTGCCCTGGTATGCCCTTATGCGCCTTATGCCTTGTCAGTATAAGATCTAAATATCCAATAGAAGGGCCATCTAGTCGCAAGATTTACGACGATCCTGGGTTGCTGCTGGATTCAGGAATACAGAATCTAAAGACTTAATGGCAGCTTAACGTTTATAGAATATATTTACTCCCACAGATGTAAGGACACTACATCTCGGACAATAAGCTACCTCTAAATGTCCGAATTTTGGCCTGAAAAACACTACTGCGACCCGGTAGCCTTGTGGCATGTTCAACTATAGGTATTTGGAGTATATACCGATTATTCTAATTACACGGTGTAAGATAGAGCTACTTTTGTAAAAACTTGGAAAGCAACCTAGTGGGGGTTATAGGCCTAGGTAAGGACATACAAACACCATTTTCTAAGATTTCTAAACATGTGCGAAATTTTGATATATTCGAAAAAGACTTTTTTCAGGTAGGTCGTCGTACTTTAGTACCTCCAAATCTCATATTTGCAGAGCAATTTTAAAATTTTAAACAGTTTTGGAAAGCCAAGCTTTTACAAGCTGCATGCAAAGGCCATATGTTTTAGGAAATTACATAAGTTTTTGTCAAAAGTTTCGCTATTTTTTTTTTTATTCATTTTTCGTAATTTTTAAAATTCAAAAGCAATTATTTAAATTTTTTATACAAGAACCTTGTTTATTTTATACAGTTTTTAAAGCTTGTTAAATATAGAATAAAACGAGATATTACTTATTATTATCGGCTTACATTTACAAAAGTTATATAACTTTTTCCAAAGTTCAAATTTTTCGATTGCAAATAAAATACTTAGTACATGGCCTAGTCGATTTAGGAAAAGCTTAATAACTTTTCGATTTTTCGTCTAATTTAAAAAATTAAAATCACGTTTTATTAGGAACTAATTTCTCTTGTTATATTAAGATAAACTTTTATGAGCTTTCATATAAGAATAAGCAGTTTAAAGCTACTAAAGTCAAAAAAGTAGACAAATTTTGTGTGTTTTTTTATCAGATATTTTTAACAAAAAAAAAAAAAAAAACTTTTGGTTTACAAATATATCAAAACAAGTAAGAAAGTGCTATAGTCGGTCAAGCCCGACCATACGATATCCTTCACCACTAAGGTCAAAGGTGTACTTTTTCCTGTATAAAGACAAATATTTGCTAAATGTTGCCAAACAAACATTTTCTAAAAACTTTTATATTTAAGTTATTTCCGTAATTTAGACTTATATGAGAGCTAGGGTCAAACGTGGACCGATTATCTCGAAATTTAGCAAAGTGATTACAGTTGTTACAAAAATTATGTATGCAAAAAATAAATTTAAAATTCTCATTATCTTTAGATTTACGAGCGTTTTAGTGATTTTTGTCTCATTTAGTGCGTTTTGACAGAAAAGTTTGTATGGGAGCTTTGGTCAAATGTGGACAGATTTCAACGAAACTTTGTACAGTGCTTTTTACATAAGCAGTATTTAATTTAAATTTCATGAAAAAATATTGATATTTATGGCCAATACATCAATTCCGGGAGGTGGGACCTTTGGAAGGTACCATAAATAATGGCTGATTTTGACGAATTGCAATAGTCTCACTATAAAAAAATTATCTGTGCCAAATTTCATCAAATTATCTTTAGAATTGCGACCTGTACTTTAATTACATGGTTTACATGGGGGTCCAGCCAGCCAATCAGCCGTCCAGACGGACGGACTGACTCGCTAAATCGACTCAGAAAGTGATTCTAAACCTATTGGTATACTAAAAGGTGGGTCAAAGACAAATATTTCTATGCGTTACATACACCAACACAAACTTATAATACCCTTTCCACATATGGTAGTGAAGGGTAAAATGATATGACATTCTAAAGCGGAATCATTTTTAACTTAGTAAGATTTCTTCTTCTTCTGTTATCCTTAACTCCCAGTGGAGCATAGGGCCTCAAGATTTTACCCAACCAAAATTTCTCTAAGTGCTTTAATTATGCATCTTAAGCATGTTGCGCTTATTAACAGACATATTGCTCGCGCATATTTTGACAGCTCGTTTGTCACTTTTAATTCAAACACACTTAACATTTGGTGAAACAAGATACACATACGAGTACAACAACATTTGAATATTCTTGTGTTGCCTGATGCCACATTTAGCATGTGTGAGCACTTGTCTTAAGTGCAATTTCCAGTTAAAGAACACAAAAAAAAATAGTGTGCGCCATTCAGATGTTCAGAGCAAATTTTTTCAGTATAAAAATAAAAATCTAACAAAAATTGATATATGGATTACACAGAATAAAGAAAACAAAAAAAAAAAATAAAATTCTTTAAATTCAGTTAAAGATGAAGCACATGTTTTGAACATTTTATTCAAATTTAACGGAAATACTTTCAGTTAAAAAAAAAATTAAAATGCCTTAAAAGAATTTATTAAATTATCCAGGATTTAAGAAAATTTTCATTGAAAATTTCAAGCAATTTGTTTTAATTTTTGGTAATTATTTGTGTGTGGTTTTAAAAACACTTAGAAAATTTTTCAATTATTTTCTTGTTTGTTTTTTATATTTTCTCACACAAATTACAGACACATGGGGCCATTTTTTTTTTTGTGTTGGTTCATTTTGTGATTCAAGTGGTTTGCCCCTGGTACGTACATATTTCAATATTGTGGCATCTATGTACTTTTTTCTGACTTAGTAAAATATTATAGAGTAATCATGAGTATGACGAGGAGTGTTTTTGGTGTTATGCTTCTCAAAAATACATTATTTAAGTACTTAAGTGTTTTATTATATTTATTTAATTTTTCTTCTTACCCTTAAAATAAATAAGAAAATATAATAAGTAACAAAATTTTTTAACATAATTTCATTCATTCTATTTGGGATTGGGTACCCTATAGGAATTTTTGAGATGTTATTAGTATACAGGTATGTGATGGACATTTTCGTTTTGAAATCGATCGATTTCAGACATATTTTTTAGCTAATTTTCGGTTATTTCCCCCAAAAATAATGAAAATTTTGGCTTTAATCCTTTTGACTGATATTTTATTTTTCATTTGGTTTGAGTTTTTTGGGGAAATAACCGAAAATCTCAAAAATATATCTCAAAAATATATCTGAAATCGATCGATTTGAAAACGATCGTGTACCTGATAATCACATACCTGATAATCATTGTCTTTATGTTGGTATAGGACTAGAGACATACAGAACAAACTTCTAAGAATCCCTTCAAAGGTTAAAGGAATATAAATCTAATATCAATATAACATATATATATATATAAATCAATATAACTTTTTCGATATTTTTCTCGATCTGTAGGAAATGGGAAAACGAGATCGGAACAAGGGGTACTTCTCTCAGACAATGAGTTGCATCCGATTATATTTTTAGACTCCGGTTCCGAACGGCAAATGCATTAGTTAGAGAAGTTTTACATAGCCAAATACTCAATAACCAGTGGCTAGCTGAGTTGTGAGGTGAACCGCCGCTTTTTATACCCACCATCAAAAAGAATGGGGGGTATATTGAGATTGTCATTCCGTTTGTAATTTCCTTAATATTGGCCCAAAAATCAAAAACGATATATATTCTGAATCCTTATGAAATTCTAAGACGATTGAGCGATGTCCGTCTGTCTGTCCGTCTGTCTGTCCGTCTGTCTGTCTGTCTGTCTGTTGAAATCACGATAACGCCTAAACGAAAGGAGCTAGCTCAATGAAACTTAGTACAAACATTCTTCATCACTGAGAAAATTTTGGTATTGAAATTGGGCAAAATCGGTTAACATTTGACCATAGCTCCCGTATAACCTCGTCTGGGCTAGTCGCTTATTTGCTAATAACTGACAAATTATAATAGCTATGATGACAAAATTTGGTATCTAGAAGTTTTCCATAAGCACTAGGCAGCATGTAAAATTTCATCGAAATCGGTTCACATTTAACCATAGCTCCCATATAAAAAACATACGGAAACAGCCTAAATTCCACCTGAAATTCACTTAAATGCCAATAAATGATAAACTGTAGTAGCTTTGACCACCAAATTTAGCACAAATAAGTCTTATGTGAATACCAGCCAGTGTGCAAAATTTTGTCACAATCGGTCACCATTTGACCTAGCTCCCGTATAAAAAACTTACGGAAACACAAAAATACAAAAAGAAAAGGGGGTTTATGTCCGTCTGTCCGTTAGATAAAAGCGCGACAGCTCCTTAACTATAAAAGCTAGAGAGACAAAATTTTACAAAAGTATTTCTGATATGTAACAAAAGTTGTATACTGAAAATGGGCAAAATCGGTTCACATTTAGTTAGAGCTCCCATATAACCCCGCCCCGGGAAACACATGAATGCTGATAAATTGAATACAATTGTAATAGCTATGGCGACTAAATTTAGTATAGAGAAGTTTTATACAACTATTGGTCAGTATATCAAATTTTATAGGAATCGGTCCATATTTGACTATAACTCTCATATAAAATACACTCCCGGAAACCAAAAAATATTTAGCAAGGACCAGTTAAAAGCTATTAAATTAGAAACTGTGATAGCTATTGCCACTAAATTTTGCAAAAATAAGCTTTACATAAATACCAACCAGTGTGTAAAGTTTTGTTACAATCGGTCAACATTTGGCTATAATTCTTATATATATATTACATCCCCTTTTTATATCTACAATTAAGAAGATTCGGAGGTACAAGCAGCATATTAAGATTTGTATGTGGTAGATGCATTAGAACCTCCTTACAAAATATATGGACCAGTCGTATTACTATCAACTTCTTTATCCTAACTAAATGTTAAGCTAAAGGAAAAGTATTTAACAACTTATTAATGTAAAACCATACCCGGTTGTGATAACGAATTTTGTTCAAAGTAAATAAATACTAGGGAAACCACTTACATACTTTTGAATGTTGAACTATAAAGCTACTGCAACCGAAGTTATTCCAAATATTTTACCAACAATGACAACTAGCGTAACAACTTTTTTCCAATTTGGTCCACGTTTTGAATTTGCTGCTCCCTCGTATATATATGAGATATGTTTCTAAATTTAACACAACTTGATGGTGGGTATATAAGATTCGGCACAGCCGAATATAACACTCTTACTTGTTTAAAATGTATTTTTTCTTCAAGTGGGTCTGGCCGGGGTTTGAACTTGGGACCTCTGGTATGCTAGGCGGATGACTAACCTGCTATACCACGGCGGTTCACAATACTTGTTTTCGATATTTCAGGCAAAACTACTTCAGAAAACTACCATAGGTCTTAAAATTACCCCTTTATATAAATTTAATAAGTCTCGAAATCGGGTTAGATGACTTCTCAAATCATTTATATAACCAGAAATCTTCTACATTTGATCCGCGTTCCTAAAAAGATCTTACATTTTAAAAAGATGATCATAGATTTCTAGAACTCAAAAAATTTCCGTTGGCCAAATTTGATTTCATCAAAATCGAAATTGATTCCTCTGGGTCCTAGAGGATTGGATAAATCATTATATCCCCAACATTAGATCAGGGTGTCTAACATTTCAATATACAAAGCAAAAGATCTTAGCATTTCAAAAAGGTAACCTCAAATACTCTACAACTCCAGAAATATCCATTGGAAATACTTCTTTAAAAGTTAAAAGTTTTGATTCAATTTAAAATAACACGGTGTTACAAATGAGCAACTTTTGGAAAAACTTGGAAAGCTATCTGGTAGGGGTTATAAGCCTAGGTGAGGACATACAAAAATCACTTTCAAAAATATCGAAACACATGCAAAATTTCGAGATATTCCCAAAAAACTGTTTTCGGGTAGGTCGTATTACTTTAGTACCTCCAACTCTTACATTTGCAAAGCGATTTTAAAATTTTAAAGAGTTTTGAAAAGTCAAGGGATCAAGCTTAGCATTTTAAAAGGGTAACCTAAAATACTCTACAACTCCAAAGATATCCATTAAAAATACTCTTTAAAAGTCGTTATCGATTCTTCTTAGTCCTAGAAGGGCAGATTTTACAAAATCTTGAAAATTTTGATTCAATTTTAAATAAAACGGTGTAACAAATGAGCAACTTTTCTAAAAACTTGGAAAGCGATCAGGTGGGGGTTATAGGCCTAGGTTAGGACATACAAAAATCATTTTCAAAGATTTCAAAACACATGCTAAATTTCGAGATTTCATAAAAAACTGTTTTCGGGTAGGTCGTAGTACTTTAGTACCTCCAAATCTAACATTTGCAAAGCGATTTTAAAATTTTTAAAAGTTTTGAAAAGTCAAGGAATCAAGCTTTAGCAATTCAAAAAAGTTAATTCAAATACTCTACAACTCCAAAAATAAACATTGGAAATACTTCTTTAAAAGTCGTCATCGATTTTTCTAGTCTTAAAAGGATAGATTTGACAAAACCAAAAAATTTTGATTCAATTTAAAATAAGATGGTGTTACAAATGAGCAACTTTTGTCAAAACTTGGAAAGCGATCTAGTTGGGATTAAAGACCAAGGTGAGGACATACAAAAAATATTTTCAAAAATTTTGAAACACCTGCAAAATTTCGAGATATTTGCAAAAAAACAATGTTTTTGGGTAGGAAGTAAGACTTTAGTACCTCCAAATCCCACATTTGCAGATCGATTAAAAAATTTTAGACAGTTTTGGAAGGTAAAGGGTTCAAGCTTTAGCATTTTAAAAGGATAACCTAAAATATTCTACAACTCCAAAGATATCCATTAAAAATACTCTTTAAAAGTCGTTATCGATTCTTCTTAGTCCTAGAAGGGCAGATTTTACAAAACCTTGAAAATTTTGATTCAATTTTAAATAAAACGGTGTAACAAATGAGCAACTTTTCTAAAAACTTGGAAAGCGATCTGGTGGGGGTTATAGGCCTAGGTTAGGACATACAAAAATCATTTTCAAAGATTTCAAAACACATGCAAAATTTCGAGATTTCATAAAAAACTGTTTTCGGGTAGGTCGTAGTACTTTAGTACCTCCAAATCTAACATTTGCAAAGCGATTTTAAAATTTTAAAAAGTTTTGGAAAGTCAAGGAATAAAGCTTTAGCAATTCAAAAAAGTTTATTCAAATACTCTACAACTCCAAAAATAAACATTGGAAATACTTCTTTAAAAGTCGTCATCGATTTTTCTAGTCTTAAAAGGATAGATTTGACAAAACCAAAAAATGTTGATTCAATTTAAAATAAGATGGTGTTACAAATAGGCAACTTTTGTAAAAACTTGGAAAGCGATCTAGTTGGGATTAAAGGCCAAGGTGAGGACATACAAAAAATATTTTCAAAAATTTTGAAACACCTGCAAAATTTCGAGATATTTGCAAAAAAAAATGTTTTTGGGTTGGACGTAAGACTTTAGTACCTTCAAATCCCACATTTGCAGAGCGATTTAAAAATTTGAAACAGTTTTGGAAAGTGAAGGGATCAATCTTTAGCAATTTAAAAAGGTAACCTCAAATATTCTACAACTCAAAAAATTTCCATTGGAATTATATCTTTAAAAGTCGTCATCGATTCTTCTTAGTCCTAAAAGGATAGATTTTGCAAAACTTAAAAGATTTGACTCAATTTAAAATAACACGGTGTTACATATGAGCAACTTTTGTAAAAACTTGAAAGCGATTTAGTGGGGGTTATAGGCCAAGGTAAGGATATACAGAAACCACTTTTAAAGATTTCGAAACACGTGCAAAATTTCGAGATATTGGCAAAAAACTGTTTTCGTGTAGGTCGTAGTACTTTAGTACCTCCAACTCTCACATTTGCAAAGCGATTTTAAAATTGTAAAAAGTTTTGGAAAGTCAAGCTTTTATAAACTGTATGTATAGGGCTTATATTCTAAGAAATAAGGTAAGTTTTTATCAAACGTTTCGCTTTTTTTAGTTTTTTTAAATATTTTTTCTTAATATTTAAAATTTAAAATTTTTTACAGTCTTTTAAAGCTAGTTCCATATAGAAAAAAAAAACGAGATATCACTTATTGATATCAGTTTACATTTACAAAAGTTATTTAACTTTTTTCAAAGTTACAATTTTTTGATTGCAAACAAAATACATTTATTTTTAATAGCATTGGACCAGAAGTTACCAAAAGAAGAAAAATAACTGTTATGTCAAAATATATATGCCGACCACTGTGCCTTTTATAATGAATTTCTTGTTAAAATGTTGACATGGGTAGTATCATGGTATTAAGTAGTATATAACCTAGTCGGCTTATGAAAAGCTTAATAACTTTTAGATTTTTCGTCTGATTTAAAAACTTAAAACCACGTTTTATTAGGAACTAAATTCTCTTGTTACATTGATATAAACTTTTATGAGCTTTCATATAAAAATAAGCAATAAAAAGCTACTAAAATGAAAAAAAATTGACAAATTTTGTTATTGTTTTAGATATTCTTAACCAAAAAAAATACTTTTGATTTACAAATGTATCAAAAATGATATGCCATTCTAAAGCGCAATCTGTTTTCTTTTATTTGCTGTTAAAAAAAATAAAATCGGATACAAACTGGCTGAGCTATGGGCCGATAAGTTGACGAACCTCGTTAAAATCGTTTTGTGCGCATAACTCCTAAACTTGAATGTATTTCTGATTTTTTTTTTAATTTGTCATGTACTCAAGAAGGCCTATAACCCACGCTTGATCGTTTCCCGAGTTCTTTTTTTTTAGTCTGTCTGAACGTCTGGGTCGATAAGTTGATGAACCTCGTTAAAATAGTTTTTTGCGTATAACTCTTATATATGGACTTATTTCTGAATTTTTGTTTGTACGATTTATTATGAACTTAATAAGGTCTACAACCCAAGCTAGGTCGTTTTCCGATTTTTTAATTGGAACAGAGTGTAATTCAATTCAAATAAAACAGAACGTTATAGGTCTTCAAGGAATCGGAATTTTGGAATGCTTCGATCACTTGTAGAGTAGATTCTCTAAAACCTAAAAATGTTTGCTTTATTTCGATGTAGTTCCCATCCCCCTACCACCAAAACCTAAATTCTAAACAATTCTCCTTATTTATTAAAGAACTAAGAGCTATGGGCCGATAAGTTGACGAACCTCGTTAAAATCGTTTTGTGCGCATAACTCCTAAACTTGAATGTATTTCTGATTTTTTTTTAATTTGTCATGTACTCAAGAAGGCCTATAACCCACGCTTGATCGTTTCCCGAGTTCTTTTTTTTAGTCTGTCTGTCCGTCTGGGTAGATAAGTTGATGAACCTCGTTAAAATAGTTTTTTGCGTATAACTCTTAAACTTGGACTTATCTTTGAATTTTTGCTTGCACTATTTATTATGTACTTAATAAGGTCTACAACCCAAGCTAGGTCGTTTACCGAGCTTGTTTTAAGTGGAACAGTGTGTAATTCAATTTAAATAAAACAGAACGTTATAGGTCTCCAAGGAATCGGAATTTTGGAATGAGATCGCTTTCGATTTATCGGTCACTTGTAGAGTAGATTCTATAAAAACTAAAAATCTTTACTTTATTTCGATGTAGTTCCCATCCCCCTACCACTAAAACCTAAATTCTAAACAATTCTCCTTATTTATTTAAGAAAGAAAAAAAAACACTCAAAATATTTCTTTAGCCCGTTCGAAACTCGAAAAAAAACCTAAAATTTATTTGAAATTACTGCAGCATGTTTAGTATTTATTTAAATAATAATCTTTTCATTTTCTTATTACTTTTAGTTGTTTATGTTTTTGTTAAATAAAAAAATATAAATTATGAATATAAAACAAAATATTATTACAAGAGACTGACGTCTGTCGGTGTATGGCAACAGTAGGACGGAAGGACGGACGGAAAGACAGACCAACTAATTCTACTATGCTTTGGAACGGGGTCTTTGGTTTGTGTATGCCAACGAATTAGTTTTCAGTCAATATGCATGAGTGGTTGAGTTTTCGGTCTACTTATGAATTTGAATAAATAGAATTCTGCACGTATCAACAAAATACAGTAGAGGGAAGAAGAATAGGGACAGTAATTAAAAAAAGGGAATTAAGAAAATTTAAAAACCTGATAATACTTTGGTACGCTTAAAAAAACTCGGGAGACGACTTAAAACGGGTTGTAGGCCTTATTAAGTACATGACAAATCTTTCAAAAAAAAAAATTCAGAAATACATTGAAGTTTAGGAGTTATACGCAAAAAACCGATTTTAAGGAGGTTTGCCAACTTATCGAGCCGTAGCTCAGCCAGTTTGTAGCCGATTTTATTATTTTAACAGCAAATAAATGAAAGCAGATTGCACCTTAGAATGGCTTATCATTTTTGATACATTTGTAAATCAAAAGTTACTTTTTTGTTAAGAATATCTAAAAAAAAAAATCGAAATTTGTTCACTTTTTTTACTTTGGTAGCCTTTTATTGCTGATTCTTATATGAAAGCTCATAAAAGTTTATTTTAATATATTAAGGGAATTTAGTTCCTAATACAATGTGGTTTTAATTTTTTAAATCAGTCAAAAAATCGAAAAGTTATTAAGAGTTTTGTAAATCGACTAGGCCATGTACTATGAAACTAAAAACTTACCTAATTTCTTAATATATATGCCTTATGCATAAAGCTATATATATTGTAAAAGCTTGAACATTTGGCTTTCCAAAATTGTTTAAAATTTTAAAATCGCTCTGCAAATGTGAGAGTTGGAGGTACTTAAGTACTACGACCTACCCGAAAACAGTTTTTAGCAAATATTTATCTCAAAATTTTGCACATGTTTCGAAATCTTTGAAAATGGGCTTTGTATGTCCCTACCTAGGGTATAATCCCCATTAGGTCGCTTTTCAAGTTTTAACAAAAGTTGCTCTTTAGTGACACCGTGTAATCGGTCCTTGTTTAAAATATAAAAATTTCTTTATAAAATGTAGTTTACTAAGATCTTCAACTCTTCTCATTTTTTATTGACTAATCTTAAATATTTGGTTAAAGAAGCTTGTAAGACCCTAATCCTTTGACTTTTCAAAAATGTTTAAAATTTTAAAATTTCTTTGCAAATGTAAGAGTTGGAGGTACTAAAGTACTACGACCTACTCGAAAACATTTTTTTGCGAATATCTCAAAACTTTGCACATGTTTCGAAATATTTGAAAATGACTTTTATATGTCCTCGCCTAGGCCTATAACTCCCACTAGGTCTCTTTCCAAGTTTTTAAAAAAATTGCTCCTTTGTGACACCGAGTAATCGGGTATTTTTTAACATATACAAATTTCTTTATAAAGATCTTCAACTCTTCTCATCTTTTATTGATTAATCTTAAATATTTCGTTAAAGAAGCTTGTAAGAGCTTGATCCTTGGACTTTTCAAAACTATTTAAAATTTTCAAATCGTTTTGCAAATGTGAGAGTTGGAGGTACTAAAGTACTACGACCTAACCGAAAACAGTTTTTTGCGAATATCTCAAAATTTTGCACGTGTTTCGAAATATTTTAAAATGGGCTTTGTAGGTCCCCACCAAGGTCTATAATCCCCACCAGGTTGATTTTCAAGTTTTTACAAAAGTTGATCATTTTTGACACCGTTTAACCGGCCATTTTTATACCCTTCACCACCATAGATGGAAAGGGTATTATAAGTTTGTGCTGATGTATGTAACGCATAGAAATATTTGTCTTAGAGCCACCTTTTAGTAAACCAATAGGCTTAAAATCACTTTCTGAGCCAATTTAGCGATGTCAGTCCTTGCGTCTGTCCGTCTGCCTGGCTGGACCCCTATGTAAACCATGTAATCAAAGTACAGGTCTCAATTCTAAAGATGATATAATTTTGAAATATTATAATTTTGAATTATTATAATTTTGAATAATTTGAAATTTGGCACAGATCATTTTTTTAATAGTGGGACCATGGCTATAAATTGCTCAAAATCGGTCCATTGTTTATGGTACCTCCCATAGGTCCCAATTCCCGGAATTGATATATTGCCCAAAAATATTAATATTTTTTCATTAAATTTATAACAAATACTGCTTATGTAAACTTAAATCACTGTACCAAATTTTGTTGAAATCGGTTCACATTTGACCATAGCTTCCATACAAATTTATGTATCAAAAGACAAAGATCACTGAACGCTCCTAAATCTAAAGATAATGAGAATTTTAAGATTGTTTTTTACATACATAATTTTTGCAACAACTGTAATCAATTTGCCAAATTTCGAGATAATCGGTCCACATTTAACCCTAGCTCTCATATAAATCCAAATGACGGAATCAGCTTAAATATATAAGTTTTAAGAAAATGTTTGTATGAAGGCAAAATTTAGCAAATATTTTTCTTTATTTAGGAAAAATAACACCTTTTGATCTTTGTGGTGAAGGGTATCGTATGGTCGGTCTTGACCGACTATAGCACTTTTTTACTTTTTTTAAAGTTTTTACATTCCTTTTACTTTTCTCATCTTTAATTGATTGATCTTAAACATTTGTTTGAAGAATTGGATAAATCTAAGGTGATACTTTCTAGAATTTGACCTTAGAATGAACCCTAATCTCTGAAACCTATGACAAACAAAGAAAGTTAAATTGTAATTGCTGTTTACTTTGAAGGTTGTGAGTTCTAGTCTTAGGCCTCGAGCCTTATGTTTATGTCATAAAATATTCCAAAATTTATGATTTTCAAATTAGATTACTTTAAATGAATTTATATAATATTGAACTGACTTTTTCTATCAAACAATAATTGAGTAAAAAGTGATTTGAAATTTTCTGGAGTTTGACCTTTAACCTTCACCTGTAAAGCCAAGAGTTTATAACGAAAATAGTTGAAACTTGAACATTATACTTTTTAACAAAAATCATTTTATTTATTTTTTTGGAAGTCGAGTATAATTTTTGTATATTTGTAATACTAGTTTTGCTTATTTTTCTATCCCTATACTTTTGACCTCTACTGTATTTTTCTTACAAATCTCACACCATCATCTCAGCAGTAGGAAATCGTTTTTTTTTTTTCATTTTTGCTTGCAAAAATAAATATTTACTTTTCAGAATTTTTCGTATTTTTGTAACAAATTGCATTTGAAGCTTGAAGTTAATTTTTATTTTTCTTTATTATTCTAAAATATATATATTTTTTTTTTTTCATAAAATTTCCAAATACTTCAAGTAGTTTATCAGGCATGCATTAGCATGCATCATATGTAAATTATTATTATTATTATTATGACTGGGGTGTTATTTCAATTTAAAAGTGTGTTAAAAACTATTTAGCACTAAAGTTTTAAAAAGTTTAAACTACGAATAGTAAAAAGGGAAAAGTACAAGTAATTCATAACTAGTGAAATAAATATTAACAACTAAATTACTCTTAAAGTAGAGTTTAAAGAGCTGATAATTGAAAATGTTTTGAATTTGTAACGCAAGGCAATTTGTAACGGTTTTTTGTTAAAGGAAAAGGGCGTTCTTTTGAAATTAGTGTTGGGAAAATAATGGGTAATAATGGTGATGGGGTATAGTATAGGGGGAGAGTACACGGAAAGAAATGTGTATGCAATTTAAATATGGAGATCAAACATGATACATTTTTCTTTAAACATACGAGATCTTTCTAGTAGTTAGCTGATCCGATCATTGTTTCATAATACCCAGTAGTTAGCCGACCGAAAACCAAAATATTTATGTCGCTTGGTTGTGGGCTTTTAGATAGTCTCTGTCAACTAAATATTTCAACAAGAGCAAAAGTATGTATCTCATGACCTATACTCAACCGACCTATAGACAAATCATCGTCGGATTATAAGGCGGTACTTGGCTTATAGCACCAATTGTTTACAATGCCCTGTGGTTAGACGATCGATAGCTGAAGCCTATTACACATCGAATTGTAGACAAAAAGTTAGCAAACAGAGAACCGAAACATTTATTTTGTCGGATTTAAGATCTGTAGTTCACCGGATTAGCATTTTAGATACAAGGTAGATAGCCAATCGCAAGCATCAGGAGTTGGGATGCAAATGGGATGCAGTTGTTGCCTGGGTTTCCTGCTAACAGGTAATAACTGTATTCAATTCACACCTTCCCGTGGTACATTCTGGAAACCTGAGAAACCTAGTTGAAGATGCGGTAAACAACGCGAGTGGGATTCTGGGTCAGGACTAACATGACTGGGAGTTATCTTGGAGCCATTCCGACGTATTTGGTCTAAGGGTCTGTGATATTATACTGTAGGAACTGTAGCGTCTATTTAACATGTTAGTTACGGCTGCGAGCGGGCGTCTGTCTCGGATCGAGCGGCTCGCTTTACAAATGTGGCTTTTGTCTTTGGAATCACCATCCATCGACTTAGCACTTACGATGTTTTAAGCATGAAAAGAAACAATATTACAGAATATGCTACTCCAAGGGGTAATCAAACGAGAAATCACCCTGCTACGGCAGCTGGCTCAAGGATCTTAGAGGTACCTAATCTATGCAAGAACATCCTGATGAATGAAATCAATTCTATATGAGTCCCTATGCTCCACTGGGAGTCAAGGGTAACAGAAGAAGCATCAGGAGTGATGGTTAATTGTAGGAAGTCGCCACCTAGTTAAAAAAAAAATCTGCTGAAAGTAGTTTAAGATATCGGGCCAAAATATATGGCAAATAACCTGGGGCCAAATCGTTTAATTCGATATCGATCAAAATGTAAGATATTTCAGAAAAAAAGTATGCTATTTTAGGATACACAAAATAATATATAACATATCCTTGACTTGGTGCTAAAAGAGCCAATGTCAAAAAAAAAATATTTTGAGAAAATTTGATTTAAAGTTTTTATTTTCCATATAAATTCATAGAAACATTGCCTCCTTCAAGATATCAGGGGAAATATATGGCAAATGACCTGGGGCCAAATCGTTTTATTCCATATCGATCGAAATGTAAGATATTTCAGAAAAATTTATGTAGCATACTTTTAGGATATTCAAAATAATATATATCACATATCTGTGACTTGGTGCTAAAAGGGCCAATGTCAAAAACATAGTTTGGAGAAAATTTGATTCAAAGTTTTTATTTTCCATATAAATTCATAGAAACATTGCCCAGAAAGTACCCTTTTAAATCTGTTCTAAATTAAGTTAGAAATAAGCTGTTGGAGCCAAATAAAAGAGGGTAGAGAAGAAGAGAATCTAATGCAATGATTAACTCAAAACAGCCAAAAATTGACAATGACCCTTTTAGCACCAAGCCACAGATATAAAATAAAGGGTGTCCCAACTAGAACGCAATTTTTAAAGTTTAAATAAAACACAGATATTAAAAAAAAATCGTGAAACTTTATTATATCGTAAAGTAGACAGAATGAGGTTATGTATGGAACGAGATATCGTGGTGCAGATGGCCGCCTCGGCTTTGCTGGCACACAAATGACAAATCGTGCAAAAAATTTTCAGAAATACTTCCAAGTTTAGGAGTTATATACAAAAAACCGATTTTAACGAGGTTCTTTAACTTATCGACCCGTAGCTCAGCCAGTTTGTATCCGATTTTATGTTTTTTAATAGTAAATAAAAGAAAATAGATTGCGCTTCAGAATGGCACAACATTTTTGATACATTTATAAATCAAAAGAATATTTGTTTTTTTTTTTTTGTTGAGAATATCTAAAAAAAATCTCCACTTTTTTGAACTTAGTAGCCTTTTACTGCTTATTCTTATATGAAAGCCCATAAAAGTTTAACTTAATATAACAAGAGAATTATGTTCCTAATAAAACTTGGTTTTAATTTTTTAAATCAGACGAAAAATCGAAAAGTTATTAAGATTTTCATAAGACGACTAGGCCATGGTACTACGTACTAACATGGTAATACGGCACAGAAATTTTTTTACACTTTGGAAAAACTTAAATAACTTTTGTAAATGTAAACCGATATTATTAAGTAATATCTTGTTTGTTTTATATAGAACTAGCCTTATAAAACTGTATAAAACAATTAAGGTTTTTATATAAAAAAGTTGAAATAATTGCTTTTGAATTTCAAAGATTATGAAATATTAAGAAAAAAATTAGCAAAACTTTTGATAAAACACTTACCTAATTTCTTAGAATATAAGCCCTAAAAAAAAAGCTTGAGTCCTTGACTTTCCAAAATTGTTTAAAATTTTAAAATCGCCCTGCAAATGTGATAGTTGGAGGTACTAAAGTACAACGACCTATCCGAAAACAGTTTTTTGCGAATTTCTCAAAATTTTTCAAGTTTGTATGTCCTCACCTAGGCCTATAACTGCCACTAGGTAGCTTCAATGTTTTTACAAAAGTTTTTCATTAGTGAACCTTGTTATTTGTATAAAGTTGTTAAAAAAAATTTCATTTCAACTAAATGTTTTGACAAACTAGATATAAAATTTTATGAAATTTTTTGCAAAATAAATTATTTTGAAATCCCTAAAGTATGTTACACAATATTTGCTTTAAAGTCTAAATTTTCGATCGATTTTGAAAGCGGCGATTTGGCCCCTGAATTCTCTACAATTGAACAAAAGATGTTTGAATCAAGTAGTCAATTGGTTTAAATATCAATTTTTTAAACAAAAAAAATGTCTTCTTTAAAATGCCTATTATTTCTCTATGTGTAAATTTAAAACAAGCCATTTCCATAGCTTCTTATCTCTGCGATATAAATGTAAAATGGATAATAATGACATGTTCGTTCGATTGGTGGTAGGGCCAAATTAAAGATAAGAACCTCTGGGTTTTTATGTGGCTTATAGGAGGAGAATTTCTTAAGAAACAATTTCAAAACAGCTCAAAAACCACCAAAATAATAATAACAACAGCAGAAGCCAGCAACATAAACCAGCAACTGATAAAAATCTTGTCGAAGGCATAAAATAATAATAATAAAATAGCAGCAACAAAATTCTATAAAACAAAGAAGGCTACAGCAAAACACCAGCAGCTAAAGCATCAAAAGTTACGGCAAACAAATACTGAAAGACAGACAGACAAACGGACGGACTTACTGAAGGAATGAATGAATGACTGAATGAACGAACCAAACAGTTCAATAACAAAATCAGTGTTGCGTAAATACTGATATAATACGTGCCTTAATATTAACTTTTAAACGAGAGCTACACCAACAGATAACAGATACTAAGATAAGAGCGAACGAACGGTTACAGGGACAGGATTTGTTAGAGGAGATAATAAATATTTTAAGACCTCGAAGAAGACAAAACCATATCAATAAGGAAACGAAAAATTTTTGTAAAACCACAACAAATTTTTGCTATTTCCAATAATTTACAACAAATTGTAATTTCTTTTTGAAATGAAAATTTGCTTCTAAACAAAAAAAAAAATTAAACAGAAAAACAAGTTGTGACCTTATTATTTTCTTGAGTTATTATTGGAATCAATAATTTAGATGGATGGGATGGTTGTACTCGTATCTATCATTATGTCTATTTTATGGCTTTGCATTTTCAATTTTGTAAATTGCATTCATATTTTTTTCGAAATAACTATATTACTATTTGTTTTTGTTGTCATTATTATATTTATTTCCTTGTCCTAGTTATAAGGATTTTATAAGGAACTTAAGGATACTTTTTCTAGTAGCATGACTAGGGGCAATTGATGTTTGAGTAATTTTAAAATTAGTAATTTTTGTATCTGCTAAATTTAAAAAGAATAATTTCGATGCAAACAATGGGATAAATATAGCTATCAATGATAAACTAGACAATATAGAGGGCTTAGTTTATAAAACTGAACTATATAAAGAATTTAATTTTAAGAAAATGGACCATATAGACCGTTTAGAAACATGGCCTGGATTGTATAATAGGCCACTATTAAAAACCTGAAATTTATAGAGAGCTTCCAGTAAAAAAAACGGAACAATTAGCTTCAATTTAACCCCTTTAATGGCATTTGTTGCTTATAAGCAACATTGTAAATTTTGGTCATAGTTCCTTAAACTTTTGTTGTTTTTGATAACTCTTTTTTCCCAAATGAAATTAGCATTTGTGAGCACTTAATCGCGAAGATACATTTTTAAAACCTTTACAACTATAAATTTGTAAGTGGTGTAAAAACTTGAGTACAAGAATTTAAATGAAGACTTTATTTTGAAAGTGGAATAAGTCCACATTCCAAAAAATTTATGTAAATGATGGGGAAAGGTTCTGCAATTGTGGATCTTACTATGCGAAAAATAATTAATTTTAAATTTACAAAACCTACTAAAATATTGACAGTCAAACATTTTGTAGTTAACGGTTTGATACAAATTTTTATTTTGAAAGTGGTTTAAGTCCCATATATTTTTCAATTTAAAAGAAAATATTCAAACAAAATAAAAATTTCAAATTTATTTGTTTTGAAAGTGGATTAAGTCCAATACATTTTTAATTTCAAAAGGAAATGTTTCTACAAACGAAATAATAAAAATTTACTTTTCATAGGAAATTTTTCAAAAATTTACTTTTTAAAAGAAATATTTCATGAATTTACTTTTTATAGGAAATTTTTAAAAAATTTACTTTTTACAGGAAATTTTTAAAAAATTTACTTTTTATAGGAAATTTTTCAAAAATTTACTTTTTATAGGAAATTTTTCAAAAATTTACTTTTTATAGGAAATTTTTCAAAAATTTACTTTTATAGGAAATTTTTCAAAAATCTATTTTTTATAGGAAATTTTTCAAAAATTTACTTTTTATAGGAAATTTTTCAAAAATTTACTTTTTATAGGAAATTTTTCAAAAATTTACTTTTTTATAGGAAATTTTTTCAAAAATCTATTTTTTATAGGAAATTTAAAAAAAAATTACTTTTTATAGGAAATTTTTCAAAAATTTACTTTTTTATAGGAAATTTTTTCAAAAATCTATTTTTTATAGGAAATTTTTAAAAAATTTACTTTTTATAGCAAATTTTTCAAAAATTTACTTTTTATAGGAAATTTTTAAAAAATTTACTTTTTAAAAGAAATTTTTCATGAATTTACATTTTATTTGAAATTTTTAAAAAATTTACTTTTTATAGGAAATTTTTTAAAAATTTGCTTTTCATAGAACATTTTTTAAAAATTTACTTTTTAAAACAAATTTTTCATGAATTTATTTTTTATAGGAAATTTTTACAAAATTTAATTTTTACAGGAAATTTTTCAAAAATTTACTTTTTATAGGAAATTTTTCAAAAATTTACTTTTTATAGAATATTTTTCAAAAATTTACTTTTTATAGGAAATTTTTAAAAAATTTACTTTTTATAGGAAATTTTTAAAAAATTTACTTTTTATAGGAAATTTTTCAAAAATTTACTTTTTATAGGAAATTTTTAAAAAATTTTCTTTTTATAGGAAATTTTTAAAAAATTTACTTTTTATAGGAAATTTTTAAAAAATTTACTTTTTATAGGAAATTTTTAAAAAATTTACTTTTTATAGGAAATTTTTCAAAAATTTACTTTTTATAGGAAATTTTTCAAAAATTTACTTTTTATAGGAAATTTTTCAAAAATTTACTTTTTATAGGAAATTTTTCAAAAATTTACTTTTTATAGGAAATTTTTCAAAAATTTACTTTTATAGGAAATTTTTCAAAAATTTACTTTTTATAGGAAATTTTTCAAAAATTTACTTTTTATAGGAAATTTTTCAAAAATTTACTTTTTATAGGAAATTTTTTAAAAATTTACTTTTTATAGGAAATTTTTCAAAAATTTACTTTTTATAGGAAATTTTTCAAAAATTTGCTTTTTATAAGAAATTTTTCAAAAATTTGCTTTTGACAAGAAATTTTTCAAAAATTTGCTTTTGACAAGAAATTTTTCAAAAATTTGCTTTTTTTAGGATTTTTTTTTTTTCGAAAATTAACCTTTTATAGGAATTTTGCTATGAAAAATATTTGGCAACATTTTTTGAAACTAAATTTTTCGTTATATTTGTTTTGAAAGTGGTTTAAGTCCACTTTCAAAATAAGGTCTTCAAATAAAAACTAAAACTGAGAGATATTTTTTAAAAAAATTGAATTTTGTTTTAAATAAAAGTAAAGGAAATGAGAGAGAAAGTTGGTAAAACTTAAAAATCGTACTTATTGTTACGTCAGGAATTTCATTAACAAAATGTTGCTTATAGGCAACATTTGTCCAGCAACATTTTTACACTAAACCTTAGGTTCGAAATGGAGGAACAAGATCCTGTCTGTTTGCGAAACTGCTTTAAAAGATAACAAGTAAGAAAGTGCTACAGTGGGTCAACCCCGACCATTTGATACCCTTCACCACTAAGGTCAAACGTGTTCTTTTTCCTGTATAAAGTCAAATATTTGCTAAATTTTGCAATCATACAAACATTTTCTCAAAATTATATATTTAAGCTGTTTCCATCATTTGGACTTATATGAGAGCTAGGGTGGACCGATTACCACGAAATTTGGCAAATTGGTTACAGTTGTTACAAAAGTTATGTATGCAAAAAATAAACTCAAAATTTGTATTATCTTCAGATCTATGAGCGCTTTAGAGCGTTTTGACAGAACAGTTTGTATGGAAGCTATGGTCAAATGTTAACCGATTTCAACGAAATTCGGTACAGTAATTTTGGTTTACATAAGTAGCATCAGTTTTAAATTTCATGAAAAATATTGATATTTGTGGTCAAAATATCAATTCCCAGAAGTGGGACCTATGGGAGGTACCATAAATAATGAAGCGATTTTGACGAATTTCAGTAGCCATGGTCCAACTGTAAAAAAACTGATTTGTGCCAAATTTCATCAAATTACCTTTAGAATTGAGAACTGTACTTTGATTACATGGTTTACATGGGGTTCCAGCCACAATTCTAGCCAGAGGGACCGACTGACGTCGTTAAATCGACTCAGAGATTGATTTTAAGCCTATTGGTATACTAAAAGGTGGGTCTAAGATACATATTTTTTGCGTTACATACATCAGCACAAACTCAAGAAGTCAAATATTCAGTAAAATATTTCACTGAATTCTTCGATGATGAAGTTACAATCTAGATTTGCAACGAAATAAATCTATACTCTACGCAAGCGAAAAGCTAAGTGCTTAAATGTTAACCATTTAAGATCAGACGAACACCTCTCTTATGATGCCTTCTAAGCTAGCAAACAGGCTTAAGGTACAAGGCCAATACACTCCGCATGCGGCTGCGGGCGGTCGTAGTATTGCCAATACATAAATTGTGCGTTTGTTTACAAAAATATTCATATAAAAAATATTTGAGTAGGATATAATTAAATCTGGCAGCACTGAAAAAATCTGCCGCGCGGAAAAGTAGAACAAAGTTCTACTTTTTTCCATTGCCGCTTCAAATTTGACAAATCAAAAAACAGCTGATTGCCGCCCGCAGCCGCTTGCCGCGTGCATTGGCAACATGATTAAGAATCCGTGTGGCCCTGCAACCAACATTTTCTAAGATGACAATGTTTTATGGCTTATCAGAGAAAACTAAGGAGTACAAATAGGACCTTCGAACAAAGTTTATCGACGCACAGTGGATTGAAAAGAAAAACTAGGGAAATTATTTAAGAACTTTTAAACGGTAGGTTCGATTGTCATGACATTTCTATTGAGGAAATTCATATTTTTAGCGAAAAGATAGTCAATCCGGTTCTACTTGACATTAGCTAATTTACATTGAGATGTTTAACCCTTTCAGACCTGACGCATGAAAATTTAATTATGAAAATTAAATTAATGATTAGTTTTTATCATTTTTTATATAATTCAGAGATTTTCAGGACACGCACAATTGATGCATCTCGGTTAATATTTTAACTAAAACACAGTTTTATTGCTTGAAACGATTTCAGTTAAGTTTGAAATATTAAAATTATTTTTTTTTTTTTTTTGTAAACGATAAATATTTTTGTAATTAAAGACAAGAAACGTTGAATGAAAAAGAAGAGAAATGCGAGAAGCAAATATAATAAACAATCAGCACAATCAATCTTTTTCATATTGGGCTAAAAGAAGCAAAAGTATTGAAACCGAAACCCACCCACACAATCATTGCATCACTGCCTGAAATCTTTTAGATTTTTGGATCTCGATGAAGGAAGATTGAATGCTGTAGTTCTGCATGTATAGAAGAAACTCTGTAAGATAAGAGAGTTTGGGACCGATTGGATAATGGTTAGTTAGGCCATTACCTTGGCCTAAAGAAACAATTGACTATTGAGTCGATAGTCTAAATGTTTTTTGCATTCTATAAAATATTTAGTCCTTAGATTTAAATAATCGTAAGCGACATTCCGTTAAATATCTCTTAAACTATTAGAGATAGCGTAGTACAGTAAGCTTATTTTTCTTTATTTTTTGGATAGGTTTATATTTACGAAAGTTATACAGCCCAATAGGTTTTACATACAATTGTGCTCAACTTTGGCTCAGTGTAGAGGCCACTATGCTAAAAATAGACATATTTTTAAAAATTGGTCTAAAACTCCACTACCCTTTGGCCGATTATTGCATATTGCGCCACAATCCGCCCAGTAGCTTAAAAGTTATTAAAGTAAAACTAAAAAACTTCACATACAATACTTTGCACCATAACTTCTAAACCATTTCGAAAAAATTGAATAAGTTTGTCGAAAGTAGCAAATAAAAAATTCCCCGTTTTTGTTTAATTAAGATTTTTTGTCGTTTACAATCGTCGTTTACGATCATTTTAATCTAAGGGCTCGATATAAAAAAAGCTTAACTTCTAATAGGTAGTCAATAATTAAAAATTTTCACTTACACTCTTCACAAAAAACATCCACTTGTTGCAAAAAATTCTAAATAACGTAATTAACAGTTTCGATTTCATTAGTTTAGTATAAATAATAGCAACAATAAATCTCCAGCAATCAAAAACTTTTGATTGTTATAAATTTATATGGTTTAATTTTTTGCATCAATCAACTTTTTATTAAAATATTTTCCAGTTTTATTATCGGTTATTATAGAAAAATATACAGAAACAATAAAAAAACTATGTACGTATTTAGTTTAAGTATTATTAAACTTTTAATTCAGATTACAAAATATTATAAACTTTAGTAGCAAAAGTTAAAAGCAAAAAATATTTATTTTATAGAAAATAAAAAAACAGATGAATGAACTTTTCAATGAATTTAAAAAAAATTCTATATAATCAGGATTTATAGACAATAAAGAAAAACGAATAAAGATTAAGGGTTTTTTATGAACAAAATAAGATAGAAACAATAATATAAGACTTCTTGAGAGTAAATTTTACTAAATACTTTACTTTAAGGAAAAAAGGGATTGATTGCCATTTAAGATTCAAGATTTTTCAGTGCTGCCAACTTTTGTTACTATAGTAAAGTTTGACATTTTTATACCCTTCCCCCATAGGTGGAAAGGGTATTATAAGTTTGTGCTGATGCATGTAACGCATAGAAACATTTGTCTCACTTTTTAGTACATATACCAATAGACTTAGAATCACTTTCTGAGTGGATTTTTTTTTAATTGCAATTTTTTTAGACGTTTCTTCAAATAATTAATGATAACTCAAAAACTACTAGTCCGATATTATTAAAATAAAATCAGAAAAATTAAGATTAGCCTTTAATTCGTCTATATATCGCGTTTCAATCGGATCAATAGTATCGGAGCTATAATAAAAAAACTTACGAAAAAAATATATTTTTTACTTAAAAATGGCAAAAATTTTCGTTTTAAAAAAATCATGAAAAATCGAAAACGGCAAAAAACTTCCAGATTTATTATTTTATCGCATAGCGACATATAATAGCAACAAAATGAGATATCGACCATAAAAATCGATTGATTTTTTTCGAATTTATTCACAATTTAGTGAATTCGCTCATTTTCACAAAATTTTAGTTTTTTGCTTGATATACGCATTATAGCGGGTTTTCAAATGTATGAAAAAAATAAATTTTCCAATTTCAAGGGGTGCATGTCGGATTATTGTGCGATTTGGTGAGAAACTTCCACCCACAAAATTTTAGTCGAATTGGACAACGTTAACACGTAGCGCATAGGCCCCAAATCTGAAAAATAGCGTTTAAATCGAAAAAAATTGACAAATTTTCAGTTTTTGCAAAATTAAAGCTATTTATTCCCCCTTTTGCAAAAAGTCAGTTCTAAAATCATAAAAGAAAATTCCAAAGTTTGTAGTTTATAATACTTATTTATTTCCTTATTTTATGAGTTGTAATAAATTTAAATAATAAAATATAAAATAAAAGAAAATACATGAATAAAACAATGAAATGCATTTTCGATCTATTCCATCGATTTGACTTAGTCACATTTTTTGGTCAATTGCCTTCGGCAAGTCCTCAAGGACATATAATGGCCAGTGCAAATTGTAGTGACTCGAAAACTGTTTCACCGATTTTAAAGATATGTAGCTTATTGGAAATCTCATTGTGTTTGACCTAAGGACCAGGATCTACTTTTTTGCAAAAGGGGGAATAAATAGCGTTAGTTTTGCAAAAACTTAAAAATTATAAAATTTTTCCGATATAAACTTGATTTGTCAGCTTTAGGACCTGGGACACACGTGTTAGCGTTGTCCAATTTGGCTAAAATTTTGTGGGTGAAAGTTTCTCACCAAATCTCACAATAATGCGACCGGCACTCCTTGAAATTCTAAAATCTATTTTTTTCACACATTTGAAAAACCCTGTATACGCAAAATATAAAATTTTGTGAAAATTAGTGAATTCACTTAATTGTGAATAAATTCAAAAATAATCAATCGTTTTTTATGGTCGATATCTTTGTGAACCGCCGTGGTATAGCAGGTTAGTCATCCGCCTAGCATACCAGAGGCCCAAGTTCGATCCCTGGCCAGACTCACTTGAAAAAATAAATTTTCAAAAAAGGGGCGGTTCACCTCATAACTCAGCTAGCCACTGGTTATTGAGTATTAGGCTATGTAAAGCTTCTCTAACTAATGCATTTGCCGTTCGGAGCCGGCGTAAAACCGTAGGTCCCTTTCAATGAGTCTAAAAATAGAATCGGATGCAGCTCATTGTCTGAGAGAAGTACCCCTTGTTCCAATTGGAATGTTGTCGGGGAATTATATATATATATATATATATATATATATATATATATATATATATATATATATATATATATATCTAAGGTAGCCATGATATATCAAATGTATATAGTGATTACTCGAGCATATTTTTGCTGTTGCCCTGTGTAATTTGCTGAAATTTGGCACAGATCATTTTTTTATAGTGGGACCATGGCTATTGAAATTCGTCAAAATCGGTCCATTATTTATGTTACCTCCCATTGAAAAGCATTTTCAATAATACAAATTTATCGGTTTCGTCGAATATTGAAACCTAAAATCTAGCCTCGTAATGTGAATAAAACAAAAAATATTTTAATTTAACTTTTTGAGCAATTAAATTTTGCAGTTTTCTTCATATTATTCACTATAATTTTTTAAAAACTACGTTTAAATACAACCCTGTTAATGCGTGAAGCAGAAAATCAACACAGCAGCACCACAAAAATTCGCAGCTACTTAATCATCGGCTGTAAAAAATGGTAGTGCTTGAAAATAGCAACAGAAATTAACAAGATTGTACAATACACAAATAAATCAAGCAATGAAAAGCTCTTAAGGGAATTAATAAATTTTTTTTCGTAAATTTATTTAAGAATTCTGATTGCTGGCCTTTTAGTTCAAAAACCAAAATCAAGAAGAATTCACAAAAAAAAATGAATTTTTATTATAAAAAAGAAATAAAAAACCTTAGAGTATTTAAAGCATTAATTTATTTGTGTTGAACAAATTAATTTGTTAAAATTGCAAAATATCAAAAAGCCATTAATTTCAATCTAATATAATTTCGACAAAACTAAGAGATGGACAACAACAAAAAAAAACAAGACAATTTCATTCCATTTCTATTATCAATTGACCAATTATATACCAGAAAGACAAATTTATTTATTAGTCATGCAAAATGTTACAAGAATTTAAGACCAAAAACAAAAACAATAAAATCGGGAAAATTAAAATCATTTAATTTTTGGAGGCCAATTAAGAAACTAAGAGGGGGAGTTTGGAAATTTAAAAAGACAAAAAAAAATATTTTAAAAATTCTTAAGCATATGTGCTCTAAAGCAAGAAATTTATACAAAATTTTGAATTAAGATTCCTTTCATATATAAACTCCATTATAAATTTATTATGACCATATGAATAGCAAAAAAAACTCACAAATCAAAATTAAAATTTATGACCAATTCGAGAAGATGATAAACAGAAAAACTTTTTAATTTTTAAGGAAATTTATATTCTCGCTTTTAGAATTTTAATGAGAACCTACACCCAATGTCTTTTCCAGAAAACACATACATATATCAGAATTGGGGAAAAATACTGGCATTTGAAAAAAATTAAACTTTTTAAATTGTGCATCATTCTATGAGTTAACAGCTTTGAAAGGGAAGGAGATTTGACTTTCAAATATTGTAAAGGGCCTTCTTTCACATTAAGAAAAACAACTGCATACTACAATAATTGCATTTACAAAACAAGAAATCTGAGAATCTGGCATCCCTCATCATATCGACCTTTTAAACTCACTACCTTTCCTTTCAGATCAAAAATCTAAAGATCTAAGAAATTAGAAAGTCTAAACCAGTGATGCCCAGTATAATAGCAATTTACATTTGCAATAACAACAACTTCTACCACAAGTGATAGACATGATTTAAACTAAGAGTAAAAGTAGAAGGCCAATGCACGCAACAAACGGCTGCGGGCGGCTATCATCAGTTTTTTCGTATTTGTCAAATTTGAAGCGGCAATGGAAAAAAGTAGAACTTTGTTCTACTTTTCCGCGCGGCAGATTTTTTCAGTGCTGCCAGATTTAATTATATCCTACTCAAATATATTTTTATATGAATATTTTTGTAAACAAACGCACATTTTATGTACTGGCAACACTAAGACCGCCCGCAGCCGCATGCCGCGTGTATTGGCCTTGGACCTTTAGTTACGAAAAGACTGAAAAAGAAAAGCATCTTAAAGATTTTTTGTAAGAAAACTTCTTTGGCACACATATGCGTTAAGTTTAGATAGCATTCCAAACTTTACGTTTCTGCGAATCTGATGATATGCTTTATAACATTCACAATGAACCTTTTTTGTCAAAATTTTTATCATCGAACGGTTTCTTTTAAAGATATCGGGTTATCCATTTCGTGGTTTCAAAAGTATAGGACTATTCGACATCTTTTAAAATAAGTTGTTAAACCATTTTTTTCTTTTCAGTTGAAAGCCTGACATTTACGATAATGGATCGCTTAAGTATTACACAACGCATAAAAATGATCAAAACATACTATAAAAAATGGTGAAATCGTGCTTTAAGGGGAGATTATGGTTTACATAATCGTCCAACTAAGCAAGTAATTGGCAAAATTGTGAAGAAATTTGAAGAAACTGGAGCAGTTACAAATATTGTAAGGCCTGTGCATCATCGTTTCGCTCGTTCCGCTGAAAATATCGTTGCTGTAAGTGAAAGTGTTGACGAAGACCCAAATGTGTCGATTTCTCGTCGTTCTCAAGAATAAGTACTATCTTACGGCACATTATGGCGTATTTGCATGATGGAACGAATGTCACCGTGAATTCGGAGTGTTATGGTCATATGATAACCGACACAACGCGAGCGAATATGGCATTATTGCAAGATACATTTTCTGGCCGAGTAATGTGCCAAAAAGTGGTCGAAAAGTACCACTATGAAAATTTATGATAAAATTTTATCATCGAATTTTAGGTAATGGATTCGCAATGGCCTCTATTAAGGACACCTAAATAAATAAGATCAACAAAGATCTTGCCTTGAAACTTTCTTATTTTAAAATGAAAAGACCTGGTATTTTCAAATTTCTATCATCTACATTAGGTTCACAGAATAACAAGGCCCCCCAATATAAAGGCCTTGACATTTTCCTCTGGATCAAAAATCTTAAATGCCATAAAAAAATATGCATTATTAATATCATTTAAGTGCAACAATATATGTTAGGGGAAATAAAACACCCACTACCAATATTCAGAGCAAGAAAGAGATTTATGCTGAAAATTATCGGTTAGCTCATAAAATATGCGTAGGTTAGATAGGAAAAGTTGAAAGTAGAGGACTAAACTTTTACAAAAAAATCATTAAATCTTATCGAGTGCCTCAGACTCTCACCTCTCACAGGCTATCTTCTATACCTTAAGAACTGAAGTATGCTAGATCTCCAACCTTTATATTCTATAAATTATCGGTTAGCTCATAAACTATGTGTAGGTTAGATAGGAAAAGTCAAAAGTAGGATCTAGATATGGGTATACATTAAATGGGGGAGAAAATTTTTCGGAATCTTGTTCGTCTGGACCTTACAAAACGTTTTTCCTTTCCAGATACTGTGCCGTGCCGCTCGTCGATCAAAGTTTGGAAAAAAACAAAATTTTTAGTCAAAAAGCTAACATATGGTGCCATAACTCCATAATGAAAAGAAATAGAAACAAGATTAATATCTCAATAGAAAGCTTATATTATGTATTCAACAAAATTTGTATTATATACATAATTGTTGTTAGTTTGCGCCAAACAGAGTTACAACACAATATGTAAAGTATGCTTCTAGTGGTAGCAAGTTTTTGGGCTTAAAGCCTGTTGTAACTCTGTTTGGCTTAAACTAACTATACTTATGTATATAATAAAAATTTTGGAGATATTTATCGTGTTTGTATTACTTACCGTTCTAGAGTTATGGCTCCATATGTTAGGTTTTTGGCCAAAATTTTTTTTAACTTAATATCTGGAAAGGCGTGTCGTTTTTTGGGGTCCAGACGAACAAGATTGCGAAAATCGTTTCCCCCCATATAAGATGTGGTCACCCTAGTATACATACATATATCCAATAAGACGTTTTGATCTCACCAGAGACCCTTTCCTTTGTTCTAGCTATATTTCCTCAGAGTTATAGCTAATTTAAAAAAAAAATCAAAATTGTTAGCCAAAAAGCTTACAAATGGAGTCATAACTCCAAAACAGTAAGTAATAGAAAAACTATTAATATCTCAAAAGAAAGCTTATATTATTCAACAAAATTTGTATTATATACATAATTGTTGTTAGTTTGTGCCAAACAGAGTTACAACAAAATATGTAAAGTATGCTTCTAGTGGTAGCACGTTTTTGGGCTCAAAAACTGTTGTAACTCTGTTTTGAGTAAACTAACAACAATTATGTATATAAAACAAATTTTTAAGAACAACATTAGCTTTCCTTTGAGATATTAATTGTGTTTCTATTACTTACCACTATGGAGTTATGGCTCCATTTATTAGCTTTATGGCCAAAATTTTGACTTGATCTCAATATCTGTAAAGGAGAGTCGTTTTGTGAGGTCCAGACGAACGAGATTCCGAAAATTGTTTTCATCCATATAAGATTTGGTCACCCTATTATACATACATATATCGAATAAGACGTTTTGATCTGACCGGATACCCTTTCCTTTATTCTAGCTCTATTTTCTCAAAGTTTTAGCCAATTTAAAACTTAAATATTTAATAATTGCTTAAATTTTTTATATAAATTCCCAAAATCTAATAGTTTCAAAATGGTATGGCATAAAAATAACCTAGAATTTTAAATTTAAATATTTTCTATGTAAAAATAGTTTTTTTTTGTTTTTGGTGCACAAGATGTGACATGATATTTTAAATTTTATGTTTGTTGATGCTCATATGTTAAAGTTCTATTTTTTTCCAACCTTATGCCAAAAACGAACAGAATACACAGATTCGAAAAGAATAAAAAAAGAAAAACTGGATGAAATGTGACATTTTTTCACATTTTTTATGATTTTATGGCTCTACTAAAAGTGTAATATGTGTGAGCTAGCTCCAAAACAGAAAAATGCGAAAGGACAGACTGCAGCATCAACAGCAGCCTCATCGGTTCAGTCAACAGTGAAAAAATGTTTGTATATAGTAGAAACTATGGCACAAACATAAATGCACTAATTTATGTTATATTTTGAAGCATTTAAGAACAAAAAAAAAATTGTTATATTTTTTCCCCATTTTTTTCATTAGCTGGGATATTGATACATTTCTTTTTTGTGTCGAAAATGTAATGAAGGTCCATCAACCGGCAAACGTCAAGGCACATAATGACAATGATGTTGATGATGATGACATTGATGATGAACTCGTAATTAAATTGATGACATCTCCCCCAACCAACAATTTTGGCCTATAGCTTTAGCAACAGCAGCCTTTGTGTTCATTTGTGGCCAAAAAATGAAGAAACCAACAAAAAATTTTGAACGAATCACCTCAATTCAATGTTTTTTTTTTTTTTTTTTTTGTTTTTGATGTTGTTTATTCATTTATATATTTCGTTTTGAAATTTTGTGAACGCTTGTTTTGTCAGCAACACATAAAGTGGGCAACATTTTTGGTGCCCCAACAACGTGTCTCTCATAAAATATGCAGCAACTAATTATGCGTTTAGTGTTTCCCGGTTCAATGTTGAACATTTAGTTGAATGTTGTATGTTCTTTATCGGTTTTGATTTTTGATTTTTTGGTTTATTTGTCTCATCATGTTTTATTTAAATGATCTTTAATTGTAATTTTAAACGTTGTTATAATATTTATTGTCCTCTTTAAAATTTTTGTTTTCTGATTTTTATGTTTATCAGGAATTTTGGGTATTCTTTTGTTTTTTGGATTTTTTTTTTTTTTTTTTTTTGAGTGGGGGTATAAAATTTCTTTTCTCTGGAATTTTATAAATATTTATGATGGCGAGAAAATAGAGCTTTGGAAAGCCATACAAAAATTTTTATTTCTGAATTCGAATAAGGTTAATTTAATGCAGCGGTGATTCTGAAAGAAAACAAACTCATATATTTCAAATTTGAAATCATCACTTAAAGAGCCTCAAAAATCTTTATGACTTGTGTCGTGTTCCCTAATTATTCTGAAAATTAAATGAAATTTTATATAAAAATTAACGAAAAATATGTTTTTTGGATCAAAAGTATTCAGTTAAGTTTTCAAAAGTATTCAGATTCAGCTTTTCAGAACATACTACTCATATATTCAGCTAAACTAGTAGGTATCCTAGTCGATACCTACGTAGTTCAAACCATCGCACAGTGGGATAGTGGCAAAATACAATGGAAATAAGTTCGCATAGAAAGTCTAGCTTTTAAAGGTGCGGCACAATCGGTTTTAAAGAATCATACTATATAACAGATATTTAGGTTAAGATCTACACACAACATCGCGACATGCATATCCTATCTCTTACGGTTTTAAAGATATTCGACTTCAAAAATTAAAATTTTCAATTTGTGTCCCATACTGCACCGATGTTTTACTTATATTTTATCTATATATAATCCGATTTTCTTGATTTTAAGTTTTCCAGAAAAAAAAATTATAAATATGTTCCTTAAGAAATTTCATTAATAGCTAAAGAGTAAAAAAAAATATTTTTACCCAAAAATAGGGCAAAATAGGTTTATTTTTTAAATATAAACTTTAAGCACTTATAACTTTTAACATGCTAAAGCTTTTTTGCACTTCTTGCTTGCAAAATATTCAAAATTTTGTTCTTTTTCTAGAAAACTTTAAAGAAAAGATATTAGTAAGATATTAGTAAAAAATTGGTGCAGTATAGGACAAAAATAATTTACTTTCCAATTTTCAAAATTAATAATTTGAAAATTAAATGAACTCAAGCCTGATGAAACTTAATGTTTCAATTAATTTTTCAAAAAGCGACAATTTTAATTTTTAAAGTCGAATATCTTTAAAACCGTAGGGGATAGCAATATCCATGTTCCTATGTTTTTTGTAGAACTTGACCTAAGTATTTGTTATATAGTGTGATTCTTCAAATCGGTTTTGAAATAACAAAAATATATTTTGTTTTAAGTGATAATTGAGTTTGAGGTACCCTACTTTGGGGGCCGGTTGTGCCGCCCCGGAAAAAACTAGGCTTTCCAGGTTCAAAGCTTAAGCGCCCCAACACTTCTGCGATATATTATTTTATTTATTTTAAAATCAGAGCATTGGTTTAGAAGTTGCGGACTGTACATCGTGTAACTTAAAATAGTCCGAACTGAAATTTTTGTCAATATTTTGGATACGTTCACAAAAGCGATAGGTACTAAAACGAGTATTCAATCATATGTGACACTCCCACCTTGTTCATCGGATCTGACGCCTTCGGTTTATTAGTATCCGATTATTAAAACTTTAAAATTAAATGAACAGGTCAAAAATCAGCTGGCTCAGTTGCCAGCAATAGCACTATACTACTACCAGAAAGATGCTAAAAATCGATGGACCTGAAACCAGTTCCAGTTCGCATTGGACATTCCTATTAAAAACCTTCGGAATTTTAAGAAATTAAATAATACTTTTGAGCTCTTTTTCTTGAACTGAAAAGAGTTAACACATGATCGGGAAAAATCAATAATGTTATCTCAGAAGTTATGCAGTAATTTTGAGTTACGATTTTCGGTTTGATCTGATTCCTTCATTAACACGCTGTCGACGTAAAAGAACTGAAATCGATTGTAGAACAAAATGCTAAAGCGCGAGAAAACCCTATTTTACACTTTTTGTTTTCTTCAGGCTTTAGCTTGTTTACTTTTTAGATTTAAAGGTCGTCAATATTGACTCCATGACCTAGGGTGTCTTAGGTAACACATGAAGAATTTCCTATGCTAATACTGCCTGGCTCTTTGAGATGGTTGCAAAACCTATATTCACGTATTGTGCCATTGTTTGGTGGCCCGGTCTAGACCGAGAATCATTTGTTTAAATTTTTAGATCCTCTGCCCTAATTATTACTGGAGAATAGTCTTTCTCATCTATAGGTCACTCTACTATTTTGTATAAACTCAGGACTATTCCTAAAAAACATCGTCTACTGCATTCCCACCCCCATCCCACTGTTAGAAAAAAATCTATTTCAAGCTCTCAAAACTCTTTAGTATTCTACAGGCTGAAATTTCACATCTTCACAGAGCGAGAAAATGCATTAGATAACAAAAAATATACAACAGGGACATTCGTTTTTGTACGAACAATAGGGCGTCTCGAAAAAATAAAGTTCGCCTTACACCACGAATATAAGGCATTGCTATAAGACAGCTTCGAAAAAAAATCTTATTTTTTTCACAAATTTTTCGTATATCTTCGGCATTTGCAGTCGGATCTGTGATAAATCGATGTTTTTGTCTCAAGGAGGACAATATCTTGCTTTAACAGTCATTATACTCAGGCATCCGGTTCTAGTATTTATCTATCAGTACTCTGTTCCTACCACCCCAATGTACCATCTTAATATCAGAAAATTAAAGTTCTTAAAAAATCGTTAAACTTTTACTAAGAAAATTTTTCGATTTTTCAAACCGATCTATTAAAAACAAGTAATTTCTTATTTTGCAGCACATAGGGATCGCCAAAATACATTTTGACCTCAAGTACATTCTTCTAGTACTTTTTTTGATTTTGGACTCCTTGAGACAAAAACGTCGATATATCACATTTCAAGATCCGATTGTAAATGCCAAAGATATAACGAAAAATGTATTTTGGCGACCCCAATGTTCCGATACCTTAGTATTGTAAAAGAGTGTTGTTCAGGTCTTGTTTAAACTTTAAGCACTTCAATGTTGTCGCCGAGTTAAAGTCGTACATTTAAATATTGCAAAAAATGCAACTCTGCTTAAGTAAACAAGTATGGCAACCTCATATAAATCACAAATGCATTAAAAGTTTCAGAATTTAGAACTTAAACGTTCTTTTTTGTTTTATTAAGGCCAATAAAATACAATTTTGATTAAAATTCTAACGATTGCTTAATTTTAACAAGATTATTTAATTATTACGAATACAAAAGACTTTAAAACTGCCGAAAGGGACCAAGTATAAAAAAAATTTAATTTAAAAAAATTTACGTTTTTCAATTTTTGTCTGTTAAATTTTTTATTACTATTTTTTTATAGCATTTTTTCCCAAACGTGCCCGTATTTAACTTAAACATTTTTTCCAGTAATTTCAAATTTGTGGTAAAGTTTTAGGGAAAAAACTAACCAATAGTTTTTATAAAATAAAATAAATTTGATTTTATTTAATTTTAATTTTTGGTAATACAATAAAACAATTAAAAAAAACTAACAGTGAAAAAAAAAATTGAAAATAAAATGTGTTTTTAATTAAACATTGAATGAATTAATGACAATAAACCTGTGTTTATGTTTTTGTTAAATAAGTTTTTTTTTCAAAATTTCTAAATAAATAAATTGAGTTAAATATTTAAATTAAAATTTTTTTTAATGAATAAACATTTAAACATTAAACGTTTATTAAATAAATACAAGAATTTTTTTAATAAATTAAATTTAATGACATTTTTATGCCTTTAAGAGGAAAACATCTTTAACCATAAAAAGCAATTAACACATCGACAAGTTAAACGTTTCAAATTTGTTGGCTAAACTGAAAAAATCAGCTCTTGGATTTTAGTTCCAGATATTCTTAAGTTCAAAAGAATTTTTTATCTGTTTGAAATTTTAGCCGTAATAGGAGGGCATTGGATTTTTATGGTGAACATGTTGCGTTAAATGTTTTAATTAGAGAAGAGTTTTTATGAAAAACTTTGTTTTTTATTTCAACGAGGGGACATAAAACTAGTGACATTTTTTAATTAAGTCATTCATTATAGCTGGGTTCAAGCAAGAATAGAAAAATAATGAAGGAATGTTAGGTTTTCAGTTGTTTTCACAACAATTTTAACGATTTAAGCTTTATATCGACCCTAACACCCTTTTAGGTTTCAGATTAGGTCTATAAGGAAAATAATTCATTAATCCATTATGTCCAATCCTAATACTGGAAGCCAGTAGATAACAGGCTTTCTTTGGTTAGCTTTAATACTCTCGGTTCACTCCGCGTTTTAATTTCATAAGCATGAGCCATGGAAAGACAAAGTAGAGGAAAATCTTTTAAAGCTTGGCCTACGACATTGGAGAATATACGCACAAGATCGAGCGCATGGAGTCCTAAAATATGCTTGGCCTTTGAACTTTCTATAAAAATATAAAATTTTTTAAAAATTTCCTATAAAAATAGAAAATTCTGTAAAATTTCCTATAAAAATAGAAAATTCTGAAAAATTTCCCATAAAAATATAAAATCTTTTAAAATTTTTCTATAGAAAGAGAAAATTTAAAAAAAAAATCTTATGAAAATAGAAATTTTTCAAAAATTTGCTATAAAAATAGAAAATTTTTGAAAATTTTCCTATGAAAATTGAAAATTTTCCTATGAAAATAGAAAATTTTTGAAAATTTTCCTATGAAAATAGAAAATTATTGAAAAATTTCTTATAAAAATAAAAAAATTTTGAGAAATTTCCTATAAAAATAAGAATTTTTTGAAAAATTTCCTACAAAAATAAGAAATTTTTGAAAAAGTTTCCTATGAAAATAAGAAATTTTTAAAAAATTTCCTATAAAAATAAGAAAATTTTGAAAAATTTCCTATACAAATTAGAAATTTTTGAAAAATTTCCTATAAAAATAAGAAATTTTTGAAAAATTTCCTATAAAAATGAAAAATTTTCTATAAAAGTAAGAAATTTTTGAAAAATTTCCTATAAAAATAGGATATTTTTGAAAAATTTCCTATAAAAATAGAAATTTAAAAAAAATCCTATAAAAATAAGAAATTTTTGAATAATTTCCTATAAAAATAAGAAATTTTTGAAAAATTTCCTATAAAAATGAAAAATTTTTGACAAATTTCCTATAAACATAAAAAAATTTTGAAAAATTTCCTATAAAAATAAGAAATTTTTGAAAAATTTCATATAAAAATTAGTAATTTTTTAAAAATTTTTTATAAAAATAAGAAATTTTTGAAAAATTTCCTATAAAAATAAAAAATGTTTGAAAAATTTCCTATAAAAAAAAAAAATTTTGAAAAATTTCCTATAAAAATAGAAAATTTTTGAAAAATTTTCTATAAAAATAGAAAATTTTTGAAAATTTTCTATAAAAATAGAAAATTTTTGAAATTTTTCCTATAAAAAAAGAGAAAATTTTTGAAAAATTTTCTATAAAAAGAGAAAATTTTTGAAAAATTTTCTATAAAAATAGGAAATTTTTGAAAAATTTTCTATAAAAATAGAAAATTTTTTAAAATTTTCCTATAAAAATAGAAATTTTTTGAAAAATTTCCTATAAAAATAGAAAATTTTTGAAAAATTTCATATAAAAATAGAAAATTTTTGAAAAATTTCCTATTAAAATAAAAAAATTTTTGAAAAATTTCCGATAAAAATAAGAAATTTTTATCGGAAAAATTTCCCATAAAAATAAGAAATTTTTGAAAAACTTCCTATAAAAATAAGAAATTATTGAAAAATTTCCTATTAAAATAAGAAATTTTTGAAAAATTTCCTATAAAATGAAAAATTTTCTATAAAAATAAGAAATTTTTGAAAAATTTCCTATAAAAATAGGATATTTTTGAAAAATTTCCTATAAAAATAGAAATTTAAAAAAAAATCCCATAAAAATGAGAAATTTTTGAAAAATTTCCGAGAAAAATAAGAAATTTTTGAAAAATTTCCTATAAAAATAAGAAATTTTTGAAAAATTTCCTATAAAAATGAAAAATTTTTGACAAATTTCCTATAAAAATAAAAAAATTTTGAAAAATTTCCTATAAAAATAAGAGATTTTTGAAAAATTTCCGATAAAAATAAGAAATTTTTGAAAAATTTCTTATAAAAATAAGAAAATTTTGAAAAATTTTCTATAAAAATAAGAAATTTTTGAAAAATTACCTATAAAAATAAGAAATTTTTGAAAAATTACCTATAAAAATAAGAAATTTTTGAAAAATTTCCTATAAAAATAAGAAACTTTTGAAAAATTTTCTATAAAAATAAGAAATTTTTGAAAAATTTCCTATAAAAATAAGAAATTTTTGAAAAATTTCCTATAAAAATAAGAAATTTTTGAAAAAATTCCTATAAAAATAAGAAATTTTTGAAAAATTTCCTATAAAAATAAGAAATTTTTCAAAAATTTCCTATAAAAATAAGAAATTTTTGAAAAATTTCCTATAAAAAAAAGAAAAATTTTGACAATTTTTCTATAAAAATAGGAAATTTTTGAAAAATTTTCTATAAAAATAGGAAATTTTTGAAAAATTTTCTATAAAAATAGGAAATTTTTGAAAAATTTTCTATAAAAATAGGAAATTTTTGAAAAATTTTCTATAAAAATAGGAAATTTTTGAAAAATTTTCTATAAAAATAGGAAATTTTTGAAAAATTTTCTATAAAAATAGGAAATTTTTGAAAAATTTTCTATAAAAATAGAAAAATTTTGAAAAATTTTCTATAAAAATAGAAAATTTTTAAAAAATTTTTTATAAAATTAGAAAATTTTTGAAAAATTTTCTATAAAAACAGAAAATTTTCCTATAAAAATATAAATTTTTGGAAATTTTCATATAAAAATAGAATTTTTTTTAAATTTCCTATAAAAATTGAAAAATTAGGTTTTGACGATTCTTCCGATGACGATAAAAACTTATTGAAACTAGCGAGAAAGCGACCTAGTGAGGTTTATAGTCCTAGGTGAGGACATACCAAAACTATATTCAAAGATTTCGAAACACTTCAAAAATTTTGAGACGTTCGCAAAAAACTGTTTTAGGGTAGGATGTAGTACTTTAGTACCTCCAATTCTCACATTTGCAGAGCGATTTTAAAATTTTAAACACTTTTGGAAAGTTAAGGGATTAATCTTTTACAAGATGCATGTATAGAGGTAATATTCTAAGAAATAAGGTAAGTTTTTATTAAAAATTTTGCTATTTTTTTTTCTGTAATTTTTAAAATTCAAAAACAATTTTTTCAACTTTTTCGATAAAAAAATGAGATCTTACTTATTGATATCGGATTACTTTTAAATAAGTTATTTAACTTTTTCCAAAGTTAAAATTTTACGGTTCGATAAGTTAACAAGTTTCGTTAAAATCGTTTTTTTGCGTATAACTAAATATCTTAGACGTATTTCTAAAAATTTTCGCACGATTTGTCATGTACTCAATAAGGCCTACAACCCTAGCTAGGTCGTTTTCCCAGTTTTTTTTTCCAAACTCTCGTTTAATTTTATCTTATTGACATTTTCTATTTTTAATATTAAAATTCAAATTTTGTTGACTTGATCGGTAAATGAGTTATAATTGGATTTGAAGAGACAAATGTTTATATCTTTCCGATTTCTTCATATGAACATATAAATTAAAATGGCCTTCCAGAGTCAAAATTTCAGCTTAACTTTTACCAAAAATTAGACTTAATTAAATACTTCAACATAAATTAAATGGATTTTAGTTAGTATTTAAAAAAAATTATAGCTTAAGGCTAGAAATTTTTTCAAGAAAACCCTCAAAAAAATAGATACTCATCAACTTAATGATTAATGGAAAAAAATATTTTAACAAAATCATTTACTAGAAAAAAAACTTAAAGAAAACAAGACAGAAAACAGCAAATTAATATTTAAACCAATTAAATTTTTAAAAAAGTGTGACCATAAAGAAAAATCTAAAATTTACTAGAAGAAATCGTCAGAAATAAAAAAAAGCAATTTATATAATTTTGGAGAAAAAGGTAGAGAAACAACTGCGAACAAACCATAAATTAGTTAAGGCCAGTTTATTTTTTTTTTTTGATTTTTGATATTTTCTTAACAACTTTAACAATCTATAAACAATTTATTTTTAAACTTATGTTTGGTCTGGCCAATAGTCTTAAAGGCAGACAGACAGTCATTCAATATTATAGTACATTTATACATACATATTAGGGTGGATCGAAAAACAACTTTTATTGAAATTCGAAATGGCTCTACATCCTAACGTGAAAAATAAAAAAGGTGGCGCACAGGACATTTATTTCTAGGACCCATTTGTATGGGGAAAATGGGAGCTTTTTCGGTTTTTGGTAAATCTCAACCACAAGTTTATGTTTTTGGCAAAGCCAATAATTGGATGTAGAAGACTGCCAAATCAGCTTTCATTAGAGTCATTAAAACTAAAAATCCATGAAGTAGTTTTTAAGTTATTGCAATTTGCCCCAGAAAATTCATGTCCTTATCAAAACGCCTAACGATATGCAGCAAAAAAACTTAACTATAGAAAGTAAGACATTCCTTATCATCGAAAGACTTATAAATAGGTACTAAATAGTTGAAATTTTTTAAAATATAATAATAGTTTTTTTATACTGGAAAATTGTACTTTTTTTAAGGACCGTTTCAAAACTCACTTTTTAAGTTTTACAAAATTTTGTTAAAAAAATATTGAAAATATCAAAATTTTTCACCGGCATGTTAAAATAGACAGATTTGGTAATAAACTCCAAACAAATTTCAGTTTGATATCTCATATTGTTTCGCCGTACCTACGACCTGAAACCGTAAAATTTCGCGAAAAAGTAAATTTTTGGGCATTATTTAAGTGGATGCATAATAAATTTTGTTTAAGTTTTTTTTATAGAACTAATACTAAATTTTATTGCCCAGTCATTGAGGAATGTCCACTAGAACTTTCCTTGATGTTGGGTGAGCTTAACCCTTTTTCATCGGGGTCAAAGGTCAAAATTTGATTTTTAGTAGCATAAAAACGAAATGTTATGAAATTAGTGGCGAATTTCGATCATAATAAAAATAGTTATTTTTAAGATTGGTTATATTGTTTTATTAAAATTTTTTTTTTAACCCTTAACAGACATTGGGACTAAAATGACCCAATTTTTTTTTTTTTTTTTAATTGCTTCTACATCCAATTACACTGCTCTGCAAAAATTCATTTTTTGTCTTTCCTTTTAATAAAACTATGCGGACTATATGGACCTTGATGCGCTAAACTCAGATCCGTTGTCGGTTTTTTTCCATCAGATCTGGATTTTTTTTTTATGGGAGTGGCAAATTTTTCCCCTTAAATTAGTCAGGTACGGAGACCTATTTCGTCCTAACTCGAGAACGACTCATCCGATTTTCAAAATTAGAACACTTGAAGATGCATAAATTAGTCAGGTACGGAGACCTATTTCGTCCTAACTCGAGAACGACTCATCCGATTTTCAAAATTAGAACACTTGAAGATGCATAAATTAGTCAGGTACGGAGACCTATTTCGTCCTAACTCGAGAACGACTCATCCGATTTTCAAAATTAAAACACTTGAAGATGCATAACAAAATTGCATTTATTTTAGAGTAATATAATTTTTCTGTATCTCTTATCGTTTTGGAGTTATTTAGAAATTAATGGAGAACAATTTTTTTTCGTGCGAAATTCGTAATTTTTTTCAGGTTAAAAATGTAATTAAAAAAAACATAAAGTTAAATTTTAACATTTTAAACATTTGTCTAAGAGCTATATATCTTAAGAATAAAATAAGCTATAAACCATAAAAATCGGTTTAAAAATGTGAATTTTATTACCAATTTACCGCACTCATTGATGATATAAGGTGCTTTAGTACTTATGGCGCACACTCTGACGACAGCCTAATTGATGTTTTGTTTGATGTATGTCACATATTTCATTAATACTGGGTACCTGCGGTAAATTGGTAATAAACCAATTTTTATGGTTTATAGCTTATTTTATTCTTAAGATATGTAGCTCTTAGAAAAATGTTTAAAATGTTAAAATTTTACTTTATCTTTTTTTTAATTACGAATTTCGCACGAAAAAAAAAATTTTTCTCCATTAATTTCTAAATAACTCCAAAACGATATGAGATACAGAAAAATTATATTACTCTAAAATAAATGCAATTTTGTTATGCATCTTCATGTGTTTTAATTTTGAAAATCGGATGAGTCGTTCTCGAGTTAGGACGAAATAGGTCTCCGTACCTGACTAATTTAAGGGGAAGAATTTGCCACGCCCATAAAAAAAAATCCAGATCTGATGGAAAAAAACCGACAACGGAACTGAGTTTAGCGCATCAAAATCCATGTAGTCCACATAGTTTTATTAAAAGGAGGATTTGGCTGCAGAGCAGTGATATTGGTTTTGACAAAAACATAAAATTATTGCTTGAAATTTACCAAAAACCAAAAAACTCCCATTTTTCTCCATACAAATGGGTCCTAGAAATAAATGTCGTGTCGTGTGCGCCGCTTCAGGACATTGACCTAGGAAGACAACATTTTTTTTCTGAGCACCTTAGGACGTAGAGCATCGATTTTTAATCCATACAAATGGGTCCTAGAAATAAATGTCGTGTCGTGTGCACGACTTCAGGACATTGACCTAGGAAGACAACATTTTTTTTCTGATCATCTTAGGATGTAAAGCATCGATTTTTAATCCAGGCGTATCGAATTTCAATAAAAGTTATTTTTCGCTCCACCCTAATACAAATGTTTTGTAACTAGAAAAAAAAACAGCAAGTAATACATCAAAACATCATTAACAGATTTACTGGAAATCGAACCAGCAAAAAAAAAGCAACAGAAATTAATAATAAATAAAAAAATAAGAAAAAATCTTACAATTTTTCAAGAAAACATGTTAAAAATTAATGAGTTTTTTTCTTGAGTCTTAAGCTACAAACTTGTAGAATTTGAAAGCAAAAACTCGGTTTATTTACAAGATAAATAGAGGTCCCCTCCATTTACAGAGACTTGTAGCTCTGGCCATTAAAGCTGTTAATAGTTTTCGAGTTTTAATTAAAAAAAATGTTTTATTTTATGTAAATTTCCATTAATAAAATGTAAAAAAATAAACATTTAACATTTTATTTAATTATTACAAGTCATAAATTACCAGCAAAAATCGTTACCATTTTTTAAAACAGTTTAAAATTTTCCTTCAAACCTTTTGTAAAAATACTTTTATATAATCTTAATTCTTCAAGAGGTATTTAACCCACCCTTTCCCTTTTTCTGCTACTCATTTATGAAATGAAAATCTTAAATTTTTTAGTTTGTTTTAAAGATTTCAAAATGAAATTCATAAATGTAAACATGTCTCAAGTGCTGGTACGTTCGTTCCTTCGCTCGCTTGCTCGCTCATTGTGGTAAAAGTTTGTGGCAAAGGTTCTTGTGGGTTGTTGGTTTATTGGAAAATGTATGGGTCTCGTAATACCTTGCAATGTTTATGAAAATCCTCTGTCTGTCTGTTTCTCTGTCTTAATGTTGCTTGGAGGAGAATAAGTCATTAGGAAATTTGTTGCTTGTAAGTATGTCATTAAGTTTGGCTAAGAAGAACTTAATGCATTTTAAGTAGTGCATTCATACTAAGAGCATATAAATGGGGGAGAATATATTAGAACCAGACAATATGTTGGGGAAGTTTGCTAGATGGAGACATGAGAGAATTGAGGTATCAATCTTTAAGTTAGTCGCGATATTTCTTAGAATGTCACAAAGGTTTTGGTGCTTTGTAAGAAATTTAATTATTTTGGGGAATGAGAAAAGAATTAAGAGTTGTAATCATCAAATTAAGCTCAATATTTCTTAGAATATCTTAGAAATTTAAGTTCCCGATAGAATCTTAACGATCCCCAAATTATTGCGTTATAAAAGACCGACTACTGAGTGTTAGGTTTAGGAGCAAATTTATTAGATATTCACAGATATAAACCTAAGCCTTTGCTGTGATATTTATTATATTTTCAAAGAAATCTGTTTTCTTTTATTTGCTGTTAAAAAAAATACATTCGGATACAAACAGGCTGGGCTATAAGTCGATAAGTTGACGAATCTCGTTAAAATTTGCTTATAACTCCTAAGCTTTGACATATTTCTGAAATATTTTGCACGATTTGTCATGTACTCAATAAGACCTACAATTTACGCTAGGTCGTTTTCCAATTTTTTTTTTTTGTATAAGAGTGTTATCGCATTTGAAAAATATTCTACGTTTTGAGGATCAAACTTAAGATCTTCTGAACTCTCATATAATTTGATCTTATTGACATTTTGTCTTTTAAATATTAAAAGTCATTACAAAAAATATTCAAAATAAAATCCAAGTTTTGTTGATTTGATCGGTAAATGAAACTTTACGATTCCCAAATTGTTGCTGCATAAAAGACCGACTACTGAGTGTTAGGTTTAGGAGCAAATTTACTAGATGTTCAGAGACATAAACCTAAGCCTTTGATGTGATTTTTATTATATTTTCGAAGAAATCCGTCAAAATTGTTAGATTAATTTCGGCGTGAAGAGTCGACTCTTTATTGTTCGCGGATGAGAAGCACAAAAATGTATCGCTTGAAATTTATTTACTTACTCACCAACTTACTTAAATGGCCTATATTTACAACCTTTAAAGGTCAAAAGCCAAGCCTATTTTAGAATTCAATGCTCTTCGGTCTGGTGCGCATATTCTTAAATTAGTAGGTCAAGCTATGAAAGATTTTCCTCTTCTAGGAATTTCCGTCGAAGTTTTGAATGTCCTCTTCTAGCATAATGGGGAGGAGGCGCCTTTATACTAATTTTAGCCCGACGTCCTAACCCATATTTTTATAGTTCTTATGGGAGAACTTGTAGAAAATGTTTACTACATTAACGGATATTAAAGTAGATTCCCGGATGATACCATGAGGAGGTCAGTGACCACAGTTGAGATGAAGAATAACCAAGATAAGTCTGGGCTTAAGAAAGAACCGTTGTTTGGTATCCAACATCCACTACATCACCCAGCTTGAAATATATGTATATTTGGTCCAACGAACATTACAATTCTCATGCTCGGAACATTAAGATCATCTGATTCCTTAATATTACTACCATCCACGTGTACAGATGAAGCAACATGTTTCACCGTATATCTGACTGTAAGCATTCAACATTGGGATCCTACTGGCATTAAACCCTATTTCCAAGACCCAATTCGGAAACTGTGTACAAATTACGATTCAATGTTTCATTTATGTTTAGCCTTTTTAACCAATTTCAGTAAAGTCTTGGTAAAATACAAATGGCAAATGTTGCTGTCATCTTAATAGACAGGATTTAAAGTTTGAAGGAGGAGAAGAAGCAGTGAATTGAATTGATATTGATCTCGTTTGATGAGATCCCTAAGTCTAAGAAAGGTCGATATAAATCAAGAGCAGTTACTACCGATTACAAAAGCAATAAATTTTGATGTGATTGCACCATTTGTCAGACTCCATCTTTCATTTGCCTTTGGAATATCCAGCAGCACCACTATACTTTTGCCAAAACTTGGTATAGAACTTTAATGAGAAATCAATTAGGTCTTCAGTAGAGAGGTATCAGCGAAATTCGTATTACTAGTCGCTTAATAAATGGTTAGACTCCAGATACTTAACAACATGATAATGCAATGTTCCGAACATATTGCCCGAACATATTGCCATGGCTAAGAACTTTTTACAAATAAGTTACAATGTAGTGAACCTTATATGTTACTTCGTTCGTCACAGGCTGACAACTCTTAACTCGCAAAAATATTGAAACATGTTAAGAGTTCTCAACCTGTGACCTACGATATATTATTTAGATGAGCCTGAATGTATGCTACACAAATATTTCTGAGATAACTTACATCTCGATCTATATCGAATGCGCCGATTTGACCACTGGAATGGCATCCGAATTTGGGAACTTGTTTATATAAAGAAAAATTCCTGTTACTACTAGCTTCAGTTAAAAAGCTTCTTGAATCTCAAACTCTTTTTGCGAATTATAAACAAAAAAGTCAGACTCTATCAAAAGCCTGGGAATTATCTAGCACAACTACTCAACTTTTGCCAAAACTTTGTATAGAACTACGATATTTTTATGATAGGAAAATCAGTAGGTCTTCCGTAACACCGGTCGCTTATTAAATAGTAAGATTCCAGAAAAATATGGTAGTTCATAATCTTTATAACTTTGGAAATTGCCGAATAATTGCTATTAGAGATTGAGATTGGCTTTGTATAAGCAACCTTCCACACCATAGGGAATATACCGGCATGAGTTGTGAAGAGGTAAGCCAATGGATAGCGTCGAAGGGCACTGGAATTCCATCCGATCACGAAAACTTTTTTGCGTTGAAAGTAATTCCTGTTACTGCATTAGCTCGTAAGAATATGTTTGGCATAGTTACGCTTTCGAAGTAAAGCTTAAGCTTTATTTATACTTGAATTTTAAACTCTTTCGTTGAGAACTACGACAACTACAGCCTATAAAGAATTCAGAACTCTAGAAAAGGTTAGCTTAAGAGCTAGCGCCGAAGAGCAATGGAATGCTAGGTGGAACTTGTTTATATTAAGAGTAACTCCTTTTACTGCAGGAACTCAAAAGGCATAGTTACAGATTATCTTTCGAGTTAAGCCTTCAGTTAAAATATTCTAGGCATTCAATCCATTCTTGAATATTTTTTTAATTAAGAAATCTTTACTCTTTCGTTCTACTTCGATTTTGCTTTTAACCCCTTGACGTATTTCCACGAGTCTGACCCGTGGTACAAATTCTGTGCCTAACATGATTATCACGAGTCTGACTCGTTTTGCGACTGTTCTTAAACATCAAAACGAACTTCCTTGCGCTAATTGATACGTTAAGGGGTTAAGAATTATTTATACATACATATTCGGATTCTACGTCATCTACGATTTATATGTTTCGGCTGTATATAAAAGCACAGACCAACTATAAAAGTTTACAAAGCGGGGTTTTGTAGCCGAATCACATGTTGGTACTAATTGACGCTCGTGATAGGAAAAAAGAAATGGAGGGCATCACTGTTCTAAAGTATTGTAAAAAGACCGTAAATCTTGTAACTTCTTTAATTTTTTTCTTCAAAATAACAACTTTTGAAAATATTTCAAAAGCTTTACCAAATAATTTAGGCGCATTGAAATATGATTGAAGTACTTTCTATTATTATTTAATTTATTTAGCCCACAAATCATGATGCTTAAAATGCGCACTGATACCTATAATCCAACAATTTCCTATACACGAATTTTAAAGTACACTCAGAAAAAAGACATGTACTAAATTTGAGGAAAAATAATTCCTTAAAAATAGTAAAAAAATTTCCTTATTCAGAGTAAATTTTTACTCAAAACTAGGAAAAATTGTTACAATCTAGTAAAAAATACTTCATTTAACTAAAAAATGTATAGTTCATATTCTAAAAAATAGTTAATATTTTTCCATAGAAAAATTGCACTAATTTTGTAAAATATTATTTATTTTAGGGAAGTTTTTGTTAAAAACTAGTAAATATGTCCTAAATTTTAGTTCATCATATCGTAAAACTAAGTAATATTGAGTTAAGTTCAAAAAATTTAATTGAGTAAACGATTTACTCAAAAATAGTTCATAAAATTGTGCTTACTTAAAATCTGGAAGTTGTTGTCGTAAATTTAAGTTCATTATTTTAAATAAATTTAGAAACATTTTCTTAAACATGCATTTCAAGTTCAAGACTTTCTTTGTTTTAAGAAAATTTTCTTTTAAATAAATTCAGATAAATTACAACGTCCAATAGTATACAATTTTCTTATAATAGGTAAAATTGTAATAATTTATTTAAAGTTATATACTAATATTTAAGAAAATTTTTCTAAAAATTAGTTCAGATAAATCAGAATAAACCATGTTCAAATTTATGAACTTATTAGGAATTTTTTTTACATTGAGTAAAATTTTAATAATTTCATGAAAGTTATATACCTCTATTTAGGAAAAATTTCCTAAAAATTAGTTAAAATTTTCCTAAAAAATAGTTCATATGTTTATTAAAAAATATATGTCAATAAATTATTCTCATTATTTTATATTATTATTTTCATTTTCATGGTGAGACGTATTTTTTCTGAATTCTTTTATAAAATCGTGTTTGTGATATTTTCTTTGGGTGTTAATAAAACAAAATACCGCGGGCAGCTTTTGTGTCCTGTTACACGTAGAACGGGGACCCAGCATTACCAATGGTAAGTCCATGTTCCAGTTGGTTGAGTCTTTGCATTTCAGTACTGCCTTCAATGTACCATGCATACGTTCAATCATTCCATTGCCTTGCAGTGGTTCTGAAATGTTTATTCCTTTAGGTGAGTTCCTGGAATATGTTGTGATCTTCAAGGGAACGCCAAAATTGGATAATAAATTTGATATTTATGCTTGTGCCGCAGTTTCGCTTTTAATATCTTTAATTGGTGCTACTTGTGGCCATCAAGTAAACCGATCGATGCTTGTTAGCAAGTATCTGTACTCGTTTGACGGCGGCAGAGGTCCAACGATGTAAGTTTGAAATAAGTTTTGTTTTGTTGTTAACCATACCTTTTAATTCCTCATCTTTTTGTTGTGCTCTAGCTTCACCACAAGAGTCAATTATTATCGTGTTTACTGTCTCAACACGCGATAGAAAATCGGGAAAATCTGTACCTTTTATATGTCGTAAATCAGTTGCATACTAGCTTTTGTAGGGCAGCTGCCTAGGGTAATGTGGATCGGTTTTCTCTGGCTTTTGCTTAAAAGGACTATTGGCTTATGATCGGTGTAAATAATGAGGTGCCTTCCCTCTATGTGGTCTTGTAAGTATTTAACTCCTTTTTAAACTGCTAATAGTTCTTTTGAATACGCGCTCCACTGCTGTTGAGACTGTGTTTGTTAAAAAAAACCTTATGGCTAATGTTGTCGACTACTTGACTTAAAACAGCATCTAGGCAGATGTTGATGCATCGACCGAGAGAGTTAATAAAAACGTTATCGTGGGGATGACCGACCAATTTTATCATCCGCAGAAATTATAGAATGTTCAGTAACCACAATTGCATCAATAACTCGTTTAAAACCAGTGCCAAGTACCTTTAATCTTCAGATTCGTACGCAAATTAGCTAATTTATACATGACATGTGTAGCTGTCCTATTATGGTAAAATAATTTTTTTATCGGATTTTATGCCAGCTGCACTTACCAGAACCATAAGTCGGTGTATTCCTCTTTAAAATCTGGTATCCATATAATGGTAAGTCTATTCATGTCATTTTCATTATAACTTTTTGATTAAATATTTATCTTTATTATCTAGGGTACTTCGGCCAAATTTTGAACTCTGCAATCTTACAGCGTTCAAGCATCATTTTCGTCTTTTTAATTTATCTTTCGACGTCTCTCGACCCTAATTTTTTGCTTTTAAATTAATTCCAATGCTTAAAACGTAAGCAAGTTGTGTGACTCCCAATAATAAAAACATCAAGCTTTTCTTGCATTTGCTTCCACATGCTCCACATCACAGTCTTTATATTTTTAGCAGTCGTTTTCTTCAAATGAAAAAGGTTATCGGACTTCCCTGCAAATCAACTTTTTGGGAAACAAACAATGTAAGTGATGCATTATCTATGCCTTTAGAACACTATTTCCTTAGTTTTATATTAGGACGGGTCGTTTTTTTATGTTTGCCAGGAAGTTGTTATATACATAGTAAATTTCATAATTCAACGTCAAATTTAAAGAACAAGGGACTTAGTGACAGAGATTAAAATAACCCAAAAGCGATCTTCCAAATGTAGAGTTATTGGATTAAGGTAATTTTTTTTTTTCTTATATAAAATTAATGGGCAAGTATTTAAGGTAAATAAATTTTTAGATTGAGCTTTTGCGTAATGCATTGGTAAGTATCTAAAATAAAAAAAATATTATAGGTGTTTTAAAGTACCAGGTTTTTGTAGGGCTTACAGTAAGGGGCAAAACTTAACACATTATTTATTAATACAAAATCGAAAAAATTGTAGGTAAAAATCAAAGTCCTTGTTTGGTATAAATTTGGTTCCTTTAGCCAAACACTTTTATTTACTCATGTTCATTGACCATCAGATGGACGAATATAAGCCGAACCGGGTCAGATTGTCGGAAATGGACATGGGTTGATAAAAATGAACGAAATTTATACCAAACAACTATTTTTGATATTTAATGTAATTAACTTTTAAACATTATTTTCTAAAATTTTTTCGATTTAGTAGTAATAAAAATAAATAATGTATTTTACTAATTATCAGTTAAAGAGTTTATTTCCCCAACTAACTGTATGCTCTAAATAAATAATATATATTAAACACCTATACTATATTTTATATTTTTTGCAAAATGACCTTTGATTAGTTAAATTGGGAAGACTAAGGACCTTTAGTGTTCCGTAGCCAAAGATGCCGTGTGTCACAAAGAGAGTCGCTTCCATGTTATTTTATCAAAATAAGTAACAATTTGACTATGAAAAGGCTTTAATATTTTTCAATGTATTATACTGCAGTTAATTCTGAAGTACGATTTTTTTATTTATTTATCTTATAAAATTTGTCTTCATTAATAAATACATTAATATAAATACTTATTTTCCAATAACTCACATCATGAACCAAAATTCTTTTATATTGAAGTTAATATTGCATTTTCAAATAAATAAATTTTTAAACTTGTAAAAGAATATCAGATATTTATAGGCAAAGAATGGGTAATGAAATACATTGAGTCATTGTCCGAAGTTATTTAAATTGGAAGAAACACAAATACGAATGTCGGGAAGTTTCAAAGCTACTTCATCCATTTTTTATTTCTATGACTTTTAATTTATTGTATTTTTTTTACAAGTTATTGATTGAAATTTTGGTAAAACCAAAAATACTCTAGTTTTTTCCCATAAGAACTAATTTTACAGTTTTGGTTCGGAAGCTGTACGCCTACCCCTAATGCAATCTAAATAAAATTTGTATAACATATTTGTTTGTTAGGGAAAACATTTCTTCGGGAAATTTAAGGTAACATTTAAAAACAAGGTGCACTCTAATTTATATATTATTCTTATTATATTATTTTTTATTTAATTATGTATATGTATTTATGTTATTAAAAATATTTTTGTAAAGTTATGAAAAGATATTAATAAAAATACTTTACTCGTATACCATTTTTTATACTTTTATTTTATAAAGGGGATAAATATATTTTAGAAAATAATTTTACTTAATTTTAGTACTTCTTTTGTATTATTTAGGAAATATATATTTCAGATCAGTATATAACTTACTGAAAACTAGAAATAAGTTTTATTAATGTAGGAAATATTTCATACTAGAAATGAATATTTTATTATATATAAATATTAAACTTGTTTATTTTCTGACTGTTTTTCTCACTTTTAAGGAAAATATTTCCTTAAAATTATACATTTTTTTATAAGATCAAAATAAATAATTTACTGAATTTCAGTAATCTTTTTCTACTGTCGTAGAAAATTTGATCAAAAGTTTACTGCAGTTTTTACTTGTTTTAAGTAAAAATAAATTATCTTTTAACTAAAATGAAGGAAAATTTTCCTTAATTATAGCATTGCTAAATATTTATCTGAACTAAATTAAAGGAAATATTTACTTGTTTTTAGGAAGTTTTCAGATAAAATATGTACTAAATTATAGTATTTTTTTTAATTTTTAAAGTTAAATTTTATTTGATTTTAGTTAAAATTTGTTTAATATAAGAAATTTTGTTAAAAACTTAAGGAATTTTTTTTCTTGGAATTAAGGAATTTTTTTACTCAATTGCTGTAAAAAACGGCTTTGGCGCCATACGACAACCATTTTTTCCTCAAATTTAGTAAATTTTCCTAGATTTTAGTTCATTTTTTTTCTGAGTGTAATATTTGACCTAAAGTCTCCTCAATTTCCCCCTTAAACCGTCTATAACAAACCATAATTATAACATAAAGATTATATGGTTGTCTTGTTAATAACTTACAATGTTTCTGATTGTCTGACTGTCTCCGTCGCAACTGAATGACAAAATATAAAGTAGAAAATTAAGCAATTCATGCTTAATTTCAAATAAAATATTCTAATGTTTCTATTCTATTGAATTTGATTTAAAATTTATGTTAATTTGTCTTAAATACTCTTGAAGAGTTTTCAAAATTAAATTGAAATTCATTTTCCATAAAATTATTTTTTTGTTGTTGTTGTTATTATTTAAAACAGATTGTCATTGTTATTGGTTGTTATATTATTTGTAGCTATTGAACATTTTTCTTTTTTTTAACATTTTTACGTGAAATTATTCTAATTGTCTGTTAAGGAAAGAATAAATAAACATATTTTGTAGTTAAATGAAATGTAACAATAAATACTTGATTATACAAAAATAAAAACTCAAATGAAAATTTAAATATTGACTTAAATTTTTATGGAAATTTATATTTACTCTTCGAAAACTAAACAAAAACAGAAGAGGAGAGAAAAATAACAAACAAGAGCAAATATTAAAAAAACGTGCTATCAGTGAACAGAGACGGGGAGGGGGGTTACAGAGAGAGAATTTAACAGACAAATAATACAAAAGAGTTAAATACTGTGTTGCCAGGAACTTTTTCTTATAAATGGACCAACATTAAGTCTACTTTTACATTAGTCAGGTTTGGCATATCAAGTCTTAAATTTGTATGAGAAAAAACTGACAGAATTAAAATTGAGCAAACCTGACCGTACCATCAAGTTTACGAAAATTTTGAAAATTTGTATGAAATTTAAGAAAAATATAATGAAAAGTTTGTGTGTGAACATGAATGCAGGTTCAAAAGAAATTTAAAGATAAACTGATCAAGTAAACCTGATTCGTGTGAAACGGGACTAAGAAGATAACCCATATTTATGCATTGTTTGTCGAAGAAACTAGAAAAACTTTCATAAATTAGCGAAAAAAGTTGTGAAAGAAGTTAGTTCCACATAGAGATAGTAGAGATGGAAAATGGTTTTCTTGATTTTGCACCAAATATAACAAAACAAATTGAACTTTTTAGATTTTATTAAAAATTCTAAACTATAGAATCGATCTTATTTGATCACTATTGATTCGAAAATCGATAAAAGTTAACATTAAAATTCTTTTTCGCAAATTTTCCGTAAGACATGTATTTCGAGTAATGAGAATGGGTACAAATATCTTCCAATTAAAATCAAGTAATGAAAACAGTCTTATACCCACTTTTACAACACGAATTGAATAGAAACAAGTAAGAAAGTGCTATAGTCGTTCAAGCCCGACCATATGATACCCTTCACCGTTGAGATCACATATTAGTTTTTGTTTATAAAAAGACAAATATTTGCTAAATTTTGTCATCATACAAACATTTTCTCCAGACTTATATATTAAAGCTCTTTTCGTCACTGCCACTTACATATATGAGAGCTAGGGTTTAAATGTAGACCGATTATCTCGAAATTTAGCAAATGGATTACAGTTTTACAGAAATTATGTATGTAAAAATAAACTTGAAATTGTCATTATCTGCAGATTTACAAGCGTTTTAGTGATTTTTGTCTCAGTGATTTTTTCTATCATAAGCAGTACTTACTTACTTACTTAAATGGCCTGTAATTACAACCTGTTTAGGTCAAAGGCCGAGCATATTTTAGAATTCCAAGCACCTCTATCTTGTACGCATATTCTCCAATTGGACGCCCTCTTCTACGCGTTCCCTCTGGATCATTATCAAAGATTTTTCTTACCGGAGTATTTTCATCCATTCGCACAACATGTCCTAGCCGACGCAGACGCTGTTGCTTAATGCGTTTTAATATGTCTATGTCAGCGTATAACTCATACAGCTCATGGTTCATTCGATGTCGATACTCATTGTTGACGCAGACTGGTCCAAAGATTCTTCGTAGAATTTTCCTCTCAAATACTCCAAGGATAGCTTCATCTGTCTGTGCAAGTGCCCATGATTCAGCACCATACAATAACACGGGTAGTATGAGCGTTTTATAGAGCGTGATTTTAGTTCTTACAGAAAGGAGTTTATTTCTTATCTGTTTGCTTAGTCCAAAATAGCATCGATTGGCAAGTATGATTCTACGTTTGATTTCAAAGCTTATATCGTTGTTGATGCTCACAACGGTACCAAGGTATACAAATTATTTTACAACCTCGAAGCTATAGTTCTCAACGGACACATGCGATCCAATTCTAGTGGTCTGCCTGCCTGTAGAAACCATCAGTTTTGTTTTTGATTATTTACAGCTAGACCTATTTGTTTGATTCCTTCTCGATATTGGAAAAGGCGGCAGTTACCTCGCGTAGAGTGCGTCCTATAATATCAATGTCATCGGCAAACGCGAGAAGCATATGTTTTCTATTGAAAATTGTTCCTGTTGTATTAACTGCTGCATCTCGCAAGATTTTCTCTAACGCAATATTGAAGAGGTCACAAGATAAATTGTCACCTTGCCTGAATCCCCGTTTAGTTATGAAAGACTCTGATAGGTTCTTACCTATCTTAACAAATGATTAGTAAGTGTCATCATCATAAGCAGTACCTATTTTAAATTTCATCAAACATATTGATATTTGTGGCCAAAATGTCAATTCCGGGAATTGGACCTATGGGATAATGGGAATTGGACCTATGGAATAATGGACCGATTTTGACGAATTTCAATAGCCATGGTCCCACTATCGAAAAAAAACATCTATGCCAAATTTCAATAGATTCCCTTTAGAATTGCGACCTGTACTTTGATTACATAGGGGTCCACCCAACCAGCCAGACGGACGGAAGGACGGACTGACATCGCTAAATCGACTCAGAAAGTGATTCTAAGTCTATTGGTATACTAAGACAAATATTTCTATGCGTTTCATACATCAGCACAAACTTATAATACCCTTTCCACCTATGGATTGCGTCCTTTAACTAAACCATAGTAGGACGTACTGTTACTATAGTAGTATCTACGAATACATTGAAGGCTTCAACTGGACTATAGTAGGTTTTATGATTGCAATGGTACCTTCAACTAATCTATAACAGGAGCTACGATTACATTAGGACCTTTAAATAAACAATAGTAGAAATTACGAATAGCTATGTACATTGGATACCGCAACAGGTCTATGGTAGATTAGGCTATTTATATCTGAAATTACATTGACTATATATATATACTATAGACTATATACATACAATGGATTATATTACAAGTTGTAATTTACAAGTTTGGATTATTGCTTAGAATTGATAATGTTAAAAGCCACGATTATTTCACAAATGGAAAATTAACTATATTAATACCCTCGATTATTACTTTAAATTATTTCAAAAAAATCGGGCGATTTTTTTAAAATAATTTTTCGCCTGAGGCGCTTTTCACATTTTTATTTCTATTCCTGCGGCGCTTCCTTCATTTTTATTTCAACATTCATAATTTAACTCAAATCTAAATTCATTTTGAAAAGTTATTTCCAAAAAAAAAAAATTGCTTGCCAAAAATTTTTACACTACTAAATATTCTTAAAATTAAAAGTTTTGTATTTCAATTAAACAAGACTTTGAAATTGAAAAATTAAAAAAAAATCAAATTTAAACCTCAATATCTCTAATATCTTTAAAGATTTTTGCTGGCAAATGAAAGCTTAAAAGGCTACTTATTTCTATATATCATTGGTTTATGTCATATCGATCAGTTTTTGAGATATAGACATTTTTGTACAAAAACCAAGGGTAAAATTTAATATTTTTCTTTATAGCTCCTTAATTGGTTAATTAAAAGTCGATTGATATACCTCCTCTGAAAGATATTTTGGAGCACTTTTGCATTACATACCTACATAATGTAACTATCAGTGCAAAAATAAGGGAGGTATTTTGATTTATATTTCTGAACTTTAAAGCACTGCCATACAAAAGCTATATAAAGCCCCTAACAGGAAAAAAATTTTCAAAAAAATCGGTGCAGTTCGGTTGAACTAGACTTGTTCCCCCAAAGATCTTAAGTGATAAAAATTATATAGTTAAAATTTGAACCGAAGCTTAAGAAAATTTATAATTAAAAAAGGAACAAGTCTAGATCAGGTGAACTGCACCGATTTTTTTGAAATTTTTTTTTCTGATAGGGACTTTGAATAGTTTTTGTTTGAAACTCTTTTTATGGGCAAGAAACTTTTGGTTTGGAAGATATAGTGGTTTAAAGTTCCGAAATATAAGTAGGTATATCTCTCTTAATGTAGGACCGATTGCAGCAATATGTATATCATGTGAAAGTGCACCGAAATATCTTTCAGATAAGATAATTAGTTTTACCTTTTATTAACCCATTAAGGAACTATCAAGAAAAATATTAATTTTTAGCCTTAGTTTTTTAGCAAGAATGTCCATATCTCGAAAACTGGTCGATATAACGTAATCAAATGATATATGGATTTAAGTAGTCAACCTTTTAGGCTTTCATCTGATACTTATAGTTGGCTCATATCTGTTAAGATAACAAAGATATTAAGGTTCAAAGTTGATTTTTTTTATCTTTCATTTTTAAAGTCTAGTTAAATTAATGCATTAAGGAACTATTAACAAAAATATTGAATTTTACTATTGGTTTTTGTAAAACAATGTCCATTTCTCAAAAACCCATCAATATGACATAATCAAATGAAGTACAAATTTAAGTATCTAACATATTAAGCTTTTATCTGATATCAATAGTTACCGCATATCTTTTAAGATAACAAACATGTAAAGGTTTAAAGGAAAATATTTTTTTCTTATTTGTTTAAAAATGTAGTAAGCGCCGCAGGCGAAAAATTATTTCAAAAAAATCGCGCGATTTTTTTGAAATAATTTTTCAAAATAAATTTTTATTTAACTTTAACCATTAATGTTAAAAAAAGTAGGAAGCGCCACAGGCGAAAAATTATTTGAAAAAAATCGCGCGATTTTTTTTAAATAATTTTTCGCCTGCGGCGAAATTTTTATTTAACTTTATCCATTAATGTTAAAAAAAAAAATTCTTAAAATTGAAAGTTCTTTATGGGCTATAAAAATGTTTAAAATCGATGCAGTTCAATTAAACTAGACTTTAAAAATGAAAGATAAAAAAATCAACTTAAAACCCCAATATCTTTGTTATCTTAAAAGATATCAGCTAATTATTAGTATCAGATGAAAGCTTAAAAGGTTGACTACTTATGTCTATACATCATTGGATTACGTTATATCGGCCAGTTTTCGAGATATGGACATTTTCGCTAAAAAACCAAGGGTAAAATTTAACATTTGTTGATTAGTTCCTTAATGGTTTAATGAAAGGTAAAAAAGGTTATATCGTTTAAAAGATATGTTGGAGCACTTTCACATGACATATATGTCGCAACTATCGGTTCAAAATTAAGAGTAATAAATCGATTTATAATTCGGAACTTTAAAGCACTGTATCTCCTAAACTAAAAGGTTCTTGCCAAAAATTTGTATACTAGTGTTCTTAAAATTAAAAGTTCTTTATGGGCTATAAAAATTTTTAAGATCGGTGCGGTTCACCTGAACTAGACTTAAGCCAAAAAAAATCATCACATAATACTGTTAAGAAATATTATGAAATTATTATGCTGGCAACACTTTTAAAATATGTACAACTTTAAGAAAAATTCCAAGAATTAAAGATATTTTTTTTTATATTTGTTCAATAAACAACAAAAAAAACGGAAAGAATTAAAGAAAATAAACAGTAAACTGTTAATTCTTGTTAATCTTCTGTTATAATAAAATGTAATTAACATAATGTTTAAAAAGAAGCTGTTTAAATTTTTATAATAATCCACTTTTCATAAAAGAATGACTTACCTAATAAACGCATTACTTCCTGAGAATTCAGATACAAGTTCAGATGGCCCCAGCAGCCGCCAATTGACGAGAGCATAAATATCAATGTTAATGACAGCCGCCAATGCAGTTGTAAATTGCTGTTGTTATTTATGTTGTTATTATTTATTGGTTTTGTCTTTGAACGTAAGTGTAAACACGCCATTTTGTGAGGTTTCTTTTGATTAAGAAATTCGTATTTACTATATTTTTGTTTTGCCGATTTTTGCTTATTATTAAATTTGCCACTTATTAAATTTTATTTTTTTTTTTTTAATATTTTGTTTAATTAAAAAAATATTGGCACTTGTTTTAATTTTTAAAAATTATTTGATTTTTCACCCAAAAAATAACATCACATTTAAATTTTTATTCAAAGTTTTCAAATTTAATATAAATTTTTTAATAATTCTTTATTTTTTATTTTCTTAATTTGCTATTCTCACTCTCTTCTTTTATCCAAACATGCTCTTTGTATATATTTTTCAGGCTCTTCTTCTTCCTGCTTAAATTTTTTCAATACTTTTCTTTACACAAAATGTATACGAGTACAACAAAAATTCACCAGAGTCCCATAAAAATGTAAACAAAATATCCATAAAACTTAGTAAAAATAGCACTTTTTTTTGATTTGTTAAAAACTTAAAACAAATCGTATATTTTTATTTAATAAAATTTAATTTTTCTTTTATTTATTATCACGTAAATTCCTTTAAAAATTCTCGCCCGTTTAACGAAATGTCAAAAATCTTTAGTTAAAAAAACTTATGTTATATGTAAAATTTAATTATCTTTTATTGTAATGAACAAGCGCAGTACTAAACACCCTGCACTCTTGAATTATAGCTGTCAACTAACCAAACTGACAAACTTGTTTAACAATTCTGACATCTACAAAAATGAGTAAAAGTGCTGCCAAGTTTAGGCTAAATATAAAATGTATACATTTTCCAGCAACAACAGCGACCTCATGCGTTTGTATTAGTGGTTAATTAAAAAGTAAACAAAACAGAAAAGAGGAATTTATACCTCAGAGAGAGAAAAAGAGAGATGAAAAGAGAGCGAAAGAAAAAGATACTGAAAATTTGCAAAAGATTTTGTTTATTTTAGAGAGCCTTCAAACTTGTTCCATTTTTTTTGTAGAGATACATTTTCTTTAGAATGCATTTTTCAGAGTGTGGATGTTATTTGTGTTATTGTCTTCTTTTGTATGTGTTTTCAAAGTAGGGGAAATGTTTGTTTGTGGATTCTTTTATTAATTCAGTTGAAGGTTTTGCTTCAAGATCTTATCGATTGATCTTTCACATTGTTATCAAATAAAAAGTTCCCCCTTAATGTCACCTCATTTTTGTTTAAAAAAAATGAATATAACAGTTTCACATATGGGCAAATCCGAAAAACATTAAACCAAGGACAAAATTTTAAAACTGTCAAAATCGCGTATTTGTGTTTATGGAAAAATTTACCATATATTGATCCTTTAGAATAGGGTTTGCAGTTCGGTTTTAATCGAAACCTCGGTTTTTTAGCTTCAAACCCGAAACCGTAGAAAAAAACGAGGTTTAAGCTACAGTAGTCGCTCAGTTATGTGAACTAATTCAAACAGAGCCTGTTCACTAAATGAAGAAGTTCACTAGATCGAGAGGATAAAATAAATAAATAAAATAAGTAACTCATAGGTATGTGTTTTATTACATTAATGGCCACGTTCTGTAAAACGTTTTACTCAGAAATGTACGTCCTATGAGTAAAAATATTTGGTTTTGGGTTTTGTAAAGCGTATGTCATTTCTGGTTGAGTGAAAACGTAAGAACTGAAAGCTTTATACAATTTTTGCCGTTCTGTAAGCCAATTTCACTCGTCTGTTATGTCAAAGACACAATAAGAAAAAATCGATCGTATACAATTTTATTTCCTAACTCAAAATTTTTACAGAGATATTTAGGACTATTTATGCGAAAAAAAGATTTTTATTGATAAATATATATTATAATGAATAAATTATAATTTCTGGTCTTTATTTTATAAACTTTGAATAACATATATTTAAATAACTATTATTTAACTGAACTAGAACTGAACTAGAACTGAACTAGAACTGAACTAGAACTGAACTAGAACTGAACTAGAACTGAACTAGAACTGAACTAGAACTGAACTAGAACTGAACTAGAACTGAACTAGAACTGAACTAGAACTGAACTAGAACTGAACTAGAACTGAACTAGAACTGAACTAGAACTGAACTAGAACTGAACTAGAACTGAACTAGAACTGAACTAGAACTGAACTAGAACTGAACTAGAACTGAACTAGAACTGAACTAGAACTGAACTAGAACTGAACTAGAACTGAACTAGAACTGAACTAGAACTGAACTAGAACTGAACTAGAACTGAACTAGAACTGAACTAGAACTGAACTAGAACTGAACTAGAACTGAACTAGAACTGAACTAGAACTGAACTAGAACTGAACTAGAACTGAACTAGAACTGAACTAGAACTGAACTAGAACTGAACTAGAACTGAACTAGAACTGAACTAGAACTGAACTAGAACTGAACTAGAACTGAACTAGAACTGAACTAGAACTGAACTAGAACTGAACTAGAACTGAACTAGAACTGAACTAGAACTGAACTAGAACTGAACTAGAACTGAACTAGAACTGAACTAGAACTGAACTAGAACTGAACTAGAACTGAACTAGAACTGAACTAGAACTGAACTAGAACTGAACTAGAACTGAACTAGAACTGAACTAGAACTGAACTAGAACTGAACTAGAACTGAACTAGAACTGAACTAGAACTGAACTAGAACTGAACTAGAACTGAACTAGAACTGAACTAGAACTGAACTAGAACTGAACTAGAACTGAACTAGAACTGAACTAGAACTGAACTAGAACTGAACTAGAACTAAACTAGAACTGAACTAGAACTGAACTAGAACTGAACTAGAACTGAACTAGAACTGAACTAGAACTGAACTAGAACTGAACTAGAACTGAACTAGAACTGAACTAGAACTGAACTAGAACTGAACTAGAACTGAACTAGAACTAAACTAGAACTGAACTAGAACTGAACTAGAACTGAACTAGAACTGAACTAGAACTGAACTAGAACTGAACTAGAACTGAACTAGAACTGAACTAGAACTGAACTAGAACTGAACTAGAACTGAACTAGAACTGAACTAGAACTGAACTAGAACTGAACTAGAACTGAACTAGAACTGAACTAGAACTGAACTAGAACTGAACTAGAACTGAACTAGAACTGAACTAGAACTGAACTAGAACTGAACTAGAACTAAACTAGAACTGAACTAGAACTGAACTGAACTAGAACTGAACTAGAACTGAACTAGAATTGAACTAGAACTGAACTAGAACTGAACTAGAACTGAACTAGAACTGAACTAGAACTGAACTAGAACTTAACTAGAACTAAACTAGAACTGAACTTAATCTGTACTGGTACATAACAAGAAAATATAAACATAACACAAAAATTATATGGAAAATTTTAGCATCACATCCTTTATTGACTTCACCATAAACCTTGTGAGGAAGAACTGCTTCCAAACGTTAGTCATGACAGTTGATGCTAAAATAAAGTGGTGTCGAAATGCCCAAGAGATCGAAGAATATTTTTCTATTTGGCTGCTTCTGGTGGATAAGGTAAACCTAAAAAAAACTTTACAATAATTGGTTGGTATTGCATTGAGTGAAAAGGTTACCTTATTTTGGCTCAGATATTAATCGCTTTGCAAGTCATTAACAGTTGCTTATAAATTAATTTTAGCTAAGAAATCCTAATTAATTTAATTATTTCTCCTTTAACCGAAATTTACCAAAATTTTAATAAGAACTACGAAAAAAAAATAATATTGTTATATTTTGAGTATTTTTTTGACAAACAGAATAAAGGGTTTCCTTTTTCGCTTTGAATAAAAAAATTTGTTTGAAAAAATAAAAAAGCTTTCGTATTGAGATATATTGGCAACCAAACAATTTGAAAATAGAAAAAGCACAACGTAACATAACGTAAGCTAGACGAGTACCTCAATTCCTTACGAAATCGTCGAGAATCAACTCAATCGTCAAGAACTTGCTTGTGTTATGGAACGCGTCTGTTTGTCTGTTTGTATGTTGTTTGTTGGGAAGGATCTCCGAAACTAGCGGACCGATTTTTCTGAAATTTTGACAGTGTAGTATTGTGTGGCCGGTGGTGACTATAGGCTAATTTTTTTCGAAATCTCAAGTGGGCGTGACCCCTCCCATATAACTCATATATTAAAAATGACAAATATAGGTGACACTCGATTTTTCTAAAAATTTTTACAGTATGTTAAGGTGTAATCGATGGATAAAATAGACCAGATTTTTTTTCAAATCTCAAGTGGGCGTGACCCCTCCCATATAAGTCAGATTTTAAAACATACAAATATGGATGATCAAACCGACCGATTTTTCTGAAATTTAGACAGTGGAGTATGGTGTGACCAGTAGTTAAAAAAGCCTGGAGTTTTTTCTGAAATCTCAAGTGGGCGTGACCCCTCCTCATATATTAAAAATGACAATTATGAATGACAGAGCAGCCTGACTTTTCTGAAATTTTGACAGTATGGTAGGGTGTGATCGGTAGTTAAAATAGGCTAGGTTTTTTTTTGAAATCTCAAGTGGGCGTGACCCCTTCCATATAACTCATATATTAAAAATTACAAATATAGATGACCGAGAGTGCTGATTTTTCTGAAATTTTGACAGTATGGCAAGATGTGACCGCTGGTTAAAATAGGCAAGGGTTTTTTCAGAAATCTCGAGTGGGCGTGACCCCTCCCATATAACTCATATAATAAAATTGACAAATATAGATGACCGAGCGGACGGATTTTTCTGAAATTTTGACAGTATGGTAAGATGTGACCGGTAAAATAAGCAAGTTTTTTTTTAAATCTCAAGTGGGCGTGACCACATCCATATCGGTAAAATATTAAAAATGACAAATATGGATGACCGAACCGACCGATTTTTCTTTAATTTTTACAGTATATATTGAGTTACCGTTGGGTAAAATAGGCTATTTTTTTTTTTGGAAATCTCAAATGGGCGTGACTCCTCCCATATAAGTCATATATTAAAAATGATAAATATGGATGACCGATTTTTCAAAAATTTTGATTGTATGTGTGTGACCGGTGGGTAAAATAGGCTTTGACTTTTTTTTTATCTCAAGTGGTCGTGACCTATCCCATAAAGTCAAATATTAAAACTGAGAAATATGGATGATTAGATGAAAATGATTTAACCTAATTAATTAAAGTTTTAAATTTTCATACTATAGGATAGTTTTTCGCTTTTTGAATTTTTTTGAAAATGGAACAACGGTGACCTTAGAATTGGAAAATGGGGATAAAATTCCCCTTTTCTTTAAAATTGTATATCTTGAGAACGGCTTTCTTTCTAAATGTTTTTTTTTAGTCCAAGTTAGGATTACACATTAAGAAAAAATTACCATATTTACTTAATACATTAAAAAAGGATTCAATTTAAAAAATTAATAAAAATATTTCATAGTTTTTAATTTTTAAAGAAAGTGTTAACACAGTAATAAGTTAAAAACTTTAACTACTTTATATTTTTTGTACTTTTTTTGCTTCAAGGGATTTCTGCAGTGCCTTATCCTCGGATTGGACGGTAATTTCTCACGGATGTCTTTAAAAACTGTATATTAAATCGTTGCTTAAATTTTTGCAGCCACTTGCATTAAAAGAACTTCTTTCTTTTAACCGTTGAAAGCTGTTCACATAATAGAGATAGACTGTGTTCACTCTTTAGAACCTCGTGTGCTTAAATATTGTTGTTCACTGTTCTGGATGTTCACTATTCTAGATGTTCATATAACCGAGCGACTACTGTATTTGTTTTTCATAATTATACCCACCATCAAAAAGAATGGGGGGTATATTGAGATTGTCATTCCGTTTGTAATTTCCTTAATATTGGCTCAAAAATCAAAAACGATATATATTCTGAATCCTTATGAAACTCTAAGACGATTGAGCGATGTCCTTCTGTCTGTCTGTTGAAATCACGATAAAGCCTAAAAGAAAGGAGCTAGCTCACTGAAACTTAGCAAAAAAATATTCTTCATCTCTGAGAAAATTTTGGTATTGAAATTGGGCAAAATCGGTTCACATTTGACCATAGCGCCCGTATAACTTCGTCTAGGCTAATCGCTTATTTGTTAATAAATGACCTAGGCAGCGTATAAAATTTCATCAAAATCGGTTCACATTTAGTCATAGCTCCCATACAAAAAACTTACGGAAACACAAAAATACAAAAAGAAAAGGGGGTTTATGTCCGTCTGTCCGTTAGATAAAAGCGCGATAGCGCCTTAACGAAAAGGGCTACAGCAATAAAATTTTACAAAAGGAAGTCTTATGTGAATGCCAGCCATTTACAATCGGTTACTATTTGACCATAGCTCCCACATAAAAAACTTACGGAAACACAAAAATGCAAAAGAAAATACGGTTTATGTCCGTCTTTCTGTCAGAGAAAAGCGCGATAACTCCTTAACTACAAGAGCTAGAGAGACAAAATATATGAACCTGCCGAGTTTCTATCAACATGTTTATGGCACAACGAAACAGCTTATTAATGTAAAACTATATTCGGTTATGGAACAGCATTTTGTTCAAGGTAAATACTTGGGAAACCACTTAGAAACTTTTAAATATTGAACTATAGTAACTATACCACTGCAACCGAATCTAGTCCAAATATTTTACCAACAATACCACATTTGGTCAACATTTTGAATTTGATGCACTCTCATACAACTTGATGGTGGGTATACAAGATTCGGCACAGCCGAATATAACACTCTTACTTGTTTTTATTTATTAGAAAAAAAAAACAGTTATATTCCAACTTTTATTTTTTGAGCAGAAATAACAGTTTTTTTACTTTTATTATTTCGAGCATAAATAAAAGTAATTTTTGTGTTTTCAACCCCAGTTATGATTGCAAAACTCAACTCCATTAATTTTTAAGCACATGCAAATTATTTTCACTGAAAAATTTTCTTTGTTTGAAAAAAAATTTTAATAAGTAAAAAAAAAACTTTTATTTCTGCTCGAAAAAATAAAAGTCAAAAAATAACTTTTTTTCTGCTCGAAAAAATATAAGTCAAAAATAAGTGTTATTTTTGTTCAAAAAATAATTTTTATTTTTGCTTGAAAAAATAAAAGTCAAAAATAACTGTTATTTCTGCTCGAAAAAAAGAAGTCAAAAAATAACTTTTATTTTCTGATTTATACCCAGTAAAACTTTTCATTACCAAATAATGAGTTAAACAGTTAAATTATGGAATACGAACTACTTACTCATTCGCTGTTTAAGTCATTACATTAACATGGGGATGTCATTGGAGGCAAGTACTTACCAATTGCAGAAAAGTAATGACTTGGGTAAGCAATTTGAAAGCAACAACAACAACAGCAACAACTTTTTTGTTGTTGTTTTATTAAAAACATATATTTTTAAACGAAATACAAAATTTTTTTTATGATCCCATGGGGGCTCGAACCCAGACCCTCCGACTGCTAGGCAGAGACTCTTCCACTGAGCTACTTCATATGTTGAAAACTTAGCAGCTTATAATTAATATAAACAATTTTTATTTTTAGATCCAAAATCATGTGAAAATAACTTTGTTTTTCCCTGCTTTTTTTTGCTTTGTTGTAATTTTTGGAAAAATATTTTTATACGATTTTTTGTAATTATTTTAAAACTTTTTTAAAATTATTTTAAAACTTAAACAATTTAAATCTTCTTTTTGTATAAGTTTTTACATTATATTGACCTTTACTTACTTAAATGTTACAACCTGTTAAGGTCAAAGTCCGAACATATTTTAGAGTTCCATGGATTACGATCTTGTGCAAATATTCTCCAATTTTATAGGCCAAGCTTTGAAAAATGTTCCTCTACTTGGTCTTTCTATCGAAGTTTCGGACATCCTCCTCTAATATTAGGTAGTGGGACATTTCAATTCTAATTTTATCCTCTTCATTGTATTTTTTTTCAAGAGAGGGTTACTAGCCCGTAATCCTTACCCATTTTTATCGATCTTATGGGACAACTCTCGGAACATGTTAACTGACAATATTAATGGGTGTTAAACTAGCTCCCCGGGTGATACCATGAGGAGGTGTGTGTGCACAGTTGAGATGAAGGATGACCCAGATAAGTTGGGCTTACCAAATTAAGACCAATGAGAATCGTGTTTGGTATTCAACATCCCCTACATAATCAAAATTGACTCATGATGGTATTTTTTCATTAACGTGTTTTTTACAGAAGATAATATTTAAGTTTTTAAAATTCAAAAATCATTTAAAAAGACTCTTTTAATAAAAAAAAACTAAAAAAATTGTTGTCCTTGGTGGGATTTGAACTGGGGCCATTCAGTTTAAATTGCCATCTTAATTACAAATAAGTACTTCTGTAATAACTTATTATTTTTTCGGATGGTATGTTGTAGTCGTTACAAGGTAACCAGTTATCAGAGTACTTGCCATTACCAAAGTTTTGCTGGGTACTATAAAAGTTATAACAGTTCCGGTCTCTGGTCATGATGCCACACATAAGTTTTGTGTATATCGTAAAGATAACTTATGAGACGGTAATTTCAGTTCACTCACTGCATTAATCTTTTTCGGAACAACAACAGATTTTGGATAAGACTCTAGAAATTCGACCTTAAATGCCCCATGATCGAATTCAGGAAACATTCGATTAACATTCAAAATTCAGTTTACAAACGCTCCGCTATTTATTTAAGCCATGTCGAATTTTTTTTTCCCGACAGTCCAGTTATTCTACGTCCAAATGTTGTAAGTACCTAAATATATTGTTAAAAATATTAAATCTTGCTACAGGATCGTTAGTTATAAGATGACACTACTGAGAATTTCCAAACTTAAGACATAACAAGTAAGAGTGTTATATTAGGCTGTGCCGAATCTTATATACCCACCATCAAGTTGTGTTAAATTCAGAAACAGGGTGCAGCTAATTCAAAATCTGGGTCAAAACTGAAAAAATCGCTAAGCTAATTGGTAATGTTGGTAAAACCTGTGGACAAAATTCGGTTGCCGTAGCTTTATAGTTCAACATTTAAAAATATTTTAGTGGTTTCCCCAGTATTTACTTTGATCAAAATTCGGTCTCATAACCGAGTATAGTTTTACATTAATAAGTTGTTAAATACTTTTCGTTGTGCGTAATATGTAGTTAGGATAAACACGTTAATAGTAATACGGCAGGTCCATATATTTCGTTAGGGGTTCCTAATGCATTCATCATATATAAAGTCTGGGCTGAACATTGATTGATGGGTATCTAATTTCATAGGTGCAATCTTAATATAATAAATGTACCCCCCATTCTTTTTGATGGTGGGTATAAAAAAAGTGGATGTTATATATATAAGAACTATGTATAGCCAAATATTGACCGATTGTTACAAAATTTTACATACTGGCTGGTATTAATATAAAGTTTATTTGTGCAAAATTTAGTGACCATCGCTGACATAGTTTATAATTTAATAGCTTTTAACTGGCGTTTTTGGCATTTTAGTGGTTACCGGGAGCGGTTTTTATATAAACGCAATGGTCAAAAATGGACCGATTCCTATAAAATTTGACATACTGACCGAAAGTTGCATAAAACTTCTCTATTCTAAATTTAGTAGTCATAGATTTTACAATTTTATTCAATTTGTTAGCATAAATGTGATTCCTGGGGCAGGGTTATATGGGAGCTCTAACTAAATGTGAACCGATTTTACCCATTTCTATAATATATCGAAAATATTATTTCTAAATTTTGTCTCTCTAGCTCTTGTAGTTAAGGAGCTATCGCGCTTTTCTCTGACGGAAAGACGGACATAGACCGTGTTTTCTTATTGTATTTTTGTGTTTCTGTAAGTTTTTTACATGAGAGCTATGGTCAAATAGTAGCCAATTGTAACAAATGCACACTGGCTGGCATTCATATAAGACTTCCTTTTGTAAAATTTTGTTACTGTAGCCCTTTTCGTTAAGGCGCTATCGAGCTTTTATCGGACGAACGGACATAAACTTCTTCTTTTTGTATTTTTGTGTTTCCGTAAGTTTTTTATATGGGAGCTGTGGTCAAATGGTGACCGATTATGACAAAATTGTGCACACTAGTTGGCATTGACATAAGACCTCCTCGTGCTGAATTTAGTGGTTATATCTGTTCTAGTTTTAGATTTATTGGCATTTAAGTGTATTTTAGGTGAAATTTTGGCTGTTTCCGTAAGTTTTTTGTATGGGAGCTATGACTAAATGTCAACCGATTTTGATGAAATTTCACATGCTGCCTAGAGCTTATGCAAAACTTCTATATACCAAATTTTATCATCATAGCTATTATAGTTTGTCATTTATTAGCAAATAAGCGATTAGCGTAGGCGAGGTTATACGGGAGTTATAATCAAATGTTAACCGATTTTGCCTAATTTCAATACCAAAATTTTCTCAGTGATGAAGAATGTTTTTACTAAGTATCATTGAGCTAGCTCCTTTCGTTTAGGCGTTACCGTGATTTCAACCGACAGACAGAAGGACATCGCTCAATCGTTTTTGGTTTTTGAGCCAATATTAAGGAAATTACAAACGGAATGACAATCTTAATATACCCCCCATTCTTTTTGATGGTGGGTATAAAAAGCCACCCATTTTACATGCTATTTTTTAGAACATCATATTTTACTGCTACCATAAAATGATCATAAACAAATTTAATAAAACTAAGATATCATATGTCTTTAGTATTCATTTTATAATATTTACTGTCATTTGTAAATTTATATTTTCTTAATCATCTGTCAAATGAATATATATTTTTCATATCCATATCCTTATAACCACTAAAATAATTTTCTATCCTACAATAACGTTAAACTAATCTTAAAAATCTTCTTCTACAAAGACGAGATCATGTCACAAGATTTATGCGAATATATACAATTTTTACTTAAGAAAATATTGAACGACTAACTAGTTTAGCTTTTCAAATATTTACTTCAAACTTGGACAGGTGTAATGGTAATAACGGATTATTTCTGGTTTTCATTTGACAGACATGAGACTGACGGACCATTAAGATTTGCAACAGGTAACATGAACAATTTAGACATTTAAATCACAAACGATATTAATGCATTTTGACAGAAGAACTGTCATATGAATTGAGAAAAAACCCATTATTAATGTTTCATAATTGACAGGTACTTTTTTGACTTAAGCCAAGCTAAGATTTGACAAAACTAAAACTAATGATCATACCGAGTTAAATAGACAGCTACAACAGAGCAGAGATTAGTGATCTTAACTAGAGTTTGTAGAATTTTAACGTGATCTTGTGTGATTAATCATGTTGTGTGTGCAAATATAAAATAGAAATCCATAGAATATGTCAGGTAGAGAGACATTGATTTACAAAGAATTGGGATTTAATGTAGTTATGACTTAATAACAGTACATGACTTATTTCACACTAAGAATCGTTTCTTACTATTTTGTTGACCTCTCGTTTAAAAGTCTTTAAAACAGATTTAAGTAGAATTTCCTATGTAACAAAAACATACGTTTGAAATAAAAATTTACCTTGAAAATGTTGTTAGGAAAAAGATTTGAAATCTTCTGATATATGGCCATTTGATTACGTAAAATTTTATATATGTATGTAGGTATGTATGCAGATTCGAGCGACTCAGGTTATATGGAAGCGAAATAAATGCAAGATGTACACGCCCTCAAAATGCACATATGTAGGTATTTTTATGATGACACAAAAAAAATTAAATTAATATTTGGTATGGCCTTCTTTGGCTTTTATTACATCAGCCAGACTAGAGGTCATGGAGAATGTCAATTTTTTTTTTGTAATTTCAGGGGCCAAATTACCGCATTTGATATCGATCGAAAACTCAGACTTTAAAGCGAATATTGTGAAGTATACTTTAGGGATGTTCAAAGTTACTTCGATGCAAAAAGTTTATTGAATTTTGATTCCTTTTTAAAAATACATATGGGCATTTCCATGAAATGGTCCACCGTTAGTTAAAAAATCAAAACGCTCGCATAATATTTTTAAGAACAGAAAATTGAAAAGAAACTATTAAGATTTTACTATGTAAAAAAATTTTCAGCCTATCATAATCTTAAATGCAAAAAAATGGTATGTAAAACGAAAGGCTCTTTAATTCAATTTAAAAGCTTTAACATCCATTATTTGTCATTGCTGCTGACGAAAATAATATATATGTAATATTGCAGTTTGGTATGTAAGTAACTGATACAACAACAAATGAATATAAAAATGTGAGATGAGAGCAAACTGTGCATCAATAACGGAATATTTAAATGTTTTTTTCGGCAACATTCCTTTGTCACGTGCGTAAGGCAAAAGAACCACATAATGCCACTAGTTGCTCATTATCAGTTCAAGTGTCTTGTTGTTTAGTTTCTAAAGCAAGTTTTTTGTTTGCTTAAATAAATTATTTAAATTAATAAACTTCTACAAAAAGTAATTTTTTTTGGATTTTTAAACTTTGTTTTTTAAGACAAGTAAGAAAGTGCTATAGTCGGTCAAGTCCGACCATACGATACCCTTCACCACTAAGGTCAAAGGTGTTCTTCTTCCTGTATAAAGGCTAATATTTGCTAAATTTTGCCATCATAGAAACATTTTCTCAAAACTTATATATTTAAGCTGTTTTTGTCAGTTTGGCTTACACGGGGCCTAGGGTCAAATATGGACCGATTACCTTGAAATTTAGAAAATTGATTACGGCTTTAACAAAAATTATGTATGCAAAAAATGAACTCAGAATTCTCATTATCTTCAGATTTACGAGTGTTTTAGTGATTTTTGCTTCATTTAGTGCGTTTTGACAGAAGAGTTTGTATGGGAGCTATGGTCAAATGTGGACCGATTTCAACGAAATTTTGTACAGTGATTTAGTTTTACATAAGGAGTATTTGCTTCAAATTTCATGGAAAAATATTGATATTTGTGGCCAAAATATCAATTCCGGGAAGTGGGACCTATGGGAGGTACCATAAATAATGGACCGATTTCGATAGCCATGGTCCCAATATCAAAACAATGATCTGTGCCAATTTTTTTCTTAAAAACTTCTGAAAATATATATTAAATTACTAAAATATGTATGAAGGTAAAAAGTGTCACGTGCGTAATGTAACGTGCGTAATGAACAAATTTGTTTTTTCTTAGCCAACCAATGCATACTTGTTTTTGAGCAAAACATGATTATAAAGGTCCATTAATAGCCTTTATAAAAACATTTTTTCCGAAAAAAAAAATCTCCTATAATTCGCTTACTTTTACAATATTCCTTACGGCTCTAAAAGGCACTTACTTATTTTGTCACGTGCGTAAGTCAACTTTGAATGCATGGAACTTGGGTACTCAGTGCTCAATTTTTTAATATATATACTTTTTAGAAAGAACTCATTACATACAATGTACGATTCTATAATTCATTTAAAAATTCCAATCCATTTTTATTTCCACAATATTCAAAGACAATAAAACGTGTACAAATGTCACGTACATAACCATGGAAGTACCCATATATAGTTCAATTAAAACTCTTTTACTATCTTTTGGCAAATAACTTCTAAAAAATATAGTAAACTGTACATCTCTTAAATAATTTTGATTATCCTTAAAGTATGCTACACAAATGTTTTAAAAATAGCTAAGATTTCGATCGATATCGAATGCCGTAATTTGGCCCCAGGACTTTTACTCTAATCCTCCATTAATGCTATCTTCCATTTCAAAATATCCCACAAATGATCATAACATTTAGATGGGAAGATTACGGGGGATGTTCTAACATTATAGAGAAGCCAGTTCCTTATCACTTTAGAATAATGTTTCGGTTAATTGTCTTGGGGAAATATGTAATTCTCTACTAAATCTAACTTTTCCACACTAATTAGGTAACCATCCTCTAAAATGTTAATCTACATATCTTTATCCGTAATTGTACGTATCCCTAAACCACTTCCATGTTTTATTATCGGTTTTTTATTATGAGGCAGTAACGCCTCATTCGTTTTTTTTTTTGCCAAACTTTTGCCCGACCACAACCTCTAAAGATCATACATTTTTCATCAGCAAAAATGTATGAAAAATGAGTCTAAAAATAGAATCGGATGCAGCTCATTGTCTGAGAGAAGTACCCCTTGTTCCAATTGGAATGTTGTCGGGGAATTATATATATATATATATATATATATATATATATATATATATATATATATATATATATATAAATATATATTTTTTTTGAAATAGGTTTTGAATGTTGCAGTTTTGATTACGAAAAATTGATTTAACACAATTTTTAAAAAAACTTAAAAAAGTAGTAGATTCTACTTAAAAAGTGGTAGAGTGTGAATAATGCCAACAAAAAACAAGTAAGAGTATTATATTCGACTGTGCCGAATTATATACCCACCATCAAGTTGTGTTAAATTCAGAAACAGGGTGCAGCTAATTCAAAATCTGGACCAAAACTGAAAAAATCGCTAAGCTAATGCCGTAGCTTTAAAGTTCAACATTTAAAAATATTTTAGTTGTTTCCCCAGTATTTACCTTGATCAAAATTCAGTCTCATAACCGGGTATAATTTTACATTAATAAGTTGTTAAATACTTTTCGTTGTGATTAATATGTAGTTAGGCTAAACACGTTAATAGTAATACGGCAGGTCCATATATTTCGCTATGAGTTCCTAATGCATTCATCATATATAAAGTCTGGGCTGAACATTGATTGATGCCTATCTAATTTCATAGGTGCAATCTTAATATAATGAATGTACCTCCAAATATTTTTGATTGTAGATATAAAAAGGGGATGTTATATATATAAGAATTGTAGCCAAATGTTGACCGATTGTAACACTAGCTGGTATATATATAGAGCTTATTCTTGCCAAATTTAGTGGCCATAGCTATCATAGTTTCTAATTTAATAGCTTTTAACTGGCCTTTGCTAAAATTTTTGGTTTCCGTGAGTGTTTTTTGTATAAAATATGGACTGATTCCTATAAAATTTGACAAACTGATCAAAAATTGCATAAAACTTCCCTATTTTAAATTTAATCGTCATAGCTATTACAATTGTATTCAATTTATGAGCATTAATGTGTTTCGCGGGGCGGGGTTATATAGGAGGTCTAACTAAATTTGAACCGATTTTGTCCATTTTCAACACACATCTTTCTCAAGATATCCAAAATACTTTTGTAAAATTTTGTCCCTCTAGCTCTTTTCGTTAAGGCGCAATCGTGCTTTTATCTGACGGACAGACGGACATAAACAACCTTTTCTTTATGTATTTTTGTGTTTCCATAAGTTGTTTATATGGGAGCTATGGTCAAAGGGTGACCCATTGTGACAAAATTTAACACACTGCCTGGCATTGACATAAGACTTCCTTGTGCTTAATTTAGTCTTACTAGCTCTTGTAGTTAAGGAGCTATGACGATTTTATCTGACGGACAGACGGACATAAATCCCCTTTTCTTTTTGAATTTTTGTGCTTTTTTTATATGGGAGCCAGGCCAAATAGTGACCGATTGCGACAAAATTTTGCACACTGGCTGGCATTGACATAAGACCTCCTCGTGCTAGTGATTATATCTATTATAGTTTTAAATTTATTGGCATTTAAGTGTATTTTAGGTGAAATTTTGGATGTTTCCGTAAGTTTTTTGTATGGGAGCTATGGCTAAATGTAAACCGATTTTGATGAAATTTTACACGCTGTCTAGGGCTAATGCAAAACTTTTATATACCAAATTTTATCATCATAGCTATTATAGTTTGTTATTTATTAGCAAATAAGCGATTAGCGTAGGCGAGGTTATACGGGAGCTATGGTCAAATGTTAACCGATTTTGCCCAATTTCAATACCAAAATTTTCTCATAGATGAAGAATGTTTTTACTAAGTTTCAGTGAGCTAGTTCGTTTAGACGTTATCGTGATTTCAACAGACAGACAGACAGACAAACAGAAGGACATCGCTCAATCGTCTTAGAATTTCATAGGGATTTAGAATATATATCGTTTTTGATTTTATTAAGGTAATTACAAACGGAATGACAATCTCAATATACCCCCCCATTCTTTTTGATGGTGGGTATAAAAACGATGTAATCTACTGTGTAACTACAATTCCCACTATTTTTCAATATATTTTATTATTTTGAAAATATTCCCAGCAAAACTTTGGTAATGGCAAGTACTCTGATAACTGGTTACCTTGTAACGACTACAACATACCAGCCGAATAAATAATAACTTATTACAGAAGTACTTATTTGTAATTAAGATGGTAATTTAAACTGTTCAAATCCCACCAAGGGCAACAATTTTTTTTTAGTTTTTTTTTATTAAAAGAGTCTTTTTAAATGATTTTTGAATTTTAAGAACTTAAATATTATCTTCTGTAAAAAAAATGTGTAAAACTAACTCCCGTTAATGAAAAATACCATCATGAGTCAATTTTGATTATGTAGGGGATGTTGAATACCAAACACGATTCTAATTGGTCTTAACTGGGTAAGCCCAACTTATCTTGGTCATCCTTCATCTCAACTGTGGACACACACCTCCTCATGGTATCACCCGGGGAGCTAGTTTAACACCCATTAATATTGTGAGTTAACATGTTCCGAGAGTTGTCCCATAAGATCGATAAAAATGGGTTAGGATTACGGGCTAGTAACCCTCTCTTGAAAAAAAAAAAATACAATGAAGAGGATAAAATTAGAATTGAAATGTCCCACTACCTAATATTAGAGGAGGATATCCGAAACTTCGATAGAAAGACCAAGTAGAGGAACATTTTTCAAAGCTTGGCCTATAAAATTGGAGAATATTCGCACAAGATCGAAATCCATGGAATTCTAAAATATGTTCGGACTTTGACCTTAACAGGTTGTAACGTTTAAGTAAGTAAGAGTCAATTTTTTGTAAAAACTTATACAAAAAAGAAGATTTAAATTGTTTAAGTTTTAAAATAATTTTAATTTTATTAAAAATATTTTTCCAAAAATTACAACAAAGCAAAAAAAAGCAGGGAAAAACAAAGTTATTTTCACATGATTTTGGATCTTAAAATAAAAATTGTTTATATTAATTATAAGCTGCTAAGTTTTTAACATATGAAGTAGCTCAGTGAAAGAGTCTCTGCCTAGCAGTCGGAGGGTCTGGGTTCGAACCCCCATGGGATCATAAAAAAAATTTTGTATTTCGTTTAAAAATATATGTTTTTAATAAAACAACAACAAAAAAGTTGTTGCTGTTGTTGTTGTTGCTTTCAAATTGCTTACCCAAGTCATTACTTTTCTGCAATTGGTAAGTACTTGCCTCCAATGACATCCCCATGTTAATGTAATGACTTAAACAGCGAATGAGTAAGTAGTTCGTGTTCAATAGTTTAACTGTTTAACTCATTATTTGGTAATGAAAAGTTTTACTGGGTTATTCTCATAATCATACCCAGTAAAACTTTTCATTACCAAATAATGAGTTAAACAGTTAAACTATTGAATACGAACTACTTACTCATTCGCTGTTTAAGTCATTACATTAACATGGGGATGTCATTGGAGGCAAGTACTTACCAATTGCAGAAAAGTAATGACTTGGGTAAGCAATTTGAAAGCAACAACAACAGCAACAACTTTTTTGTTGTTGTTTTATTAAAAACATATATTTTTAAACGAAATACAAAATTTTTTTTATGATCCCACGGGGGCTCGAACCCAGACCCTACGACTGCTAGGCAGAGACTCTTCCACTGAGCTACTTCATATGTTGAAAACTTATGAGCTTATGATTAATATAAACAATTTTTATTTCTAGATCCAAAATCATGTGAAAATAACTTTGTTTTTCCCTGCTTTTTTTTTTGCTTTGTTGTAATTTTTGGAAAAATATTTTTATACGATTTTTTGTAATTATTTTAAAACTTTTTTAAAATTATTTTAAAACTTAAACAATTTAAATCTTCTTTTTTGTATAAGATTTTACATAAGATTGACTCTTACTTACTTAAATGTTACAACCTGTTAAGGTCAAAGTCCGATCATATTTTAGAATTCCATGGATTTCGATCTTGCGCGAATATTCTCCAAATTTATAGGCCAAGCTTTAAAAATGTTCCTCTACTTGGTCTTTCTATCCAAGCTTCGGACATCCTCCTCCAATATTAGGTAGTGGGACATTTCAATTCTAATTTTATCCTCTTCATTGTATTTTTTTTCAAGAGAGGGTTACTAGCCCGTAATCCTAACCCATTTTTATCGATGTTATGGGACAACTCTCGGAACATGTTAACTCACAATATTAATGGGTGTTAAACTAGCTCCCCGGGTGATACCATGAGGAGGTGTGTGTCCACAGTTGAGATGAAGGATGACCCAGGTAAGTTGGGCTTACCAAGTTAAAACCAATTAGAATCGTGTTTGGTATTCAACCTCCCCTACATAATCAAAATTGACTCATGATGGTATTTTTCATTAACGTGAGTTAGTTTTACACATTTTTTTTACAGAAGATAATATTTAAGTTCTTAAAATTCAAAAATCATTTAAAAAGACTCTTTTAATAAAAAAAAAACTAAAAAAAATTGTTGCCCTTGGTGGGATTTGAACCGGGGCCATTCAGTTTAAATTACCATCTTAATTACAAATAAGTACTTCTGTAATAACTTATTATTTATTCGGATGGTATGTTGTAGTCGTTACAAGGTAACCAGTTATCAGAGTACTTGCCATTACCAAAGTTTTGCTGGGTATCACATTCTAGCAGCATTATTTGAATTAAATGAAAATCATATTTTCTAAAAACAAAATTTTAAGCAGATTTACAATTTTCCAACAAACTTAAATCAAATTATTTCAAATCGTTTAGATCGATTATGCAAAAACACTTCGAACGTAAAGAAGTAAACAATTGAATAAATTTTAATTTTTCGCTAAAATTCTATTCACCCGCATGCGAGTGAATATTGATGATAAAGACTGACTGACGAGGATGATGATTTGGCAAAAACGGAAGTTTACATAAATGAAATTAGATTTTAGAATAAATCCATACATACATTCACATGAATACATAGTTATAATATTTTTGCAAATAATTTTGATTATATTGTATCACATAAATTGTATTTAACTCTATTAAATTTATTCAGGACAATATCATCATCATCGTCATTAGTTTTCTGCGATGACCGTGTAAATTTATCGCTGCAATATGAAATTTTATTTAAAATTTTATAGATTTTTCTCATGTTTTTCGGGGGTATAATAGGAAATACATTATAAACCATGATTAATGATAAAATGTTCAAATGCATATTCGAAAAATATTTAAGTAAATATTCGTTATATTTATCCAACGCGTCGGTTGGTCCATTCGACTATTGCGAGTTATATTTTAAATTTGTGTTTATTGCCACTGACATTAAACTGTTATTTAGAGAATAATGGCCAGTGGTAGTTTTACAGAGAAGTTAGAAATGCGAGCATGGTAAAGTTTTAGATTTACTTCATTGTTGGTTCTATCTTCATGATACGTTCAATGAAGAAATTGTGTGTGAAATTGAGATTACGATTCGTGCAGTCGTCCGCATATGATATCACTTTAACGCGTTGCGGTGGAGCTGGGAGTTTAGAGAGGTAGAAGTTAAACAGGAGTGGTGAGTGGTTCGCCCTAAGAAACTTCCTGTTTGACTCTACGTTGTTTTGAGTGGTGGTCTCTAAACTCTAAAAACGACTTACGAATCAGATAATATACTATCCATCTCTTCAAACTTGTTGGCATTTTTTAATGCTGTGGTGGTGCTGTGTATTTTGCGAGCTGCTGGTAGTTGGCTATTTAGCTGGGGGAGGAGTAGAGCCTCTAGTGTCTTCGCGAATGGTAACAGAAGGGATATCGCTCTGTACGATGATCCCTTACTCGCGGGTTTAACAGGTTTTAGGATTATGATCACTCTACCCACTTTCCAGACTTCGGGTATACTCGTAATGAGGCTAGTTATAGATTATGTCAAGAACTTAACTCCTTACTCGCCTAGCTGTTTCAGCATCAGCATGGAAATTCCGTCAGGGCCAATTGTCTTTGAAGGCTTAGCTGTAAGGATAGCCTTTGCAACTTCAGCGGGTGTAGAAAGTTGTGGTGGGTCCGAAACTGAGATCATGCAGTTTGCGAACATTGTTTCTTTTCGGCTTGTCTCTCTCGGGATGCTCAATAAAGCACGAGAGCAAGCTTTCGGGTCGAATATTGTGTTATTGGCAAAATTACTTACTCCCGCGCCAAGGTTGCGGTTCTTCAAGTGGTCAAACCGGTTCTGCTTGTCCTCATTTATCAATCTGCCGATATCACGGTTCAGCTGGAAGATCCTGGGATCATCAGGGTTGGTTGCGGATCGCATCATCTCATCTCATCTGCTAATTCCACTGCTTCTGCTGGTAAGTGTGGCCTCGTAACTACGCGAAACTCCCTCTCTACATCGTGCATGTTCGAGGGTGGTTGGAGATCTCTGAAGTGGCGGTCGGTGAATTCTCTGAAGCCATTCCTGTCTGTTTTTTTTTCTTGTTTATGTACGTACGGCGTTCAGGGACGATAAACTCGTTAGGTCGTCAATCAGACCAGGAATTGCAATTGTTATGTCGAGGCAACTGGCGCAATTACCCATAATCTGAGTGGGGGCATTGTCATTTAAAGTGCAGAAGGTGAATTCGTTACTATTTATGTTTCGCTTACGATGCACCTCTTTGGTCTTTACCAAGAAATGAGTGCCAAAGATCATGGTAAGCGTTAAAGTCCTCCAAAACCAAATATGTTTTTCTTCTAATATCGGACGGTAACCAGTTAGAAAACTGGTTATAGGTGGAATGTAGATATTATAGGGTGCTAACTCTGTGTTCCCTGATCTGACAATAATATACTGATTCTCAAGGTATTGGTCTCTATTGTCTAGATCAGAAGATAGAACTCTGCACTGAATTTTGGATAATAAATACGATGCCTCCACCCTGACTTTTAGTGCGGTCTTTTCGGAGAACAGCCGTAACAACTTTGCAGACTGGAGTTGTTTTCCAGTTTTTTCTCCTGGAACTCAGTGAAATATTTTACTGGAAATATTGCATCACGACAAATATTTTCTTCTTTTAAAGCAGTTCCGCAAACAGACATGATCTTGTTCCTCCATTTCAAACTAACTTTCAGTGTAAAAAATATGGTTACTTTAGACAAATGTTGCCTATAAGCAACATTGTGTTTATGAAATTCCTGACATTTCCTTAGCTGCTATTTATAACAAAATTCACTTTTTTTAAAAAATCCTCTCATTTTTCGTATTTGTTGGAATTTTTGTAAAACATTGTTTTACATGCGTTTTTACACCACTTCAACTAGGTCAACAATTTATCATTGCAAAGCTTTCAAAAATGTATCTTCGTAATTAAATGCTCACAAATGTTAATTTTAGTTAGGAAAAAACAGTTAGCAAAAATGATCAAAACTAAAGGAACTATGACCAAAAATCTACAATGTTGCTTATAAGCAACAAATGGCATTAAAGGTTGAGGATCAAGTTCGCCTATGAAAAGATTTTTTTATTTATTTTACAAGAATAAAATGCATTAAATAAGGAGATCAAATAGTACAAATACATACAGATATCTCAAGAATCAAAATTTTCATTTTAACAAGTTTATCAATAAAACTAAATCTCCTACTGAGAATTGCAAAAGATTTTTGTTAATGTTAAAATTAAAAATTCGCAAATCTATGACAAAGGGTCATAAATAACAAAAGTGTGCTATAATTTTGGGCGTTACTTTTAGCTATTGACAATAAACTACATACATATATACGAGTACAACAGTTTTCAAAATAACTACAACAAACTGTAAAAAATGTTTTCAATAAATATGTATTTGCAAAAATTACACGAAATACATATGAAAATAGTAAATTTATATAAAATACACTAGTCGGCACAATTATTTTGACATACCAGTTGTTTTTCATCTTTTTTTATTTCAGGGCCGGTACTTAAAAAAATAAATTAAAAATATTGAAAATAGTAAAAAATATTGTAATTTATCAGAAAACAAAAGACCATTCATACCCAGTAAAACTTTTCATTACCAAATAATGAGTTAAACAGTTAAACTATTGAACACGAACTACTTACTCATTCGCTGTTTAAGTCATTACATTAACATGGGGATGTCAATGGAGGCAAGTACTTACCAATTGCAGAAATGTAATGACTTGGGTAAGCAATTTGAAAGCAACAACAACAACAGCAACAACTTTTTTGTTGTTGTTTTATTAAAAACATATATTTTTAAACGAAATACAAAATTTTTTTTATGATCCCATGGGGGCTCGAACCCAGACCCTCCGACTGCTAGGCAGAGACTCTTCCACTGAGCTACTTCATATGTTGAAAACTTAGCAGCTTATAATTAATATAAACAATTTTTATTTTTAGATCCAAAATCATGTAACATAACTTTGTTTTCCCTGCTTTTTTTTGCTTTGTTGTAATTTTTGGAAAAATATTTTTATACGATTTTTTGTAATTATTTTAAAACTTTTTTAAAATTATTTTAAAACTTAAACAATTTAAATCTTCTTTTTTGTATAAGTTTTTACATAAGATTGACTCTTACTTACTTAAATGTTACAACCTGTTAAGGTCAAAGTCCGAGCATATTTTAGAATTCAATGGATTTCGATCTTGTGCGAATATTCTCCAATTTTATAGGCCAAGCTTTGAAAAATGTTCCTCTACTTGATCTTTCTACCGAAGTTTCGGACATCCTCCTCTAACATTAGGTAGTGGGACATTTCAATTCTAATTTTATCCTCTTCATTGTATTTTTTTTTCAAGAGAGGGTTACTAGCCCGTAATCCTAACCCATTTTTATCGATCTTATGGGACAACTCTCGGAACATGTTAACTCACAAAATTAATGGGTGTTAAACTAGCTTCCCGGGTGGTACCATGAGGAGATGTGTGTCCACAGTTGAGATGAAGGATGACCCAGATAAGTTGGGCTTACCAAGTTAAGACCAATTAGAATCGTGTTTGGTATTCAACATCCCCTACATAATCAAAATTGACTCATGATGGTATTTTTCATTAACGTGAGTTAGTTTTACACATTTTTTTTACAGAAGATAATATTTAAGTTCTTAAAATTCAAAAATCATTTAAAAAGACTCTTTTAATAAAAAAAAAACTAAAAAAAATTTTTTATCCTTGGTGGGATTTGAACCGGGGCCATTCAGTTTAAATTACCATCTTAGTTACAAATAAGTACTTCTGTAATAACTTATTATTTATTCGGATGATATGTTGTAGTCGTTACAAGGTAACCAGTTATCAGAGTACTTGCCATTACCAAAGTTTTGCTGGGTATTTCAAAAGTTTTGTATAATCAAAAAAATTGGGAGCTTCAAGGTCAACAAAAATTAATAATAATGATTTAAATTAATCAAAAATGTATTCTCCTTTAGCATTTAAAACGATTTAGTGGTGGTTCGAAACAGAATCCACCAAAAACTGTAGAAACTCCATTGAAATCACTTTTCAAGCATTTGCGACCTCAATAACCGTTTTATCATTTGTTCTTGTCAAATCCGCAGATCTGTTTTGCTTTCTATTTGTCTACAAATTTTCTATTACATAAAAAACTGGAATTTGGGGGAAGCCAATCCAGAGTTTTAACACCAGGATCTATTAGAAATTTTGTGATAATTTTGCTCTTATGACATGGAGCGTTATCCTGTTGGAGAATGAATGCTTCTCCGATCAATTTATCGCCGGAGGAAAATGCATATTCATTCAATACTCTTAAATATTGATGATGGCTTATGGAACCGTCAACAGGAACCATGTTCCATACTCCACTACATGAATAAAACAAAACAGATCTGAGGATTTAAAAAGAACAAAAGATAAAACGGTTATTGAGGTTAGAAATGCTTGAAAAGATACTTCAATGGAGTTTCTACAGTTCTTGGCGGATTCTGTTCCGAACCACCACCAAAAAGTTTTAAATGCTAAAGGAGGATACATTTTTGATTATTTTAAATAATTATTATAATTTTTTGTTGACTTTGAAGCTCCCAATTTTTTCAAAAAACGCTCTGTAAAAATATATCAAAATACTTATGCCACATCCTGAAATTTCCTTTTTTAGTTAAAAAAAAAAAATTATACAAACTTTTAAAATGTCAAAGGTTTTTTGTTTTCTAATAATTTACAATATTTTTTACTATTTTCAATATTTTGAATTAATTTTTTTCATTGCATAGGACCGGAAATAAAAAAAGAAGGAAAAGAACTGGTATGTCAAAATAATTGTGCCGACTAGTGTACATTCACTCGTTCTATGTATGATCATGGGTGAGAAGGAAAAAAAAACTCTATAGGAAGCAACCGAAAACAGGAAAAACAAAATAAAAATTGCAGCAGGACCCGCAATTTTTGCACCATCATTAATACTACAAGTCATTTTTGATGCAACAAGAAATGTGGAAAAAAAGGAAACAGGACGAATTGAAATAGCCAGCATGAGGTCTCTGCTGCATGTTGTGTTATTGTAAATAGTTCGTAATAACAACAACAAAAGGAGCATCACTTATTCACTCTTCCTCTCTCTAAAACATACATGCACGCATACATACATACAATTGGGCAATAAGGATATTTGAGAAGTAGTAGACGACCTCCTTTTTTTAACAAGAACTTCCTTTTGAGTTTCAAAGTAACTTCATACGAAAGTATTTACAATTAAATCCTGAAAAAAACATAAAGTACCACCCAGTGTTTTTGTGTTCGTTAAAAGTTATGGGATAAGAGAAAACGTCCTTTATTTATGAAGAGCCCAAGAGCAGGGAAGGTAGTCTGTGCCGTATATCAAAATTCAAATGTATTGTTTTGACTTGTAAGAGTAAAGAAAAATCCCAAAATATAAAAGTCATCATTGAATTATAATTAATTGTATGTTATCGATAACCTTGACTATGAAATCATTAAACCAACAACGATCCTAAATATGTATATGAAAAGGGTAAAAATCTGCACAATTACCCGAACACACATCCATATTGTGGAGTTTGGAAAAAATGGTATATTGTACATTTTAACAAATAGTACTTTCCCTTTTTTTAACACCATCTTTCTTTTTATGTTATTATTTATTTGTTATTGCTTTTGCTGGCAGATGACCAGACGTTTCCATTAACGTCAAGAGTTTGAGTTGAGTTTTGTTTTCCAAACAAAAGTCTAGAATATAAACGAAATATTCGAGTTGAAGGTTTGCCTACTTATAAGGAGGATGGAAGGATGGATGGATGACGTTGATAATGAATCGAAGGTGACACAATCTGTTTTCATTGTTCAATAGCGTTCGATGACAGGCATTTTTGTTTTCTATTCTTTTCGGAATTTTACTCCACAAATTAATGATTAAGTATGATTGAGGAGTATACTTGGCAATAGGATTGTTAGAAATACACAGTTAGAAAAATTAAAACATTTTAACTGTTACAACCTTTTTCAATATAACAAACATTTGCTATCTCATTATTAAAGTAATTTAGAAAATATGTAACTAATAATAGGGGTAAATGGAACTTTTTTAGGCTAGTTCAAACAAATGGTCATATAATAGTCGAAACTAATTCTGTTGTTTTTTTCACATTTTTATACCCGCCATTAAAAAGAATGGGGGCTGTATTGAGATTGTCATTCCGTTTGTAATTTCCTTAATATTGGCTCAAAAACAACAAAATTGAAGTATATTCTGAATCCTTATGAAATTCTAAGACGTTTGAGCGATGTTCGTCTGTCTGTCCGTATGTCTGTCTGTTGACGGCACGATAAAACCTTAGCGAAAGGATATAGGTCACTGAAATTTTACACAAAGATTCTTTATTTCTTGGAAAAGTTTGGTATTGAAATCGGGCAAAATCGGTTCACATTTGACCATAACTCCCGTATAACCTCGTCTAGGCTAATCGCTTATTTGCTAATAAATGACAAATTATAACAGCTATGAAGTTTTACATAAGCAGTAGATAGCATGTAAAATTACATCGAAATCGGTTCACATTTAACCATAGCTCTAATACAAAAAACTGACGGAAGCAGCCTTCAACCTGAAATACACTTAAATGTCAATAAATGATAAACTGTAATAGCTTTGGCCACTAAATTTAGTACAAGGAAGTCTTATGTGAATACCAGCCAATGTGCGAAATTTTGTTACAAACGGTCACCATTTGACCATAGCTCCCATATAAAAAACTTACGGAAACATAAAAAGAAAAGGGGGTTCATGTCCGTGTTTGAGAGGAAAATCCTACGAAAAATATTTGGACCAGTCTGCGTCAACAATGAGTATCGACATCGAATGAATCATGAGCTGTATGAGTTATACGCTGACATAGACATAGTAAAACGCATTAAGCAACAACGGCTGCGCTGGCTAGGACATGTTGTGCGAATGGATGAAAATACTCCGGCAAGAAAAGTGTTTGATAATGATCCTGAGGGAACTCGTAGAAGAGGGCGCCCAAAACTTCGATGGAAAGACCAAGTAGAAGAAAATCTTTCAAAACTTGGCATAAGAAATTGGAGAATATGCGCACAAGATAGAAGCGCATGGAATTCCAAAATATGCTCGGCCTTTGACCTAAACAGGTTGTTACAATAGGCCATTTAAGTAAGTAAGTAAGTAAGTTCATGTCCGTCAGATAAAAGCGCGATAGCCCGTTAACGAAAAAGGCTACAGCAAAAAAACTTTACAAAAGTATTTTCGATATCTTAAAAAAGTTGTGTATTGAAAATGGACAAAATCGCTTCACATTTAATTAGAGCCCCCATATAACCCCGCCCCGCGAAACACATTAATGCTTATAAATCGAATACAATTGTAATAGCTACGAAGAATAAATTTAGAATAGAAAAGTAACTATTGGTCCGTATATCAAATTTTATAGGAATCGATCCATATTTGACTATAGCTTTGATATAAAAACACTCCCGGAAACCAAAAAAATGTAGCAAAGGCCAGTTAAAAGTTATTAAATTAGAAACTATGACAGCTATGGCCACTTAATTTTGCAAGAATAAGCTCTATATAAATACCAGCCAGTGTGTAAAATTTTGTTACAATCGGTTAACATTTGGCTATAATTCTTATATATCTGTGACAATATGGAAGAATAGCTTAAGTCGAAAATTGAAGTTTTGAGATATCATCAATTTTGTGTAATTTTTCTTCTGCTTGATTTCTGCGAAAAGTTTATGAATTAATATATTGGTAAGATGTTTATTAGAGAAGAAGGATGAATATTTAAAAAAATATTGTTAAATTCAGACGATTTTTTGCGTTTTTTCTGCTTAAGCTCTTTTTTGAAACTAAAATTTGAGTTGAACTGTTCCTTAAGTAACTTTAAGCGGTTCTGTTTGAATACAAAGTATATATTGTGTAGTTTTATGTTAACATACGTTGTTTGAAACAGTGTTTGTACGGCTACTCTAAAAGTAGCTGTAGCGACGAAAAAAAGCCTACTTTTTAAGATACAAATTTGTTGAAAAATAGTAGCTTATACCTATCTACTTCTACTGCTACATTCATATATAAATAGCAAATCATTGCATACGGCTACAGCTCCAGCTTTTTCGAGTAGAAGTAGTAGTAGACGCTGTATTATTCGGAAGTATTTATATTTTTAAGCTACTGCTATTTTTTTAAAAATAAAAGCGGCAAGTAGACACAGCTCTTTGCTACTTTAATAAATGTATTGGTAGGAGTAGAAAACAGCAAAAATATTCTATTCAATTTTTGCTTCAATTTGAAGAGTAGCCAAAATCGAAAATATTTTTTCTGGCTACTTTCAGGCTATTTTGCAGCTACTTCTTGGCTATTTTGCAGATACTTTCTGGCTATTTTGCAGCTACTTTCTGGCTACTTTACATGAATGACTTATTCTTGGAGCTGTGCAATACAAATATTTACTTCTGGCTACACACCGACAATAAGAAGAACAAAGAAAGAACTTATGATATTTTATTTCGTTTTTTCTTTTGTCGTGTGTGTGAAACAAATTACAAAAAAAAAAAAAAACGAAGCAAAATAACGCACAATCTTTCTTCGTTGTTATTATTGTCGATAAGTAGCCAGAAGAAAATATTTGTATTGCGTAGCTCCAAGCATAAATTATTCATATAAAATAGCCAGAAAATAGCTGAAAAGTAGCTGCAAAAAAGCCAGAAAGTAGCCAGATAAAATATTTTCGATTTTCGAAAAATTGAAGCAAAAATTAAATAGAATATTTTTGCTGTTTTCTACCTCTGCCAATATTTTTAGTTGAAGTAGCAAAGAGCTTCTTCTACTTCACGCGTTTCGTTTTTGAAAAGTAGCAGTAGCTTAAAAATATAAATGCTTCGGAATAATACAGCGTCTACTGCTACTTCTACTTGCAGCTTTTTTTTTTGAAAAGTAGCAGTAGCTTAAAAATATAAATGCTTCGGAATAGTACAGCGTCTACTGCTATTTCTACTTCAAAAAACTTGGAGCTGTAGCCGTAACGGTAATTAAAAAGATGGTAGCTAAAGTAGGAATTCAAACACTGGTTTGAAAATAATGACTTTATTTTTTCAAAGTCAACATTTGTACAGCTTAAGTAAAGTTAAGCGAAATCGTTATATATATATAATCGGGTGTTTTTTATTGAGGTATAGAACTTTAAGTTGCCATCACTTTTTTAACTGGCGGCCATTTTGTCAGCTGTCAAGTGATTAATATTTAGTTTGGTTTGCCATTTCATCATGAACAGGTTGACAAAAGAACAACGCTTGCAAATCGTGCAAATTTATTTCAAAAATAATGGTTCAGTTCGCGAAGTTTAACGCAAGCTCCGTCCATTTTATGGTCGACATAATCGTCCATCAGAGTAATTAATTCGGTTAACCATGGATCGTTTTCGCACTACGTTTACTCTATGTTATAATACGCATCCGCAGCGACGTCGAACAGTGCGCACCGAAGAAACAATTGCCGCTGTAGAGCAAAGTGTTGAAGAGGACCCGAATGAATCGATTCGCTACCGTGCACAGCAATTGGAGCTTTGTCCATCAACTTTATGGAAGATTTTGCGGAAATATCTTGGCTTGCGACCTTACAAGATCCAGCTTGTGCAAGAATTAAAGCCGCGAGACCATGCAATGCGTCGTGATTTTGGTGTATGGGCCGAAAATGAGATTGATCTCGATGCTGATTTTCATCGAGCCAGCCGCGGCGGCCACATGCCCGAAATCATATTTAAACATTAATGGCATAAAATTATCCTTCCAATAAAGCCAAATTGATGGACATTAAAACGATTTTCTTGTGTTTTATTTCAATTCGAAGTTCTATACCTCTAAAAAAACACGTATTATGATAAAAGAAAAATCTGAATATGTTTACAAAAATATGTGAACATAAGTTGTTTTGATCAATGCATTTTTGATTCAAAAAACTTAAGCTAAAAAGTAAACGTACATAACATTGACAAAAACCAGAAGTTTTTAAAACGGACTAAACACGTTTAAGCGCCTTTGTTTCTGTAATGCAATAAATGCCTTAACTCAATTCTCACTTATGTCGACTTAAGCTACTCTTCCATGTTGCCACAGATATATATGTATATAACATCCCCTTTTTTATATATATTTACAATCAAAAAGATTTGGAGGTACAAGCAGCGTATAAAGATTGCACTAATGTCCAGACTTTATATACGGTAGATGCATTAGGAACTCCTAACAATATATGGACCTATCGTATTACTATCAGTATGTTTATCCTAACTAAATATTAAGCTAAACGATAAGCATTTAACAACTTATTAATGTAAAACCATACCAGTTTACGATGCCGAATTTTGTTCAAAGTAAATACTAGGGAAACCATCCAGTAAAACTTTTCATTACCAAATAATGAGTTAAACAGTTAAACTATTGAACACGAACTAGTTACTCATTCGCTGTTTAAGTCATTACATTAACATGGGGATGTCATTGGAGGCAAGTACTTACCAATTGCAGGAAAGTAATGACTCGGGTAAGCAATTTGAAAGCAACAACAACAACAGCAACAACTTTTTTGTTGTTGTTTTATTAAAAACATATATTTTTAAACGAAATACAAAATTTTTTTTATGATCCCATGGGGGGCTCGAACCCAGACCCTCCGACTGCTAGGCAGAGACTCTTCCACTGAACTACTTCATATGTTGAAAACTTAGCAGCTTATAATTAATATAAACAATTTTTATTTTTACATCCAAAATCATGTGAAAATAACTTTGTTTTTCCCTGCTTTTTTTTTGCTTTGTTGTAATTTTTGGAAAAATATTTTTATACGATTTTTTGTAATTATTTTAAAACTTTTTTAAAATTATTTTAAAACTTAAACAATTTAAATCTTCTTTTTTGTATAAGTTTTTACATAAGATTGACTCTTACTTACTTTAATGTTACAACCTGTTAAGGTCAAAGTCCGAGCATATTTTAGAATTCCATGGATTTCGATCTTGTGCGAATATTCTCCAATTTTTTTTGGTCTTTCTATCGAAGTTTCGGACATCCTCCTCTAACATTAGGTGTGGGACATTTCAATTCTAATTTTATCCTCTTCATTGTATTTTTTTTTCAAGAGAGGGTTACTAGCCCGTAATCCTAACCCATTTTTACCGATCTTATGGGACAACTCTCGGAATATGTTAACTCACAATATTAATGGGTGTTAAACTAGCTCCCCGGGTGATACCATGAGGAGGTGTTTGTCCACAGTTGAGATGAAGGATGACCCAGATAAGTTGGGCTTACCAAGTTAAGACCAATTAGAATCGTGTTTGGTATTCAATATCCCCTAGATAATCAAAATTGACTCATCATGGTATTTTTTCATTAACGTGACTTAGTTTTACAAATTTTTTTTACAGAAGATAATATTTAAGTTCTTAAAATTCAAAAATCATTTAAAAAGACTCTTTTAATAAAAAAAAAAACTAAAAAAAATTGTTGCCCTTGGTGGGATTTGAACTGGGGCCATTCAGTTTAAATTACCATCTTAATTACAAATAAGTACTTCTGTAATAACTTATTATTTATTCGGATGGTATGTTGTAGTCGTTACAAGGTAACCAGTTATCAGAGTACTTGCCATTACCAAAGTTTTGCTGGGCACTTACATACTTTTAAATGTTGAACTATAAATGCTCACCTAGCATAACAACTTTTTTCGAATTTGGTCCACATTTTGAATTAGCTGCTCCCTCGTAGATATATGAGAGATATTTCAAAATTTAGCACAACTTGATGGTGGGTATATAAGATTTGCATGCGTCTAATATTGGGCTTCAATGCCTCTAATTGAAGTTTTTTGCATCAGCTCCAGTTTTCGAGATATTACACGATTTACAGTTACGTTACTAATAAACTTTCATCTGAGCCCGATTTGTAAGCGACCAGTACGAATTTAGTTAGTAATCAGTAGAATGAACAGTAATGAACATAATTGTGATATTACCACTTAAGTCTCCACAATGTATTATTCGATAATGGTTTAAGGTTGATCTCCTTTGCGGTGGCTTGCAATATGGACAAGAGTAGTACCAGGTTTAGCTACCTTGAAATTCACAAAGCGACGTAAGAGTCTACCGACCAAATTAAAAAAATGAGATAGACCATATTGGCAATACAACTTAGGAGAGAAGCTCGTAATTTAATACATAATTATCAATTGGTGCGCTTCTACTGAAATCCAATCTGAGAACGACCAAGACTAATTTTACGATGTACTAAATAGTAGGATGAACAGTAATGAACATAATTGTGATATTACCATGATACTGGGCGACTGTAACGCCAACAAAGGTTCCAACAACACCTCTTTGGAACATTACATTGGTAAGCACGGTATTGGAGAAGGAAACGACAGCGGGGAAAGATTAATAGAACTATGATGTAGAAACTTGTTGTAGGTGGCACTTTTTTCCTCATAAGCTTCACCATAAATAACTTGGATATCGCCGAACGGCGTTACTAAAAACCAAATTGCTCATATTTTGATTAACTCCAAGTGGTAATCATCTTTACTTGATGTACGTTCGAGGCGCGGAGCAAATATGTATAAACAGCGACCATCATTTAGTTATATCTAAAGTTCGATTGAAAGTACCGGCTCTGAGGTCTGAAACGGCAAAAGCCGATCGGAAAGTTGACGTTCGGATGTTGGAATCAGAACGACATTGAAATACCTTTATTACTTCCATAAGGAATCGGCTTTCAGATGATATTAACAACAACGACGCTAGTATTAACAAAATTGCAAGGTCACAATGAGGTTGGTCAAAAAACGTTAGGATTGAAAGACCTTAAAAGGAAAGTCTGGCTCACCCAAGCAATATGGGACCTGGTTGAACAACGTAAAACCTTTAAAAATAGAATTTTAAATGAAAACGTGGCTGTTGAAGTGCGTCGAACTTTGGAAAGATATCGAGAGAAAAGGAGGGAAGATATTCCGAAGAGAAAAGAATGAAATGGAGAGACGTGTCGTTGAGTCATAATATAGTGAGTTAATAAGTTAAACACAAATTGAAGGGCTTTGGTATCTTTCCCTGTAAGCACGACGAAAACCTGCAGAAAGCATGCTAAAACTATTGAAGGAGCCCTTTTGCAAGTTCTTTATATCAAATGAAAGCGAAAAAGATGACATGTCTGAACAAATCAATGATGGCGGCGTTATGTGTTCACCATCTACCCAAAATGAGATTAGAATTGCAATAACACGACTGAAAAATAAAGCACCCGCACCCGATGGTTTGCCAGCTGAGCTTTTCAACGCCGGAGGTGATGAGTTGATGAAAACCATATGATTAGAAGAACATATGACCGACAATTGGAGTCTCAGTGTTCTTTGTCCAGTGCACAAAAAAAGGAGATGTCACTTACGGGGCTAATTGTGGAGGTGTAAGCCTCCTTTCAATTGCATACAAAAATCTATCGACCATACCGCGTTAAAGGTTAATGAAATAATTGGAACCTACCAATGTGCCTTTAGACTGGGAGATGACACAAGATAAACAAATAGACACTTATCACCATTTGACAGCCCGATACGAACGAAGTTATTTAAAGCAATGTCTGAGAGTTTGTCATCCTAACGAAGCTAATAAAGTTATGCAGGATGACATTAACTAATACAACCTTATCAGTTAAAATAGGTAAGAACCTATTGGAGTCCTTCGTAACGAAACGGGAATTCAGGTAAGGCGATAGTTTATCATGCGATCTCTTTAATATTGTGTTAGAGTTTTTGAGAGAACGATTCTACGAACAGTCTGCATCAACAATGAATATCGACGTCGAATAGACCATGACCTGTATGAGTTATACGCTGACATCGATATAGTTAAACGTATCAAATAGCAGCAGCTGTGTTGCGAATGGATGAAAACACTCCAGCACGAAAAGTATTCGAAAAAGATCCCTAGGGAACTCGTAAAAGAGGCCGTCTGAAAATTCGATGGAAAGATCAAGTGGAGGAAAATGTGAAATTGGATTGAAGCGCATGGAATTTTTAAATAGGCTCGGCCTTTGATCTTAACAGGTTGTAAATATAGGCCATTTAAGTAATTAAGTAAGTCAATGTTCTGCACTGTTGCATTTTCGATTAAAAAGTTTTGATTCGTATTTCTTTCAGAACCTAGAAGACCTAAAAGGAGCGTATCTTTTAAATATGGTAAAATAAACTTGTTCCATGTCGTGGGAATTATGTATGTAAAAAAAACTAAGCTATTTGATGAGTTCAAAAGACCAACACCGATAGTAGTGGTAAAAAGTAATGGAGGCCCATCGCACAGAAAATAAAACCATATAAAGGGTGGTTAAATTGTAAGGGCCGATGTTAAATGTGAACCACACCTAAACGCCAAGTTTTTTTCCGAATTTTATTTGACATTTCTCTATTTCAGACTTACTCAATTTTAACCATAGAGAGATACACAATCCAACAACGTGTTAAAGTTATCCAGACTTTTTATGAAAATGGGCGTTCAAATCAAAATGCATATCGTGCACTTCGTGATTTTTTTGGTCAATTTGATCATCCAAATGGGCGTACAATCGCAAAAATCGTGGTAAAATTCGAGCAAACCGGGTCTGTAGAAGATGTGAGAACACCAGTGCATGCTCGTACAGCTAGTACTGCAGAAAATATTGTTGCCGTTCGCGATAGTGTGGCTGAAGAGCCGTCCACCTCAACTCGTCATCGTGCCCAACAATTGCACATCTCACGATCGTCGTTGATGAACATTATGCATAAAGACTTGCATTTACACGCTTACAAGGTGCAATTGGCTCAAGAACTAAAGCCTCTTGATCATTCCAAACGTCGTGAATGGGCAAAATGGTGGCAAGAAATTTCAACAGTGGATGATCAATTTTCGAAGAAAATCATCTTCAGTGATGAGGCACATTTTCACCTCAGTGGATTCGTCAATAAACAGAGTTGCCGCATTTGGGCGAATGAGAATCCAAGAGTGATTGTCGAAAAACCATTGCACCCACAAAGAGTGACTGTTTGGTGCTGTTTATGTGCTGGCGGCATCGTCGGGCCGTATTTTTTCCAAAATGAGGCCGGTCAGGCAGTTACTGTGAATGGTGTTCGCTATCGTGAGATGATAACGAACTTTTTATGGCCCGAATTGGAAGATATGGATGTGGACGATATGTGGTTTCAGTAGGACGGTGCCACTTGCCACACAGCTAACGAAACAATGGCTCTTTTGCGCAACAAATTCAATGGCCGTATTATCTCACGTAATGGCGATGTCAATTGGCCGCCAAGATCATGTGATTTGACACCGTTGGACTTTTTTCTTTGCGGTTATTTGAAAGAAAAAATGTACGTCGATAAGCCAGCAACAATTCAAGAGCTAAAGGATGAGATAATTCGGCACATTAACGGCATAGAACCTCCATTATGCCTCAGGGTTATCGAAAATTTAGACCATCGGATGGAGGTGTGCCGCCGTAGTCGCGGCGCCCATTTGGCCGATATTTTGTTCCACACATAATTGAGTAGTACCAATATATCATAATAAAATAAAATTACAATAATTTAATAAATAGTTTGTGTTTTATTCAAAATCAACATCGGCCCTTGAAATTTAACCACCCGATATTACTGGGGATCAGTTTGAATACAATTTATGGTATTGTGAACTCTCCCACAAACCAGTGGGATCTTCATCCAACTTAACCCATATATGTATATTACATTTCAATTGGAACAAGGAGCACTTCTCTCAGGCAATGAGCAGTATCCCATCCTATTTTTAGACTCATTTAAAGTGATCTACGTTTTTAACTCCGGCTCCTAAAGGCAAATGCATTAGTTAGAGAAGTTTTACATAGCCTAATACTCAATAACCAGTGACTGGCTGAGTTATGAGGTGAACCGCCGCTTTTTGTCTGGAAAGGGATCGAACTTGGAACCTTTGGTACGCTAGGCGGATGACTAACCTGCTATACCACAGCGGTAAATAAAAAAAACAACAAAAGTGTGGAAAGTAAAGAAAAGATTAAACCGAAAACGTTGTCTGTTTATTCTTCATTATTTGCTTTTTTGCACAGACACTATAATTCGTATTTATTTTGTCTTGCAAATTAGTTATAATGCGTGGTTTTCGATCTGTCTAGAATTAGGGATTCTGCTCCTGATGCTTATGGCCCTACCAACCATAGAAACCAAAAACTGTACAAATGTTTTGGAATGGTATATAATTATTGGAAAGATCAAGAAATCATCTAAAAATTTAAATTACAAATTCCAAATTTTATAGTAATTTTATCAATATTTGCCAACATAATTTTTTAAAGTGTATGTATCATTTTTACCTTGTCTGTAGGAAAATTTTGCAATACATAATTTATTTTGTGGTCAAATTTAGACAAAATATCTCAACCCATAATAGACAATTGGACGTTAGAGAATTGTCTGTATACAAACGAATATACATTTGTATGTACTTATATTGCACTTAGTATCTTTTATATTTTGGAGACTATAGATGTCTGTGAATTCCATAACAAAAGCATACATATATTTAATAAGGACATGCACACAAAAGGATATACAGTATATTAGGGTGAACATTATTTTGAAAAACTTGTAAATAGGGTAAGTTTGGATAAATGAGAGTAATTTGAAATTAATTCCTGAAATAAACAGGTTAGTCATCCGCCTAGCATACGGAGGTCCCAATTTCGATCCACTTGAAAAAAGTAAATTTTCAAAAAAAGCGGCGGTTCTCCTCACAACTCAGCTAGCCACTGATTATTGAGTATTGGGCTATGTAAAACTTCTGTAACTAATGCATTTGCCGTTCGGGGGTGGAGTTATGTTGTTGTTGTTGTAACAGCTCTAACATTTACAATTTTATAATTTTGTTTTTATGGGAGATCTGTTTGGAGATCAAGGCCAAGAAATTGTGCTACTTCAACTGGATGAGTCCACAAATCCTCAGGACTAAGTGAAGTAGGGTTGGCGGTACAGTTGAAAATGTGGGGGGTATCATGAGGACCCTGACCACAAGCTGGGCATATGTTAGGGACGGCACGGTCTATGCGGGACCAGAAGATATTTAATCTATTGCTCCATCCCGATCTCAGTTGAGCCAGAACGACTCTTGTTTTCCGCGGCAGGTTCTTTTCTTCTTCTGCTATGGGCGGTGGGCGACCTCCTAATACAACATTCATGCGATAACCTGAAATCGCGGAGTTGGTGGCGTCTTTATGAATGTTGTTTAATGCTGCCATGTACGAGGTATGATCTAAAGGATCAAGTACATATCTTCGTATGCTATCCTCATACACGCGAAGATCTTTCCCGACATGCCTCGGGGAAGATGCCAACTGTGTGATGTTAAAGTTTGGATGATTTCTCCGATGACATCCCAAAAGGAACTGCTGAGATAGCATAATGTTGTGTTCCTTTACTGGAAGGATCTTTGTTTCTTAGTGAAGATGATGTAGTGAGGTAATTTGTAGGCAGCCTGTAATAGTTCTTAGGGCTGCATTTTGACAGCATTGAATATATCTCCACTGAGTATCACTTATTATAGGGGTGGAGTTAAAACGTAGGTCCCTTTCAATGAGTTTAAAAATAGAATCGGATGCAGCTCATTGTCGGGGAATTATATATATATATATATATATATATATATATATATATATATATATATATATATATATAATACCGTGACCTATCCCAAATAATAAAGAAGCCTGCAAGGAGGGTCAAGAGAATGTGGATTGACGAACAAGCATGTCAAGCTAAAACATCTTCAAGTCTCTAGACTTACGCCTATATTATCATTGGTACTCTTCTTTCAACTTTGGATGAATAAATGTCACGGACTAATACTACTGATGGCAGTGTGTACTGAAATGGACCGATACAGTATATTCACTGGAATTACATCCAACCCAATAATAATACAAAAGGTGAAGAACGCAAGTGCTTTAAGTTGAACAAGGTCGCGGGAATTGATAACTTGACGTTTTATGTGATGTTGAAGGATCAGTGAGATGATGGCAAAATATGCGAAGTGGAAGCTTTTCCAACTTCCTGGTATAAAAGGTGACTATAAAGACTGCAAAAACTACAGGCGAATAACACTTCTTTCAATACTGAGCGAGATACTAATGGAGTAATTTTAGGTTCAAAGATAATCTCCTGTGTTAATCTTATCGACTTCACCTTTATATGGCGTCTGTAGATATTATGAAAGCGTTATCTGTGGAGAATCGCAAAAACTCTAAACATTGTTTCGTGTACTAACTAAAGGTCAATTTTTAAAGATAAAGATTACTACGGATGTAAGGCAACGACGTATCTTGCCATCTTTACTTGTTTTCCTTGTCATCGGCGACATAATGCGCTCGATTTTAAATGATAGACGCGGTATTCAATGGAAACCTTTTAAATAACTCGAGGACTTGGAATTATATGTCATCCAAGCCAAGGTCCAGTTTAATTTCAAGAAAATATTCAAGCTGCTACTGATTAATCTCGGGCAGCTGGAATGAAAATCAATTATCTGAAGACAAAGATTATGCCTGAAAGCTAAGTCGCAAGCCCTTCACCATACATCCATGTGGATAACGTGGTTATTGGAAACTCAACTGTCTGGGAAATTTGTTATTTACAAAAGGTGTCGTCTACGAGAATTTTTCGCGTATTAATAAGGCAAAATGTACACTCGGCATTTTACGAAATATTTAGAAATTATGGCAAATATCAGCAACTAGAATATCCTGTTTTACGGTTGCGAAACTTGGAAACGCACAAATGCTATCGATGTACGACTGCACTTAATTCGACTCCACTTAATTCGACAAATCAAATATCTGCTGCTGTAAAGATACATCACTGGAAATGATAGGCCACACACACTTCGAAGGCTAAATATCAATATTGTTGGACCATCGTGTTGGCGCATCGCTATTCATGAAATGACACGCATAACACCTCTAAATAGAGTCAAAAACAAGAGGATGGTAAAGACCCTATGATACACTGAGAGTCAAGGATTATAAAAGAAGAAAATTAGTTATAATACATTTGAAAGAATTGCAGTTTAGTAAACATTTTCAGCAAAACGAACGCACAGTGGTCAACAGATAACAGTAACATCAATGTAATAGTTGATTATAGTAATTTCAGTACCTGGTTGACCGAGCCTTGCTCGGAGCTTTATGATAAGCATTTTGAGGCAAATTTTCTAATTTTTATATATTTTATTTTATAATGTAGTAAAATAAATTTAGAGGAAATACATTGTACAAATATTCAGTTGATTTTGACTTATTTTATTCATTTTGTCCGATCAACACATAGTTTACAGTTTAACTCATTTTGAAAAATTTTGGAAATTGGTCATACCAACAGAAACCTCCGTCGACTCGTGCGCAACAACTTTGCTAAAGATTATAGCCTTATCAAATGCACAGTTTATGATTTATTTCATTTTAAGTAGTTTTCAGTGGCGCCACCTGAAGTTGTTCATACCAACCAAGAAACCTTCGTTTGCTTATGCGTAACAACTTTGCTTATGATTATAACATGATCAAATGCACAGTTTACGATTTAATTCACTTTGAGTAATTTTCTGTGGCGCCACCTGTCGGACGTTGCTCATTCCAATTCATAAACCTTATCCGCAACAACTTTGCTGAAGATTATAGCATGATTAAATGTACAGCTTACGATTAAATTGACATTGAGTAAATTTCAGTCGCACCACCTGTCGAAATTTCTTCATACCAACTAAGAAACCTTCGTCGGCTCATGTGCAACAACTTTGCTAAAGATTGTAGCATGATCAAATGTACAGTTTACGATTTAATTAATTTTTAGTCATTTTCAGTGACGCCATCTATCGGAAATTAGTCTTATTAACTTTAAAACCTTCGCCGGCTTATCTGCAACATCTTCGCTAAAGAGCATAACATGATCAAATGCACAGTTTACTATTCTATAAAGAACATACATACAGACAAACATTCATTATATAACATTACTAATTTTTCCCCCTTTTTATCCCCTAATTTCAAAAAAGTTCCATATGCATATTTGGTACTTCTTTGGTACCAATTGAATTCGGTACATTTTATTAAAACGCAGTTAACATAATGTTTCTATTCATATTACTTTTTGAGATGTTAAGTTATCATTTTATCCCTTTTTTACCCATTTTGGCCCCAAAATCAAAAAAGCACCAAATACGTGTTAAAAGTTTCTTTCACATCTATTGATTGCAGTACAAATTTTCTTTCTTTATTCCTTAGTTTAAAATATAAGAGTGGGTTAAAAAGGTACCAAAAAAACTATTTTCACCTTTTTTTTACCCCTTATCGGACATAGTTTCTAAAAGTACCAAACACCTGTCCGTTTATTTTCATAGCTGTTTGAAACGTAATTTAAATTTTGTTTCTATACCTATTACTTAAGGAGATATAAGATACCCACTGTCCAAATTTTATCAAAATCGTTAGAGCCGTTTTCGAGATAGTCATTCTATATATATATCTATATCTATATATATATATATATATATATATATATATATATATATATATATATATATATATATATATATACATACAATTATTGTGTAGACGAACATCCACCATTTCAAAACAGATACGGATATTTTAGAATATTCAACATTTTGTAATATAAAATTATATAGAAATACATTATTTGAATGTGACCATTTCTACATATAGATACGAGTATACTTATGAATGTGTATATGTATGCGTGTTAACAATTATGACATTTTAATAAACAACCGAAATGTCAAATGTGTTAATTGGAAAATAACTGTGAATTATGATCTCAATTTTCTGATATGGATGACATTGTAATAGTGGCTGGGCTTTATAGTAGCAAGTAAGAGTAAATGTGTACAAAAGAGACTTGGTATGTACGCTCGTAAATATTGTCTGGTTTGTGAAAATAATGAGAAAGAGCTTTAACATAGAAGTTAAAGTTTTGACATTCTGACTATCGAAAATGAACATGTAATATTCGTAATTACTACGAGTAGACGACATTTCATAAAGAGTGTGAAAGGATATGGGAGTGTGAGTTAGAAGAGAGTTCAATTACAATGTTATTAGCCTATAGGCTATAGTTAATGTGACAATGATACGAATGTCATAGTAAGAGTAAAGGAAGCTATGTATATTTGCATTTATTTCCTGAATGCGTTGTTTAAAATATACAAAGATTATTTACATATTTGTTGGGCAGTTTTAGAAGGACTCTAAATTAATTTTGTGAGATAAGAAATAATAAAATTTATAGTTATAACTTTCTTTTGTTATAGTTTAGGAATAAAGGTTTAAAAATACTTAAAAAAAAAAAAAAAAAAAAACATTTCGTCTCCTTAACATTGCCTATGATTGTGCTTGTCGCTAAGCAAGGAATTCTAAAAGACTTTTAAAATAGGAGGAAATAGCATTTCAGCAATATCTTTCAGAATAAATAACAAACAAAATGTTTGTCTCTTCCAACTTTGACTCCACACAATAAACATTTTAAGAAACAGGTTCTTTCTGACACTGATGAGTATGACGATGTGGCGATAGTAGTAATAGCTGATTTCACTTTAGTTTCTTCTGATAAATCTTCGCCACTCTAAGGCTTCACCACCTTGATAGTTTTCCTTACATAATAATCTGCCGATACAGTTGTTTTGAGTTTTGAAAAAGGTTGTTAATTAGGAAAGGTCTTCTAGTTTAAAAACCCTTCAAATCAAACGAATCGGACGTAATGTCATCTAAAGAACTACTGATTATTGCAGATAGGTTAAGACATGATTTGAAAGCTATAACGACCTCATATATAAGTACATAGTACCTGGTTGACCGAGCCTTGCTCGGGGCTTTATGATAAGCATTTTGAGGCAAATTTTAAAGTTTTTATATATTTTATTTTATACAGTTACAGTTTAACTCATTTTAAATAATTTTGAAAATTGCCAACAGAAACCTCCGTCGACTCATGCGCAACAACTTTGCTAAAGATTATAGTCTGATCAAATGCACAGTTTACGATTTAATTCATTTTGAGTAGTTTTCAGTGGCGCCGCCTAAAGTCGTTCATACCACTAAGAAACCTTCATCTGCTTATGCGTAACAACTTTGCTTATGATCATAACATGATCAAATGCACAGTTTATGATTTAATTCACTTATAGTCTGATCAAATGTACAGCCTACGATTAAATTGACTTTAAGTAAATTTCAGTGGCGCCACCTGTCGAAATTTCTTCATACCAAATAAGAAACCTTCGTCGGCTCATGTGCAACAACATTGCTAAAGATTATAGCATGATTATATGTACAGCTTACGATTAAATTGACTTTGAGTAATTTAAAGTAGCGCCACCTATCGGAAATTATTCACACCAATTAAAAAGCATTCGCCGGCTCATGCGCTACAACTTTGCAAAAGATCATAGTATGATCAAATGTACAGTTTACGATTTAATTAATTTTTTGTAATTTTCAGTGGCACCACCTGTCGGAAATTCGATTTACCAACTGAAAAACCTCCGCCGGCTTATCCGCAACATCTTTGCTGAAGAGTATAACATGATCATATTCACAGTTTACTATTCTATAAAGAACATACATATAGACAAACATTCATTTGTTTTAAAGTTATAACATTACTAATTTTTTCCCCTGTTTATCCCCTAATTTCAAAAAGTTCTTCTTTGGTACCAATTGAATTCGGTACATTTTATTAGAAAGCAGTTAACATAATTTTCCTATTCATATTACTTTTGTAGATGTAAAGTTATCAGTTTATCCGTTTTTTACACATTTTGGCCACAAAATCAAAAAAGTACCAAATACGTGTTCAATATTTTTTTCACATCTATTGATTGCAGTACAAAGTTTCTTTCTATATTCCTTAGTTTAAAATATAAGAGTGGGTTAAAAAGGCACCAAAAAAACTATTTTCACCCTTTTTTACCCCTTATCGGACATAGTTTCAAAAAAGTACCAAACACCTGTCCGTTTATTTTCATAGCTGTTTAAAACGTAATTTAAATTTTGTTTCTATACCTATTACTTAAGGAGATATAGCGTTTTCGATTTTTTCCCCTTTTTACCCGTTTTTACCCTCTTAGAGACAAACGTTCCAAAAGTCCCTTCTTCTTCGACCTATACATCAAAAAAGATACCCACTGTCCAAATTTTATCAAAATCGTTAGCGCCGTTTTCGAGATAGTCATTCTATATATATATATATATATATATATATATATATATATATATATATATATATATATAAATACATACAATTATTGCTCGTTTAAGAATATAAGATACTACAATATATAATGTTCCTTATCGATTGTTTTTAAGTTAATTTTTTTAAAAGGAGAAAAAAGTACCAAAAATATTTTTCACATATTTTTGGTTTTGCTCGGCCTTTTTTTCAAAAAGTACCAACTACTCGTCTTCTTATTTGTTAGCTAATCAAAATGCAATTTAAATTTCGTTTTCATACATATTACATTAAAAGTTATAACGTTACCAATTTTTTCCCCATTTTATCCTCTAATTTCAAAAAAGTTTAATATTCGTATTCCTTTGGTGCCAATTGAATTCGGTACATTTTGTTTTTATTTTTATTGGAATCAAACACTTACTTACTTTATGAGATAATAAGTTATGATATTATCCCTTTTTTCCCATTTTGCCCCCAAAATCAAAAAAGTACCAAATACGTGCTCAATACTTTGTTCACATCTAATGATTTTAGTATAAAATTCTTTTCTATATTCTTTGGCTCAAAAGATAAGAGTGGGTTAAAAAAGTACCAAAAAAACTATTTTCACCCTTTTTTACCCCCTATCGAACATATTTTAAAAAAAGTACCAAACACTTGTCCGCTTATTTTCATAGCTGTTTAAAACGTAATTTTAATTTTGTTTCTATACCTATTACTTTAGGAGATATAGCGTTTTCGATTTTTTCCCCTTTTTACCCGTTTTTACCCTCTTAGAGGCAAATGTTCCAAAAGTCCCTTCTTCTTCGATCTATACATCAAAAAAAGTACCCACTGATTTTGCCAAAATTGCGTTGTTAGCTTGCGACAATGGACAAATGGAAAAAGAAGTTCAATGAAGTTCTAAACACCGATGATCTGGTGGGAACCTAAAAATCTTTATTGTTATTATTGTGTTGTTGATATAAGTGGAATTAATTCAAATAAGCACAATAAATGGATTTATCCTGACTTACCATCTGCTAAACGACCAACCAAGTTATCTGATATAGTTCAAGAGTCTGTGCCACCAGTTACAATCTCGGAATCTGCATCAGCTTCCTCAGAAGTCGAAATACCAGACATAATATTCGCTAATAAGCCAAGTGATACAAGGGCAAATGGGATGTACACATGATGGCAGATTACTGCTGGTTCTTAAAACGAGATTAACCACAGGCTTCCCATTGCAAAAAATCGTTAAAGAGGTCCTTTTTTTCTGCTTTTGAAAATTGAATTATTATTTAGTACTTTAATTTAATTTTATGTTCTTTCTGTAAAAATATATATATGCTATATCTCGAAAACCAGAGCTGGTGCATGAAAATAATTTTTATTTTCAAAACCAGATCTAAAATATATACATAAAATCTAATGAACTTTATTGAAAATATTTTTTTCCAACGATATAAATATAGTAAAAATCATTTAAAATTTTCCAAATTTATTCGTAGTTTTTCCGAACATTGTGAAAGGCCCTGAAAATATACAGCAAAAATTTATTCATCTGTGTCAAATATAAAGTCCATTAATATTTTTTATCAAGGCTGGATTAGGTTTGGGCAAATTTTAAATACTGCAAATTGAACATTTTGTTTTAAGGCCATTTTCAAAACATCAGTTCCGGTTCTTTGAAAAATTTATTTAAATAAATTTGAAATATCGAAAATCGATTGAAACTGTTTTATTAAGAACATTTACAGAAATAATACAAAAAAAAAAACAGAATGAGGTCGATATCTCTCATAGTTTAGCCGTAAAAAAATCCTTTTCGTACTGTGTTATCCAAAAGAAGAAATTATACTTTCTAGACCTCTGAAGGTTTTATAGCGTTGTTGCATATTACAGTCTTCTTCCTTTGAACAATTAGGATCGCTTGAAAAAGCTCTTAAATCGGCCATTATCTACGTTAACCAGATTACATAGGTTTCCAAAGAAATAAGATCCCAGTGTTAGTGCCCTTCTGTACGACAGATCAAGACAAGTGGACAGAAGATGTTTTATGGGCTCCTCCTGGTCACCTCAGATTCTGCTATAGTCACTTGTAAACTAAGCCTAACCAAGTGCCCTTCAAGCTGACAGTGTTCTGCCGTTTCAGACACAAATAACGATACATTGCGTCTTGATAGTGATAGAAGTCTGTGAGAACGCCAGAGCGTAATAAACGAGTATAAATAGAATCGTATTTAGATGCGCAGACTTGCCATTCGCTGGACAATTTCATGTATCCTACGGTATGTGGGTTTCTGAAGAGCTTTCTACCATAAAAACATTACCGGGCTTGTTAACGTTGTTTACAACGAGTAAACAATGATAAATTTTAATCCCGATTTTAGCCCCGTTTATGATATTGAGAGTTAGGATTACATTTTTTTTTAACTTGTTAGTTATTATTATTCTGCAACCTCTGGAATCCTTATTAACAACATTCAGAGCTTGGTCATGCCTCACCTCCTCAGAGATCAACGATAGCATTCAACAGAATGCTCGTCCCCAAAGCCGTCGAGTGCAAATTGAACCAGAATACATTTCACTTGTTTGCCATTCCATTCGAAAATGTTAATAAAAGCTTTCGGATCGGTCAAAATTGACGAAAGTTGTACGCACACTGTACTACCGATAGAGACATTCTTAAACATTTCTCTAAAAGCCTTATTAGTTATATATATGAGAGCTATAGCCAAATGTTGACCGATTGAATATACACTGGCTGGTATTTATATAATGTTTATCTGTGCAAAACTAAGTACCCATAGCTGTCATAGTTTCTAATTTAAAGAGTGTTCTAAAAAAAATATGCATTTACTATTTTAGACAAAATTTATCCATAGTGCAAGAAATAATTTATTTTTTGATCAAGTTAGTTTCTATAGATATGTCAGATACTATTATTTTAGAAATTATTAATTTTGAATAGTTATTTCAATCAAAATGGAATGCGAAAAAAAAGTTCGTGAAAATATAATTAAAACTTTTCAAAAAAATCCGTCATGGACTTTTAAAAAAATAGCTAAAAATTTGAAAGTTGACCCTCGAACGGTTTCTAATGCCATCAGACGGTATAAGGAAAACCTGAGCATTGAAAGAAAACCTGGATCAGGGAGGAAAAAAGGTCCTATAGATATTGGTAAGGCAAAAGAACTCGAGCGACTCTTTCGAAGAGCGCCTAACACTTCTTTAAGAAAAGCAGCTCGTACGGTGAAATGTTCTACGAATTTTGCACATAGAGTCAAAGCTTATGCTGGACTGAAGACATACAAAGTCCAAAAGGTTCCAGATCGCAATGCTATAAAGAACTTAGAAGCAAAAAAACGAGCGAAAAAATTGAAGTCTGATTTTATAAAAAAATACACCTGTTGTGTGATGGATGATGAAACATACGTACTGGCAGACTTTTCTCCAGTTCCTGGTCAAGATTTTTATGTTGCTGATAAACGGGGCAATGTTTGGCAAGAGTTTCGCACAAAAAACAAACAAAATTCCCTAAGAAGTTTCTCGTGTGGCAAGCTGTTTGCAGTTGTGGCAAAAGAAGTAAAGTATTTGTGGCATCTGGCACAATAAACACAGAAATTTATATAAAGGAGTGCCCACAAAAACGGTTGTTACCCTTTTTAAGAGAGCACAGAGTGACTACATTTTTTTGGCCCGATTTGGCATCATGCCATTATGGAAAAAAGGCACTTGAGTGGTACTCAAAGAATGTTGTCATTTTTGTACCACGAGAGGCAAATCCACCTAACTGTCCAGAACTTCGGCCTGTGGAAAGGTATTGGGCTCTGGTAAAAAAGGAATTGAAGAACACAGGAAAGATTTCCAATAATATGTCCGACTTTAAGCGCAGGTGGAACACATGCTCCAAAAAGGTATCAGAAGCAACTGTAAAATCTTTAATGGGAGGGTTTCCGAAAAAAGTACTTAGTAAACATTTTAATGCTAAATGATTTTGTATAATATGTCATTGTATTTGCGTATTTTGTAGAGTTTTTATATTAAAAGGTTTGATTTTTATTTAAGAAAATCCAACTACAAATTTTATTTAGAGCACTCTTTAATAGCTTTTTTTTTTGTTACATTTTTTTTTAGTTTCCGGGAGTATTTTTTATATGAAAGCTGTAGTCAAATATGGACCGATTCCTATAAAATTTGACATACTGACCAGTAGTTGTATAAAACTTCTCTACTCTAAATTTAGTCATCATAGCTATTACAATTGTATTCAATTTATCAGCATTAATGTGTTTTCCGGGGCAGGGTAATATGGGGGCTCTAACTAAATGTGAGCCGATTTTGTCCATTTTCAATACACAACTATCTCAAAGTATCAAAAATACTAAATTTTGTTCCTCTAGACAGACGGTTAGGGCTTATGTAGAACTTTTATACACCAAATTTTATCGTTATAGCTGTTATAATTTGTCATTTATTAACAAAAAAAGCGATTATCCTAGAGGGGGTTATACGGGAGCTATGGTCAAATGTGAACCGATTTTGTCCAATTTCAATACCAACATTTTCTGAGAGATGAAGAATATTTGTACTAAGTTTCAGTGAGCTAGCTCCTTTCGCATAGGCGTTATCGTGATTTCAACAGACAGACGGACATATGGATTCAGAATATATATCGTTTTAGATTTTTGAGCCAATATTAAGGAAATTACAAACGGAATGACAATCTCATCTTTATGATGGTGGATATAAAAGGGGATGATATATATATATATTTATATATATATATATATATATATATATATATATATATACATATATATATATATATATATATATATATATATATATATATATATATATATATATACATATATGTATATAGTTTATAATTTAATAACTTTTAACTTGACTTTGCCACATTGTTTTTTTTTTTTTGGTTTCCGGGAGTGTTTTTTATATCAAAGCTATAGTCAAATATGGACCGATTCCTATAAAATTGGATATACTGACTAATAGTTGCATAAAACTTCCCTTTTCTAAATTTAGTCGCCATAGCTATTACAATTGTATTCAGTTTATCAGTATTAGTGTGTTCACCGGCACGGGTTATATGGGAGCTCCAACTAAATTTGAACCGACTTCGTCCATTTTCAATACACAACTATTTCAACATATCGAAAATACTTTTGAAAAATTTTGTTCCTCTAGCTCTTTTCGTTAACAGACGGACATAAGCCCCCTTTTCTTTTTGTATTTTTGTGTTTCTGTAAGTTTTTTATATGGGAGCTATGGTCAAATGTGACCGATTATGGCAAAATTTTGCACTGATTGGCATAAGACTTCATTGTGCTAAATTTTGTGGACAAATCTATTACAGTTTATCATTTATTGGCATTTAAGTGTATTTCAGGTGAAATTTAGCCTGTTTCCGTAAGTTTTTTGTATGGGAGCTATGGTTAAATGTGAACCGATTTCGATGAAATTTTTTATGTAAAACTTCTAGATACCAAATTTTGTCATAATAGCTTTGTCATATATTAGCAAATTAGCAAATAAGCAATTAGCCTAGACGAGGTCATACGGGACAAAATGTGAACAAAATGTGAACCGATTTTGCCCGATTTCAATACCAAAATTTTCCAAGAAATGAAGAATTTATGACAGTGACCTACATCCTGTCGTTAAGGTTTTACCGTGCCGACAACAGACAGACGAGCAGACAAACAGACGGACATCGCTCAATCGTCTTCGAATTTCAAAAGGATTTAGAATATACTTATATTTTGGTTTTTGAGCTAATATTAAGGAAATTACAAACGGAATGACAATCTCAATATACCCTCCATTCTTTTTGATGGTGGGTATAAAGATATGTGACTGTAAGGGACCAAAATCTCTTTTCCGGGAAGAAATAATAATCGGATTTGGTCCAAAAAGAAGAAGTAGTTATCAGGCTTGTAAAAAGTGTGAGCTGTATTTGATCTAAGGCTTACAGTGATTCTGAGTCGATGGGTATACTTTAAAAGTAGGTGTCAGACCAATATTTTAATGCATTACAAACATCATTACAAGCCCAAAATACCTTTTCCACCTAATGATTGTAAAAGGTTTAAATATTTTTGGTCGTTAGAGAAATGTACCTATAAACAAGGGGAAGTATTTTGTTTTATTGGAAAAACTTAATACTGATGTAAAACGAACGTAAGATGCTTTGTAAATATAATTCAGGAATTTCTCAAACTGCCCTCTTATCAGGAAATATTTTGAAGCAAATATTAAAAACTTTTTAAGATTGTCCATTAAATTTATAAAATACAAACATAATCAATTATTCTTAATTATAACGAAAATAATTATTAAGTGTTATCAAGCTATGAAGAAAAAAAATAATATTGGAGATGTAATTGTTTGTGTTAAAATATTTAAATGTAATTAACTTTTAATCCCATGAGATTAAAATTTATTAAATTCAATGACACTTAAGCAGCAGATAATTATTTAAACATCCGATGAAATATTTACAAGAATTTTCAATTATTAACTCAATATTTGGCTTCTACTGATAATATTTTAAAAGTCCCTGATGTCTGAGATATTTAATTGATGGTAAGACAATCATAGGAGACTTTTGAGTTTAATACAAATTTTAAAATTTTTGGAGAATATTTAGGTACATATGACCGAGCTTGTGGGACTATAATTCTATCTTACTTGTTTTTGTCAAAGACTTAATCAATTACTAAGAAATATAAATAAATTAAAGAATTTAAAAAATATATTTCTTTACACATTTTAACAGCCTGTTTTTGAAACTACAATTTTTTCAAATTGTACGACAACATACGAAAAAATTGAACTTTTGGTTTTTGAAATTATTTTTTGAGTGAAACGAGAAAAAGCTTTTAAAATTTTGGTTCGTAAATGAAATGTATAGACAAAAGTAAATGTCAAATTAGGCAATTCAATAATTCTAATCGTCTTGGTAACAAAAATACGTTTGTTTAATTTTTTTTTGTTTAGGACTAGCACTCAGTTGATGACCCTACTTATGCAATGCATTGTGTTATGTTGGAACTCGGGAAATGTTGTGGGAGGGGGATAAGTGCTTGATTTTTGATTTGAACTTTCCTATATTGAAACTGACTGGCAAAACGAACTGTACGGCTAAAGAGTGTTTTTGTTATATATTGGCCAATCGACTACCAATGGATAAGCTCTAATAGATAGATGTGTATTGCTTAAGAAAGTTCCCTGATTTCGTTAGAGCACATTCCAAAGTAGTAACGATAGAACAATAGAATTGGATAACCTACTGTCAGTTATTATAATGAGCAATTTTGCTCTCTCCCGCACTCGGTCGGGAAGCTCCAAAATAGACTTTAAAGCCGGGCCTTACATGAGAGTTATATTTCATTTTCGGTCGAATATAGTTGCTGTGAATAGAACGAATATCAGATGAAGTGAAGTATCGTTTACACCGTATCTCTTGTTTGATTAGATTTATCCAACAGACATCACAATAAATTCTCATGCATCATTTTATAATCATTATAAACAATTTTTAATTTAATATTGAAAAAATGTTAAATTTAATTTTGTTTGTTTGTAATTATTTTTGTTTTTTAGAGTTAACACCATTTTATAAAAGTATTCATTTTTATAGGAAAAGCTTTCAGAAAAGTAATAAAATATATCATGGCAATACTATTATTTGATATTTCATTACGAAGCTTTTCCTTCCAAACGAAAAAAGAAAATGAACTCAATTTAGAGCTTAATCGTTAGGCTAATATTCGATTGCCTTCTAACGTATGATAGTTTTGTGAACAGGCTGTAAATACTCATTACACAGGGCAACAGCAAAAATATGCTCGAGTAACCGCTATATACATTTGATGTATCATGGCTACCTTAGTACAAAAATGGTAAAATTTTTAAATTCTATGGATGGGTTTTTTTTTAATTTTTTTTTTTTTTTTTTGTAAAATTGCAATTTTTTTAGACGTTTCTTCAAATAATTAATGATAACTCAAAAACTACTAGTCCGATATTATTCAAATAAAATCAGAAAAATTAAGATTTACATAGCCTTTGATTCGTCTATATATTGCGTTTCAATCGGATCAATAGTATCAGAGTTATAATAAAAAATTTAAGAAAAAAATATATTTTTTACATAAAAATGGCAAAAATTTTTGTTTTGAAAAAATCCTGAAAAATAGAAAACGGCAAAAAATGTTCAGATTCATTATTCTGTCGCAAAGCCACAAATAATAGCAACAAAACGAGATAGCGACCCTAAAAATCAATTGATTATTTTCGAATTTATTCACAATTAAGTGAATTTACTCATTTTCACAAAATTTTATATTTTTGCTTGATATACGTATACAGGGTTTTTCAAATGTGTGAAAAAAATAGATGTTAGAATTTCAAGGAGTGCCGATCCGATCATTGTGAGATTTAGTAAGGAACTTTCACCCACAAAATTTTAGCCAAATTGGACAACGCTAACACGTGTCGCCCAGGTCCTAAAGCTGACAAATCAAGTTTATATCGGAAAAATTTTATAATTTTTATGTTTTTGCAAAATTAACGCTATTTATTCCTCCTTTTGCAAAAAAGTGGATCCTGGTCCTTAGGGCAAACACAATGAGATTTCCATCTTTAAAATCGGTGAAACAGTTTTCGAGTTACTACAATTTGCACTGGCCATTACATGTCCCTGAGGACTTGCCGAAGGCAATTGACCAAAAAAAATGTGACTTAGTCGAATCGATGGAATAGATCGAAAATGCATTTCATGCAAGTCCTCAAGGACATGTAATGGCCAGTGAAAATTGTAATAACTCGAAAACTATTTAACCGATTTTAAAGACATGTAGCTTATTGGAAAAATCATTGCGTTTGCACTAAGAACCAGAATCCACTTTTTTGCAAAGGGGGGAATAAATAGCTTTAATTTTGCAAAAACTGAAAATTTGTCAATTTTTTTCGATTTAAACGCTATTTTTCAGATTTGGGGCCTATGCGCTACGTGTTAACGTTGTCCAATTCGACTAAAATTTTGTGGGTGGAAGTTTCTCACCAAATCTCACAATAATCCGACATGCACCCCTTGAAATTGGAAAATTTATTTTTTTCATACATTTGAAAACCCGATATAATGCGTATATCAAGCAAAAAACTAAAATTTTGTGAAAATGAGCGAATTCACTAAATTGTGAATAAGTTCGAAAAAAATCAATAGATTTTTATGGTCGATATCTCATTTTGTTGCTAATATATGTAGCTATGCGACAAAATAATAAATCTGGTAGTTTTTTGCCGTTTTCGATTTTTCATGATTTTTTTTAAAACGAAAATTTTTGCCATTTTTAAGTAAAAAATATATTTTTTTCTTAAGTTTTTTATTATAACTCCGATACTATTGATCCGATTGAAACGCGATATATAGACGGATTAAAGGCTACGTAAATTTTAATTTTTCTGATTTTATTTAATTAATATCGGACTAGTAGTTTTTGAATTATCATTAATTATTTGAAGAAATATCTAAAAAAAAATGCAATTTAAACAAAAAAAAAAAATTTTTAAATCTTGCCATAGAATTTAAAAATTTTACCATTTTTGTACAAAGGTTGTTATGATACATCAAAAGTGTATAGTGGTTTTAAGAGCACATGAAATTTTTTTTATTTTGTTGTGCTGTGTTATTTATAGAAATTATAGAAGAAACCCGTATCACCACGAGTACGAGTATGTCCAAATGAGATGTGACATTAAATAATTCTTAAATTGATATATACTTGTACATATTTGTTGGTGTGACTTTGAGGATGATTATGAGTGATTAGAAAGAATTTTGTCTTCAAATTAAAATTAGAAAAAAATATTACACAAAATTAAAATACAATACAATACAAACAGTTTCTCTAAATGTTGTTCTGTTGTAATCAGCATATGGTGCTATGTCTTATCATAATCATGTTGACACTTTGGAAAATGAAAAGACATGACAGTTTTATAAATGACCTTGTGCCATTGTTCACTTTTGTTCCAGTATTTAATCCATCACATGCTACTAAATATTTGGCAATGGCAAATGAAATGTTGACAATTATTTGACATATTACCAAAATATGAATGAATTCATTAATTTTTAAGCGTTTTATTTGAGTAGTTATGAATAGGGAATTAATAGGCTTTTTAGAGAACTAATTTAGGAAAATATACATTCATAATCGCTTATTAATAAATTTCTGGTTGAGTTGCATGGGGTCAACAAATAAATATTTTAATTTCATGGATTTTATCTGTTTTATGACATATTTCATATGAAAGAAAATAGATTTTTTTTGGCATATCAAAGCCTCTGGTTCTTAGAAATTTTCTTCTTTGGGGTATGAATACGCCTTTATTAATATTTATCAACATTTTCTTCAAACTCGGCCTTAATTCACGTTTGGCAATTTTGAGCTATGACACAGTGCGTTCCAAGGGCGTCTATACGGTTAGTGTAGACGCATTCGAACATACTTTTGTATGTCCGAACGGACTAAGTGTTTGTCCGTTAGAATGTTTAATTTCGGAATTTTTGTACTTTTATTTGAGAACGCCAAAAAGACATAGGGTAGAGTAGTGAGACAGTAATGGACTCTGAAGCTAGCAACAAGTTCGAGTTTACGACCTTTTGTACCCACTTATCGTAAAGTATCAAACACATATTTAATATTTTTTAATACTTATCAATTGTGACGTTAATTGAGTCTCAATGTGTATTAGTTCAAATTCATGTATAGGTTAAACAATGTACCAAAATATAGTTTTTACCGTTATAAGTGCCATTTTTTTAAAAATAAACAAATAAGTGTCCCCTTATTTTTTTAGCTGATCCAAACCAAATTTCAATCGCTTCTAGTTTCGAAGATATGATGTAACTAATTTTTCAATTCTTTGCCCTATTCTTTTCGATAGGTTTATATTTATGAATGTTATATGGACCAATAGGTTTTACATACAATGGTGCTCAACTTTGACTCAGTGTAGAGGCCACTGTGCTAAGAATATATCGGGTGGTTAAATTTCAAGGGCCGATGTTGATTTTGAATAAAACACAAACTATTTAGGAAATTATTGTAATTTTATTTTATTATGATGTATTGGTATTACTCAATTATGTATGGATCAAAATATCGGCCAAATGTGCTGTGGTCGCGGCCACAGCAACACACCTCCATCCGATGGTCCAAATTTACGATGACCCTGAGGCATAATGGAGGTTCTATGCCGTTAATGTGATGAATTATCTCATTCTTTAGCTCTTGAATTGTTGCTGGAATATTGACGTACACCTTTTCTTTCAAATAACCCCAAAGAAAAAAGTCCAACGATGTCAAATCACATGATCTTGGCGGCGAATTGACATCGCCATTACGTGAGATAATACGGCCATTGAATTTGTTGCGCAAAAGAGCCATTGTTTCGTTAGCTGTGTGACAAGTGGCACCGTCCTGCTGAAACCACATATCGTCCACATCCATATCTTCCAATTTGGGCCATAAAAAGTTCGTTATCATCTCACGATAGCGAACACCATTCACAGTAACTGCCTGACCGGCCTCAGCTACACTATCGCGAACAGCAGCAATATTTTCTGCAGTACGAGCTGTACGAGCATGCACTGGTGTTCTCATATCTTCTACAGACCCGGTTTGCTTGAAATTTTCCACGATTTTTGCGATTGTACGCACATTTGGACGATCAAATTGACCAAAAAAATTACGAAGTTTACGCATTTTGATTTGAACGCCCATTTTCATAATAAGTCTGGATAACTTTAACACGTTGTTGGATTGTGTATCTCTCCATGGTTCAAATTGAGTAAGTCTGAAATAGAGAAATGTCAAATAAAATTCGGAAAAAAACTTGGCGTTTAGGTGTAGTTCACATTCAACATCGGCCCTTACAATTTAACCACCCTTTACATGTTTTTAAAAATTGGTCTAAAACTCCAACTAACCATTGGCCGATTTTTGCATATTGTGCCACAAGCCGCCCAGTAGCTTAAAAGTTATTGAAGTAAAATGAAAAAACTTTACATACAATACTTTGCACCATAACTTCTAAACCGTTTGGAAAAAATTTAATTAATTTGTCGTTGTTTTGTTTAATTAAGATTTTTTGTCGCTTACGATCAATATTTTTCCTGTCGCTTGCGATCATTTTAATCTAAGGGCTCGATATTATAAAAGTATAAAACTTTTTCCCAGAGTCAAAGTTAGTTAGTCAAAATTTTTTTTTTTAATTTACCAAATGCAAAAAAGTAATTATTTTTATAAATATTAAGTATTTTTTTATTAAAAAAAATATTTTAACCCTCCCCTCGTCCGATTAAGCCCAAACTTTCAAGCAATTCGAACCAAAACAAAATACTCAATTTTTATAAAAATTAATACTTATTTGCATTTGGATTAAAATTTGTAAATATGTATTTTGCAAATTTTGGGCGGGCCATGGACACGCCTTCCCCCCCTCCGACTGACCTCAAATTTTCAAGAGATTATTTAGCATTTCGCAAAAATCTGATTTTTGGCCCGAAACATATACCCTCAAGAAAATTTCCCCATATACACTATTGGGACTCCAATACACATGTTTTCCAAAAATTACCAAACACCGGTTTTCACGTGATCCAAGCATAATTTTGATCCTATCGCCTATACTTCCGGAGATACAGCGTTACTAATTTTTGACCCCTTAGCGGCCGAATTTTCAAAAATCCCTTCATAAGGGATCTATACGTCAAAGCCTTTTGGGCTGAGCGATGATGAGTCAATCAGTAACGTTTTATATATATAGATAAATGCCAACGCCGTGGTATAGCAGGTTAGTCATCCGCCTAGCATACCAGAGGTCCCAAGTTCGATCCCCGGGCAGACCCACTTGAAAAAATAAATTTAAAAAAAAGCGGCGGTTCAACTAATAAATCAGCTAGCCACTGGTTATTGAGTATTAGGCTATGTAAAACTTCTCTAACTAATGCATTTGCAGTTGGGAGCCGGAGTTAAAACGTAGGTCCCTTTCAATGAGTCTAAAAATAAAATCGGATGCAGCTCATTGTCTGAGAGAAGTACCCCCTGTTCCAATTGGAATGTTGTCGGGGAATTATATATGTATATATAAATGCCAAAATTCACGATAACTAGCCCTTGCTTGGTCCTATTTTCCATAGCAGATCCATAGCTGTAAATGGTCTCAATATACTAAAACTTTTTATATTGCATGAAAGCATGAAAAAACTTCTAACTTTATCGATTATTAACCCACTGTTGACCTCAGAGTTGTAGGGTATCATAAAGTAAGGGTTGACCAACATGTTTTTCCATAACTTCACTCTATTGGATTTCGGGTTAATTTTTGTTGCTATCAATTTTGCATCTGCACGCAGTTGTAAAAATATAATTTTCTTTTTATACCCTTCACCGCCATAGGTAGAAAGGGTATTATAAGTTTGTGCTGATGTATGTAACGCATAGAAATATTTGTCTTAGACCCATCTTTTAGTATACCAATAGGCTTAGAATCACTTGCTGAGTCGATTTAGCGATGTCCGTCTGGCAAGCTGGACCCCCATGTAAACCTTGTAATCAAACTACAGGTCGCAATTCTAAAGATAATTTGATAAAATTTGGCAGAGATCATTTTTTTTTGATAATGGGACCATGGCTATTGAAATTCGTCAAAATCGGTCCACTATTTATGGTACCTCCCATAGGTCCCACTTCCCGGAATTGATATATTGGCCACAAAAATCAATATTTTTCCATGAAATTTAACGCAAATACTGCTTATGCAAATTTAAATCATTGTACCAAATTTCGTTGAAATCGGTTCACATTTGACCATAGCTCCCATACAAACTTGTTTCTCAAAACGCACTAAAATTCACTAAAACGTTCTTAAATCCGAAGATAATGAGAATTTTAAGTTTATTTTTTGCATACATAATTTTTGTACTGTAATCAATTTGCCAAATTTCGAGATAATCGGTCCACATTTGACCCTAGCTCTCATATAAGTCCAAATGGCGGAAACAGCTTAAATGTATAAGTTTTGAGAATATGTTTGTATGATGGCAAAATTTAGCAAATATTTGTCTTTATACAGGAAAAAAAACACCTTTGACCTTAGTGGTGAAGGGTATCGTATGGTCGGGCTTGACCGACTTGTTTTTAATTACGAAATTGGAATATCAATTTATTTTAGTATCTTAAAAAAACGAAGAACTTTTAAATAAATATGTAGATTGGTTTTTAAAGACAATCAGTATCTGTTACAAAAGATTGTAAATACAATAGAATATTTGATATCTGTTGTTAAAAATATAAAGAAAATCCTAATAGGCAACTAATATTTCAACAATTCTTCCCAAAAACCTAATAATCTTATTATCATCAATCATCAGTTTTGTCTATTTTTGCTGAAAATTAAATAAAATAGTTTATCAAAAAACAAACAAATAAAGAAAGAATGTTGTCGATAGGAGTAGATAACACCTTGAATTAGAAACGGATATTTAAGCAGAAACAGATGCAACACAAGTTGCATAAACATCCTCTAACAAGATCTTCTTTCTACATGTTCTACTTAATTACGGAGCATAAACAAGTTCTTGAAAACTGTGTGAGGTCTTCAGTTTTAATCAAAAATTTCCAGCAAAACAAAAAAAAAAAACTCAGGAAAACACAGTCTATTTTTGTGGAAAAGGGAGAAAAAGACTATGACTGTGTGTTCAGCAAAAGAGTTTCAAATTTCCCTTTATTATTTTTTTTTTGTATCTTATTTTATGAACAGTTGTTGATTTTGCCATTGAAACGCAACGGGTGACCTTCAGATTTAAATAAAATACTTTAAAAGAAATGAAATGAAACAAAAAGAATATAAATAAAACTCTTCACTTCTTTTATTTCTTTAATAACATTTTAAATAAACAGAAACAAAATTATTTCAAATGAACACGAAAAATACAAATCACTCACTCATGGTGACACTTGAACAAAGAATCGAAAAATTAGGAAAAGCTAGAACCACACACGAAATAGTTACAATGAGTTCGAAAAAGGGTAAGTTCCAGAAAAAAAAAATGTTTCCAATTTAAATAAACACAAAAAGATAAACTTATAATTATGTTGCAATACATACAAATATACACATCAGGGTTGTATAAGTTGCTTTCCTTATTATTTGAATTAAACCCAGGATTGGTCCTGGACAAATATACAACATCATGTCAATATTTGGATGTTCAAAAAAGTTTAATATAAAGAGTGTTCTAAAAAAATATGCATTTACTATTTTAGACAAAATTTATCCATAGTGCAAGAAATAATTTATTTTTTGATCAAGTTAGTTTATATAGATATGTCAGATACTATTATTTTAGAAATTATTAATTTTCAATAGTTATTTCAATCAAAATAGACTGCGAAAAAAAAGTTCGTGAAAATATAATTGAAACTTTTCAAAAAAATTCGTCATGGACTTTTAAAAAAATAGCTAAAAAATTGAAAGTTAACCCTCGAACGGTTTCTAATGCCATCAGATGGTATAAAGAAAACCTGAGCATTGAAAGAAAACCTGGATCGGGGAGGAAAAAAGGTCCTACAGATATTGGTAAGGCAAAAGAAGTCGAGCGACTCTTTCGAAGAGCGCCTAACACTTCTTTAAGAAAAGCAGCTCGTACGGTGAAATGTTCTACGAATTTTGCACATAGAGTCAAAGCTTATGCTGGACTGAAGACATACAAAGTCCAAAAGGTTCCAGATCGCGATGCTATAAAGAACTTAGAAGCAAAAAAACGAGCGAAAAAATTGAAGTCTGATTTTATAAAAAAATACACCTGTTGTGTGATGGATGATGAAACATACGTACTGGCAGACTTTTCTCCACTTCCTGGTCAAGATTTTTATGTTGCTTATAAACGGGGCAATGTTCGGCAAGAGTTTCGCACAAAAAAAACAAACAAAATTCCCTATGAAGTTTCTCGTGTTGCAAGCTATTTGCAGTTGTGGCAAAAGAAGTAAAGTATTAGTGGCATCTGGCATAATAAACACAGAAATTTATATAAAGGAGTGCCTACAAAAACGGTTGTTACCCTTTTTAAGAGAGCACAGAGTGACTACATTTTTTCGGCCCGATTTGGCATCATGCCATTATGGAAAAATTTTTGTACCACGAGAGGCAAATCCACCTAACTGTCCAGAACTTCGGCCTGTGGAAAGGTATTGAGCTCTGGTAAAAAAGGAATTGAAGACCACAGGGAAGATTTCCAAGAACATGTCCGATTTTAAGCGCAGGTGGAACACATGCTCCAAAAAGGTATCAGAAGCAACTGTAAAATCTTTAATGGGAGGGTTTCCGAAAAAAGTCGATAATTTTGCAAAACCCGAGTACTAAGTAAACATTTTAATGCTAAATGATTTTGTATAATATGTCATTATATTTGCGTATTTTGTAGAGTTTTTATATTAAAAGGTTTGATTTTTATTTAAGAAAATCCAACTACAAATTTTATTTAGAGCACTCTTTAAAATTGATCAAAAAGGAAACGATCTACTCAAAATCACTTTCGATTAAATGGTCAAAAATCAGCTAACCCGCCTTTGGGATTTCTGCTGCATTTTTTGACCACCAGCCATTTTTGACCATCGTTTTTAAAAAATTTAATGATGCAGTTCTTTAGAGAAGAGTCTAGATATTAAAGATCAATAATTGTTTTTAAGAAAAAGTTACATTATGTGTTATAAAAAAGGTATTCATTCTTCTTCTTCTGTTATCCTTGTCTCCCAGTGGAGCATAGGGCCTCAACCATCCTTTTATATCGAACTCTATTGCGAAATGTTAGGCATACATCATTCCATGAATAGTTTGCTGCTTGTAACTCCTCATCAATTGACCTTCTCCACGTTCTAGCAGGTGCACCAACACGACGGCCGCTTCCTTGTGGATTCCAACTAAGCGCTTGTCGAGCAATGTTGGTATTTGGCCTTCGAAGTGTGTGGCCTATCCATCGCCATTTCCGTCGACATACCTCTATAGAAGAAGGGAATTGGTTTGTAGCGTTTAGTAGATCTTCATTTCTTATGCGATTTGGCCACCGTATATATAGGATTTGCCGCAAGCATTTGTTTGCAAAGGTTTGTAGATGCTTATCGATGGCATTTGTGCGTTTCCAAGTTTCGCAGCCGTAATACAAGATGGACTTGACATTCGAGTTATATATTCGTAACTTAGTTGTTGTTGACATTTGCCGAGATTTCCATATAGTTCGGGGAATGCAGATTTTGCCTTATTTATACGCGATTCAATATCCTCGTCGGCGCCACCTTTTGTAAATACCAAACTACCAAGATAATTAAAGGTACCTACACATCCAATACCCTCGTTAACCACAATGATGTGTGGCGACGGATTTGCGCCGTAGCCTCCAGGCATAATCTTTGTCTTGGAAATATAGATTTCCAGCCCAGCTGCCCGAGATTCAACAGTAATAGCGCTAGTGTTTTCTTGAAGGTGAACTGATCTTTAACTTAGAAGACATACGTCATCGGCGTATTCTAAGTCATCGGCGTATTCTAAGTCCACGTACATTGCCCGAATTAAGTTCAGAATTTTCGTTGGCATATTACGGTTTCCTAAAATTCTCCATAGATAGCACCTGTTGACACTGTCGAAGGCCTTCATAAATTCGATAAACTCTAGATAAATGGGGATGCGGAATTCATTACATTGCTCCAGTACTATTCTTGCTGTGTTGATTAGATCAACACAAGATCTATTCTCTCGGAACCCAAACTGATTTTCGCGGAGTGTTTCAGAAACTGCGTCAGACGTTCTATTAAAAATTACTCGGCTTAGTATTTTGCTCGGTATTGGAAGAAGTGTTATTCCCCTGTAGTTATTGCAGTCTTTGGAGTCACCAAAAAGTCTTTGGGGTCATAAAAAAGGTATTGAAAGCTCATGCATTAAATCTGTCGATGTCGATTAAATTAATATAGAGAATCTTGGTTTTAGTCTGTAGAAGAAAATAACTTATTCTCGTATATAGTTTAGGAGATATCAGGAAATCAAAAAACGTCTAAAATCCGTAGTTTCGTTTTTCTTTGGACTAAAACTAACGGCCATGTTCTGACAAACGCAAATCGCTTAACTTTTGCTGTTACGATTTGAAATCGCTTGATAGGTGTTCTGTAAAACGCAAACGCCAGAGTTTTAGCGGCTTCAAGCCGCATGCATATACTAAGGCGATTTGATGTTTTTCTGTAAAACTAAACACTATATTCGATATAAACTGAAACACAACTTAAGTTAAATATGTTTTCTTTTTATTTTAGTAGGAATTACTACTTGTTTTAGACTTTTTTATTTAAAATATTTAAAAAATTTGCTTTAAATTTAAACACTTTTACTGCCAATTGTTTACAAAAATACTGAAAATCAGCTGGTTGAATGAACTTCGAAAGGCAGGTGTTGTTTAATTTTTGGTTACTTATTCCTCAATTAACTAGTTACTTATTCTTCTTTTTTTTTATATTGTTATTTCGACTTGTCAATGAACAATTATTTAATAAGACCCTAAATAGAAACAAAAAAGTTATTTGCAGGCAGCAAAAATATCTTCAAATTAATATGAATGCAAATAAATAAATAAAAAATTTAGCCGAATACCCGTAAGGAAAAGTACCGAGTACTCGAAAAAAAACTAACAATTATTGTAAGTATTTAAAAGTGGCATCACTAATTGAAAACAAAAACAGAAGCAGCCTCATCAGATTACGTTAAATTCTATTTTATATAAATTGATTGAAGAAATTTATTATAATCGGTGTAAAAAATACAAGATTTTATTTATTGGAGATTAAATAATTAATAGCCGGCGTTTTTCATTAGAATTTCATCGGCAGTGTACAGATTTTCAGCAGCCTTTTAAAGTCGACTACAGCAAACTGAATCTTAGCAATTAATTTTTGTGTATGTAAAACAACATGTAAGTAGTTCATATTCGTATATACATAATATTTATTAATAAATGAATTGTTTACTAATAGGGCAAAACAAAAGTCTGTCGAGCAGTGTAAAATCTTTCTCCAATTTATGGAAAAGCACCCTGATATTGCCAAGGGCCATTACAAAGGTGATCGAGTCAAACTTGACAAATTTTGGAAAGAATTAACGTGTCAACTCAATGCCAATGGACCTCCGTCTAAAGAAGTTGCTAATTGGAAAAAGGTATGTACATACATAGGCAAACGTCTAACACATAACTTTCTAAATTGGATCAAAAATGAATATAAAACTCTTGAAGATTTTACAAACACAAACTTTCCAGCCTACTATGACTTCATAGAAAGCGTTGTTCCAAAATCGGTTGTTACCCTCATCTAGACTTACGCCAAAACTTGTATTTTCAATAAATTAAAAAAAATCTCTTTGTAGATTTGGTGCGACTGGAGAAGAAGTATTAAAACAAGACTGGCAGAAAATAAAATGTCTTTAAAAAAGACAGGGGGGGGGGGGAGATTTCCAGCAACACTACCTAACGCCAGTTGAGGAACAACTGGCTGTAGTGTGTAATATATTTCACGCTGTAGAGGGTATTCCAAAAGCAAAATCGTTTGGAATACCTTTTAAAGTCAAGAGTGGAGCCTTAAAAGTTCAAACATCAAAGGATTTCAGCCCAAAAGTTCCTCAAAGACAACCTTCTCCAAAGTCACCTTCTACGTCAAAGTCGCCTAGTCCAAAATCGCCTTCTCCTTCAAAGTCACCTTCTCCTTCAAAGTCGCCTTCTCCTCAATTTAGAAAGGCCAGATTCAATGGAGATATCCAAAATATAATGAGCGAAGAAACAAAAAATTTTGACCATATATGCGAAAAGCTAGAAGAAATTAAGGAGAATATAAAAGACCAAACGAAATATTTACTGTACATACAAAGAAGCATGGAGGAAATGTGTTCTTTGAAGAGAAAAGAATATGACGAAATAAAAAAACACCATAAGGAATTGGAAAAAATTGGCTTTAGTCGGAATAAAATGAAGCTGGAGTTTTTAAAATTAGAAAAAATGAAGATGGGAATAAATGTAGAGGAGGAAAATGTAGAAGACGTTGAATATAATTAGTTTTTTAAAAAAGTCACTAAAAGGTTGTGAGGGTATTAGGAATGGAATCCATTCTTTGACTAACTGCTTGTTCCACAATATCGAATGAAGATTGGTCGGAAATAAATTGTGTAATTTGATTTTTTTTTTTAATTTAGTTTTCTATATTTTTTTTATTTTGATATTATGCATCAGGCAGGAAAATCTCACAATCCCAAATTTTCTTCAAAAGACTGATGCAATTCATTAATATATATCTTTTTTGATATAGATGTTTTTTTTAACAGTAAGTGAAATTTTAATTTAGTAAAATGTGATATATGAATTATTTTTATTTTATTTCTTTTGATTCTTTTTTAACTTTTAATGTTTTATGATACTTTTGTTTTGTTATGTTAATTTTTTTTAAAACAGTGAATAAAATGTTAATTTACTTTTTTATAAACAAAAAATTTAAGACTCAACCACAATTGAACTTCAGAACTAGGGTTATATTGATTGAAAATTTTCTACAAAAATGTTTTTAACAAAAATTCTATATCAAAAACTGCCACTTTTAAAAAACTTTCGGTCGGGCCGTCACGAAACAGGTGACTTATAAAAAAGTTCTCGCAATGGTGTCTCTTATCTCAGCACCTATTAAGCTGTCTTCAAACTGTTGCTCTTCTCCCTCTTCTTCATTTGATGTGGAAACTATTTCAGGTTCATCCACCATAGGGACATTAAAATTCTTGCAGATGTTATGTAGAGCACAAGAAACATTTATAATTTTTCCTACTTTTAAAGGACTATAGGGAAGAGGCATCTGAAGGCATCTAAATCTGCTTTTTAAATTCCCTATAGTCCTTTCCACAATGTTTCTTGCGCTCGTATGGGCCACATTGAATTTATGCTCCATTGAGCCGAATTCTACTGCTTTGTAGGGAACCAAAACATAATGTTGTAAAGCATATGCAGAATCGGCCAACAACCAGCTATTACGTTTTCCACGGAAATGCATTTCTTTATAGTAAGAATTTACATCGCTTAGGTTCCAAGCAAATGCGTCGTGGCAAGAGCCCGGTCTAGTAGAATCCACACCACGAATTTTCATCTGGTAATCACAAATCTATGGGAAAGCAAAGTTTGCATTAAATTTTAAAGTAAATATTTGTTTAGGTTAAATATACTTACAATTAATACATTAAGGCTGTAATAGCCCTTTCTGCAGTAGTAGAGTTCAGAATTATTTGTTAGTTTTAGATGACGCACATGGGTGCCATCTACACATCCAATAACCCCCGGAATTTTATATTTTTCGTAAAAATGAAGCTTCGAAGCACTTTCCTCCGACTCCGTCATCTCCAAATTTATCCATTCTGGACACAGCCTATGTTCGAGAAAATTTAGGACTTCCCATAAAATTTTACAAAATGTAGTGCGCCCCATACTTATATTTATATCGTTGGCAATCACTCCTTGAAAGGAGCCCACTGACAAGAACCTTAACGCCCCAGCCAGCTGCACGATTTCCGGAATGGAACATTTTTTTATGTTTCCGGAAACTTCTTCCAAAACCATCAAAAATGCTGCTTTGTTTAATCTATAAAGAGCTATGAAACTTTAAAGGTAATTAGTTTACAGTTTTTTACATGTATACATGTGATATATTGTACTTACGCTTGGTCAGGAATATCTAATGGATTGGAAGAATCCCTTAATGTCCGTTTTTTTATTAGTTCTTTTTTTGATTGCAGCTTTTTTACAGCAAAAATAGATAATAAAAAAGCTGCCGGCATTTTTCACTTTTTTATATTTTTTACCTTTTATATTTATATTTTGCACTTTTTTTAATTTAAAATACCTATGCAATTAAAAAATTTTCATTTGTTTATTTTCTGTCACAAAAAAAATGAAAAGCAGCTGGTTGCAGTCTTAAAACATATGATTTCAGTTTTCGAACAAAATTTCGAAAAATGGCAAAACGCAAGACGATCGCGCGGTTTTCAGAACATCAAAAAATACGTTTAGCGTTTTTCAAATCGTTTGCGTTGTAAAATCGTAGCGTTTGTCAGAACATGGCCGTAAGTTGACTTAGTTTTGCTTGGTGCTCCCAATGAGAATCTTGGTTTTAGTCTGCAGAAGAAAATAACTTATTCTCGTATATAGTTTAGGAGATATCAGGAAATCAAAAAAAGGTCCGAATTTTCGTTTTTCTTTGGACTAAAACTAAGTTGACTCAGTTTTGCTCGGTGCTCCCACCATAACCACGTGAAAGGCGCAAGTCTTCTTTAGATTGAACAAACAAAATTTATCGATCGTAGAACAAAGTTTAAAATTTTCTGTTTTTTTTGATACTTTGATGAAAAATCGGGTTTTCGTCCAAATCCTTTGACTTTAAGGCGCAGGTACGGCTAAGCCTTTAGAGATATCGATTAAATTCTTCTTTTGTGCTTATCTGCAGGGTGGTTTTACTAACACTCTGGAATTTTTTTTTTTACTTTTTTCGAATTTGTTTAACAAACTACTGAAAAAACCAAAAAAGGAGTTTTGAAAACGGTATGAAAAAAATATTTTTTTTCGTCCTATGCAAAAGTTAGCCCATTTCAACGAAAATGGATAATTAAATACCTTGAGGTCTCAAAAAAGTAAAACCAGTCAAACTTTTAAGAATTTATTAAAAATGAAAAGAATTTTTATTGCATATGTTCAGGAGCTTCTTCAAGGACGTAAAATTAGGAAACCTTTCAGCCGATGTTAATGTCTTATATTTCGTTGGAAAGCTGATTTTGTTATCTATAGGATGCTGATAAAAATGTATTTAAAATCATATTCGAAATATAAACATTTTTAAGAAATCTAAACAAACCCCTCAGTTTCCCCATATAACTGGAATGTCCAAACTTTGGCGTCTAGTCGGCACGCTTTCCCTATATCTGATCTGAATGAAACTTTGTATTTGGATTATTGGGGTCAAATGAAAAAAAATTGGGGGGTACGTATTTTCTTTCACTTTTTCGGGGACACTCTAGTGCGTATCCTTAGGCGCGTATTCAGTGACATGAATTTTCGGGGCAAAAATGGAATAACTCCAAAACTACTTCATGGATTTGTCTTTTTAAAACTGTGTTAGTTTTCTTTAATATTACATTATTTTTTCTTTTAAAAATTGTGTATTTTTGGTTAAAATTTCTTAAAAACAAAAAATAACTAATTTTTCCCCATATAAATGGGCGCTTTTACTTTGGACCCGATGCGTGCCCATAGAACGTTGTCCGATTTGGTTCAAATTTTCAGAACTAAACTTTTAGACCTAGTATCATAATATTCCGTAAAAAAGCCATAAAATTCAAACAAACAATTACATCTTACATGTGGACAGGGACAATGTTGCTATTTTTAAGTCAGGAAGTTCAAAGTTGCACTCAATTATTGACTTGACCTTGCTCTAAATCTCTAATAAATCTTATACAGAAAAGAGTTAAACACAATGGGGTAAATTGTTTTATATTCACCAAATTTCGAACCTTTCAAAAATCAATGTAGCCTTTGTACTAAAGATCAGGGACCGAAAATAATAATTATTCTTGAATTTTCAAAGAAAAAAAGCAATCATATGGAAATATCGCAGAGCTTTTGAAAACATCATTTTGCTTGTTTTCCACTATATTTTCAGAAAATGACATGCTTTTTAAATTTTGGTTTTTATTATTTTTTTCAAAAATAATTTTTATCTTACGATTTTTATTTTTTTTTTGTCAAATATATTTGTCAAATTCTGACAAATATTTTTTTTGCAAAAATATTTGTCAAGATCTGGCAAATATTTTTTGGCAAAAATATTTGTCAAAAATTGATTTTTATTTTATTTGTCAAAAATATTTGTCAAGGTCTGACAAATATTTTTTTTGGCAAAAATATTTGTCAAGATCTGATTTTTATTTATTTTTAATAGAAATAATTGTTATTCTGATTTAAATTTTTTTGTCAAAAATATTTGTCAAATGAAAAACGCAAATATATAAAATCAATACAGAATTAAAAAAAAATTTAAAAATTTCCCATAATAACGGTAAATTTAAAAAATTTTCAATAAAAATGAAAATTTTAAAAATTTACCAAATTTACAAAAATTTACCCATAAAAAATGGGAAATTTTAAAAATTTCTTGTAAAAAGGGAAAATTTTGAATATTCTTTTTTAAAATGTGAAATTTTGAAAATTTCCTATATAAATGGGAAATTATAAAAATTTTATGTAAAAATGGGAAATTTTGAAAATTTCCCCTTAAAAATGGAAATTTCGAAAATTTCCCATAAAGAAGGAAAATTTCCCATAAAAAAGGGAAATTTTGAAATTTTTACATAAAAAAGGGAAATTTTGAAAACTTTACATAAAAAAGTTAAATTTTTAAAATTTCCCATTAATAAGGGAAATTTTTAAAATTTCCCGTAAAAAAGGAAAATTTTGAAAATTTCCCATAAAAAAGTCAAATTTTAAAAATTTCCCTATTAAAAAAGGGAAATTTTGAAAATTTCCCATAAAAACGGTAATTTTGAAAATTTCCCGTAAAAAAGAAAAATTTTGAAAATTTCCCATAAAAAAAGTAAATTTTGAAAATTTCCCTTAAAAAAGGCAAATTTTCAAAATTTCCCTTTTTTTATGCGAAATTTTCAAAATTTCCCTTTTTTATGGGAAATTTTCAAAATTTCCTTTTTTTATGAGAAATTTTCAAAATTTTCCTTTTTATGGGAAAGTTTCAGAATTTCCTTTTTTTATGGGAAATTTTCAAAATTTTTCTTTTTTACGGGAAATTTTCAAAATTTCCGTTTTTATGGGAAATTTTCAAAATTTCCCTTTTTTAAAGGGAAATTTTCAAAATTTGACTTTTTTATGGGAAATTTTCAAAATTTTCCTTTTTTACGGGAAATTTTAAAAATTTCCCTTATTTATGGGAAATTTTAAAAATTTAACTTTTTTATGTAAAGTTTTCAAAATTTCCCTTTTTTATGTAAAAATTTCAAAATTTCCCTTTTTTATGGGAAATTTTCAATATTTCCATTTTTTTTATGGGAAATTTTAAAAATTTCCCGTTTTTAGGTAAAGTTTTCAATATTTCCCGTTTTTATGTGAAATTTTTAAAATTTCCCATTTTTACAGCAAATTTTTATAATTTCCCATTTATATACGAAATTTTCAAAATTTTTATTTTAATAATAATTTACAAGAAATTTTTTAAATTTCCCATTTTTTATGGGAAAATTTCAAATACTCCGTTTTTATGGAAAATTTTCAAAATTTTCACTTGTATTGAAAATTTTTTAAATTTACCGTTGTTATGGGAAATTTTTATTTTTTTTAATTCTATATTGATTTTTTTATTTTTGCGTTTTTTTGACAAATATTTTTGCCAAAAATATTTGTCAGAATTTGACAAATATATTTGACAAAAAAAAAAAAAAATAAAAATCATAAAATAAAAATTATTTCTGCCAAAAAAAAAAATAAAAATCGTAAAATAACATTTATATTTTCATTTTTGTTATAAATGTCATAATTGTAACGGTCCCTGCTAAAGATATTAGTCGAGAAGTAACCCTTTTTAAAATAAAGAACCTTGATTCCTTCAAGGCTGTCCACCAAAAATGCCGTTTAAAAAGAAATTATAAATATAATTTTGCTGCTTAAATTTAAAGAACAAAATTAAATGGCGATGCGGTAAAATGATAAAATCAAGGCCATACCATAATATGTCTTTAACTACAATTTAATATCTCTGACACGCATCCTTTTCAACATTCGTACACAAATATGTCCTAATGTATCCTTGATTTGTTTACACAATTTTATGCACGAAATGCGTTTCATAAATTATTTTATGTTATTATTTTTTTTTTTTTTTCACAAAATGTTCAAACAAATTTATTTTGTTTGTTTTTCCTTTTTCTGAAGTTGTTGTTACGCTTAAATATTAAAAGTTGACAGAATCAAAAGCAAAAAAAAAATGTGTCAAACTCCTAAGGGACTCTTCATGTCACATGGTGAGCAGAGCGAGAGAGATCAAGTAAACATTAGCAAGAATTGATGTTCTTCACACTTTTTGTTCCCTGTTCCCTGACAAATTCTTTGGCACATCCTTACAACATCATCAGAAGAGACATGTGTGTGCATTTGTTATGTGTTTTCTATGTTTATTTTGTTTGTTATTTGTAACATAAACAAATATTATTTTTCTACTAAAAATTATTTGCATTTGACAATTTGCTCTGGCACCTAAAAGAAAGAAATTTGTATCACATTTTATTTATGTATAAACAAATGTATTTTATGTTTTCAAGGATGTTGTTGTCTGGATGCCTAAGTGGAAAATACGAAAAAAATATATAAAACTACAACAGCACCAACAACAACGTAACAGGAGTAACAGCAATATCACAAACAAATTATAATTTGTTTCGCCTCATGTTGCTGACCACTTGTTTACACAACATGAATACATTCATTCATTCGTTCGTTCGTTCATTCTGTACATGCAACTTTAGAAAAATACATTCAATTATACTCGTCCAATTTTATGGACAGACAATTATAACGAGGCGGTTTCTTTTATTATCTAGAGACTTGGGTTTTGATCTCTGATATTTTTTGATTTTAAAATAAGACAAACACACATTTTTTTTTCTGAATTTATTGTTATTAGACCACACGCAGTTACTTATGACACATGAAAATTTCAGATGTCATAAATATTTTATGATAAACATATTTTAGCTGTTTAATATTCGAATTGTCTGGGTTTGATGTATTGCTTGAAGATTGATCACTTTTTTTTTAAGTTTAGGTTTTTTTTTTAATTTTAAAAGTTAATTGTGGGCTTAAATATATTATCCCCATTCGTGTTTTTTCAACCAAAGAATGTTAACTCTGTATCATGTTTTTTCAAAGTTTTTCTTTTAATAATAAATCTAACAGCCTGTTTTTGAAACTACTATTTTTTCAAATTGTACGTCAACTGGCGAAAAAATTTTATTTTTGGTTTTTGAAATTTTTTTTTTTGAGTGAAACGAGAAAAATCTTTTAAAATTTTGGTTCGTATATGAAATGTGTAGACGAAAGTAAATGTCAAATTAGGCAATTGAATTATTCTAATCGTCTGGAAAACAAAAATACGTTTGTTTATTTTTTTGTTTAGGACCAGCACTTAATTGATGACCCTACTTATGTAATGCCTTGTGTTGGAGCTAGGAAAAGGTTGTGGGAGGGGAAATAGGTGGAAAAGTGTTTGTGGACATTTGATTTGAACTTCCCTATATTGCAACTGACGGGCGAAACTTCTGCGGGAAGCAATTTCCGCATACGAACTGTAAGGCTTAATTACGAATTTTCTCTGTAGTGTTGTTGTTCTGTCTACTGGCCAATCGATGTTTTGGGTAAAAATTTCGAGTATCGGGAACGAGTTCCCTGATTTCGTCCAAAATAGTAATTATAGAGCAATAGAGTTGGATAATTGAGAGTTGTATTCCACTTTCGGTCGGATATATGTAGGTGGTGTAAATATAACGGAGATCAAATGAAGTAAAGTATCTCTTTCACCGTATCTCTTACTTGAAAATATGATTTATCCAACAGACATTACATTGAATTCCCGTTTTATCATTTCCGCGACAGCCGGTTCTACGTACCGGAATGACCCGAAGTTTCCCGGCCAAGGGCTGTCAACTCAGCAACAACATATTTACAACATCGTTTTATTAAATTATTATTTAAAAACAAATTTCTATTAAATTTTGAAAAAAATTTTAAATGTTATTATTTTTTGTTTTTATTTATTCTTGATTTTATTCAATTTTAAGGTTAACATCATTTAACTAAAGTCTTAAGATTTACAAGAAAAGCTTTCAGAAAAGTAAAAAAATATATCTTGGCAATACTATTAATTGATATTTCATTACGAAGCTTTTATTTCTAAACAAAAAAAGAAAATGAACTCAATTTAGAGCATAATCGTTTGGCTAGTATTCGATTGCCTTCTAACGTATGAAAGTTTTGTGAACAGGCTGTAAAATTGTTGCACAAGTTACTTTACACGTGTTACATGTAGAGTGTAATAACTTTGAATTAATCGAAAGGTATCTGGTTGAACAGCGTAAAACCATCAAAGGAGGAGGAGCTTAGTACAATATACCGTGACCTATCCAACAGAATAAAAAGGTCTGCAAGCGTGCCAATTTGAGTTAGCTGCAAGTAAAGGCGACATGAGGACCTTATACAATATATCAAGGGCGGTGTGTGGCAAACCTACCTACACCAATAGTCCTATTCTGTGTAGTAGCGTTACACTTCTCTCAACCCCGGATGAACAATCAATACGATGGATGGAACACTTCCAGTCAACATTAAACAATTCCATTGGATTAGAAGCACTGACGGAAGTGCAAAAAGAAACCAACTATGACTGTTTATTCAATGGAATTTCAGACAGCCCACCAACAATACAAGAAGTGAAGAATGCAATTAAAAGCCTTAAGCGCAACAAGCCCCCGGGCAATGACAATATCTCAGCGGAGATGCCTTTATGTGACGTTGTGCGTAAAATATGGGAAGAAGAAGCTCTGCCAACCTCCTGGAATGAAGGTATACTAGTCAAACTACCAAAAAAAGGGTAACTCCAAAGACTGCAATAACTACAGGGGAATAACACTTCTTCCAATACCGAGCAAAATACTAAGTCGAGTGATTTTGAATAGAACGTCTGACGCAGTTTCTAAAACACTACTTGTGTTGATCTAATCAACACAGTCAGAATAGTACTGGAGAAATGTAATGAATTCCTTCTAAGCCAAAGCCTAGGCCACCTTCAAGAAAACACTAGCGCTATTACTGTTGAATCTCGGGCAGCTGAGCTGGAAATCAATATCCCCAAGACAAAGATTATGCCTGGAGGCTATGGCTCAAACCCGTCGCCACACATCAATGTGGATAACGAGGTAATTGGATGTGTAGGTACCTTTAATTATTTTGGTAGTTTGATATCTACAAAAGGTGGCGCCGACGAGGATATTGAATCGCGTATTAATAAGGCAAAATTAGCATTCGGCATTCTCCGAGCTATTTGGAAATCTCGGCAAATATCAACAACAACTAAGTTACGAATATATAACTCGAATGTCAAGTCCATCTTGTATTACGGCTGTGAAACTTGGAAACGCACAAATGCCATCGATAAACGCCTACAAACCTTAACATGTGGTGGCCAAATCGCATAAGAAATGAAGATCTACTAAACGCTTTAAACCAAATCCTTATTAGTACATTAAAATAAACAAAAAGCTAAACAAAATTCAAAACTGCTTAAGTCGATATCGAATGTAAATTTTTGCTTATAATTTTAGTAGATTCTTGGTAAATTTTACCAAATTTTCAGAACTCGTTCCCAGTGTGAATATCTTATATATTGTGTTCAAAAACGATCTTAATACCTTGTTTAGTTTTAGAGATTTTTGCTAAAAATTTCAAAGTAATTTAAAAAAATTATATAAATTTATTGTTGTTGCACTTTTTTGACAAAAGTCTTAAATCAATTTCTAAATTGTTAAAAATGTTTGACCTCACTTAAAAATATATAAAATTCCCTTTCCATTGATGTATAACATGTCAACCTACCTCATTTTAATAGAATAATTTTGTTTAAAATTCTACCGAAAAATGTTCGTGTATAATTTTATGAAATTCTTCATGACCGAGTAATAAAATATGTGTAAAATTTTATTAGGTTTTATTTTGTTTGAATGTTTATTTGATTTTTATACATGTCAAAACATTATTATTTTAAACAAGTAAAAAGTGCTATAGTCGGTCAAGCCCGACCTTACGATACCCTTCACCACTAAGGTCAAAGTTGTTCTTTTTCTTGTATTATGGCAAATATTTTGCTAAATTTTGCCATCATACAAACATTTTCTCAAAACTTATATATTTAAGCTGTTTCCGCCATTTGGACTTATATGAGAGCTAGTGCCAAATGTAGACCGATTATTTCAAAATTTGGCAAATTGATTACAGTTGTTACAAAAATTATGTATGCAAAAATTCCTATTATCTTCAGATTTACGAGCGTTTTACTGATTTTTGTCTCATTTAGTGCGTTTTGACAGAAGAGTTTGTATGGGATCTGTGGTCAAATGTGGACCGATTTCAACGAAATTTGGTATAATAATTTTGGTTTACATAAGCAGTATATGTTTTAAATGTCATATAAAATTTTGATTTTTGTGGCCAAAATAATTCCGGGAAGTGGGACTTCCCGTACCATAAATAATGGACCATATACCAATAACCATCAAAAAATTATCTGTGCCAAATTATATCAAATTATCTTTAGAATTGCGACCTGTAGTTTGATTACATGGTTTATATGGGGGTCCAGCCAGCCAGCCGTCCAGCCAGATGGACTGACATAGGTAAATCGACTCAGAAAGTGATTATACGTCTATTGGTATACTAAAAGGTAGGTGTAAGACAAATATTTCTTTGCACCTATGGTGGTGAAGGGTGAATGTTACTTCCGGTGTCCCTCAAGGAAGCCATCTTGAAACATTATTATTCCTTTTATTCATATATGATCTTCCAATGTCTATGATGTATAGCAACGTCCTGATGTATGCAGATGATGTGGAAATTTTCCTAAGTCTATCCAAGTTTGAAGATGTCCTATATCTTCAAGCTGACTTTAATAATTTTTACGAATAGTGCACAGCGAATCTAATGGAATTAAACTTGAAGAAATGTAAATCCATGTCCTTCTATAGATGTTTACCGGTCTTGAATGATTACTTTATTAACGGAAATAAATTATACTCTGCAGACACATTTTTAGATCTAGGTGTCCTGTTCGACAAAAAGCTAAATTTCAATTCCCATGTTTTAATGACCGTAAATAAAGCGAAAATAAACTAAACTTTTTAATTTTATTAAAGAAAAGGGTAATTCTGCAACAGCCACATATCGTGCTTAAAGAGGAGATTATGGTTTACATAATCATCCAACTACGCAAGCAATTGGCAAAATTGTAAAGAAATTTGAAGAGGCTACTGTAAGTAAAGTTTGCCGAAGACCCGAATGTGTCGACTCCTCGTCGTTTACGGGAATTAGGACTATCTTTTGGCACATTATGGCGTATTTTGCATTTAGATCTACACCTACATCCATATAAAGTCCAGCTAATACAACAACTGAAGCCAGCTGACCATTTATAACGTCGTAGATACGTGAAATGTGTGCTTAAACAACAGGCGGTTCACAACAGGACGTTCACTTTTGAAACCGCAAAATGGATAACCCCGTATATCGGTTGACTATTTATTTAGTTTATAGTTGCTGTTAACATGTAATGGAACTCTTCTTTTTTATCAGCGTCGTACATTGGAGCATATTTGTTATTGAATAATGAAAATGTTTCTTTTCAATCTGATAATGGGTTTCTTTATATATCTAGACACCACTTTCTGGTATGTTTCCATTTGCAGAAGAAATCTGGTAATTTCAAAATAACGTATTTAGGCCTAAGTGTAGACTTTTAATGTAAATTTGTATAAGTCTTTTTTTAGTAGTAGTTTCATTAAATAGTCAACCAAACCTCAGATTTGTGGGTGATTGGTTATAGCTTATAGTCACCATCCTGACTACATTTTAGCCCTCTCACATTGACTGACTCTAAGTAGTTGCCTATATAACATTACCATGGAACTCTTTGCAATGTATTTCTGGCTAAAGCTGCACTTGAATTGCAATATTTCCAAGTTGCCACCAGCAACTTTAAATACAAAAATTCACACGCGAAGCACAACCAATTGAAATATTTATTTAAAAATACATTAAAAATTAAAAATTTTCAAATTTTTGTTAATGCATTTTAAGTAATTAAGATATTTTTCAATTGATTAAATTGTTTTCAATATACATACGCATTATTTCTTAAACCGACTTAGACATAAATAAATATTAAACTGTCGAATATCTTCAAAAACAAATTTTTTGGGAAAAAAAATCCAATAAAAAACGAAGTCAACAAAATAATAATTAGACAATCCCTGGAGATATGTGTGGGTTTTTAGGGTGTGATTAATATTTTCTCATCTTTGATAATTAAATGAAAAGACAGCGACAGAAATTCCCAACATTCCTTAGAGGCACTACAACGACTATGTTCGTATTATTCATAATTCACCCCCTATGTAACTATGAAGTTTCGGGGGTTTTCTCTAGTGTGTGGTTGCAATTAAGTACAATTATGAATCTTATTAAAATCTTTCGTAGGCCATAATGAACATACTCGTATACATATGAGTATTAATGTCGAAGTATTTGTATATGAGTTCGAGTAAAATACACAATATGAAATTATTATTAAAAAAATAATAACGAATTTATGTGCAAAGTATATTTGATGTGGTCTCCCCCGGACTCAGTAGTGATAATAATTTCGATGGCATCAAATATATTCATTCATACTTAAAACTACCAAGAGCATTAAATATAATATTTAATATTATCACAAACAAGTAGCAACAGTTGTGATGATGTAAATAGCATTTATGTTAGTTCATTTGAAGTCTTTAAAAAATAATTGGGAGTACTTCTCAAGGCTGAATTCAGCAATACCAGGCCCTTGCCCTTTTAGGTAACGTGATTTTTAGGCCCAATTTAAATGTTCATTTGTTTAGGAATCAAGCTCTAGAAGCCCTGGAAGGATGTAGCATCATCTCAAAACAAGTCAAGTCGTTCTTGCTTGGTCTTAGCAGAACCAGTCTTAGGAAATGCATAGGTTTTCTAACTGGCCATTACGCCCTGAATTCTAGGCTAAAGAGGTGGGATGGAGCAATTTAAAATTCGTCCAAAACGGTAGAGCACATCCTCTGCCATTGTTCTACGTAATAGATTCTACGAGGAACTGGGCGACATACAGCAGTGCGAACTGACTGATATTGTAGGTTTTATATTGAGACTCAGATGGCGTAGATAGACAGGTCTCTCTTCCTATATGGTAGCGTTTTAGATGCCACTTGCCTTCTCTACGACTCCTTTACTCTATCTCTAATACTATCTATAGTACCTTCGACCCTTGCTCGGATCTTCATGATAACCATTTCGAGGCGAATTTTAAAGTTTTCATATATTTTATTTTATAATTGGTTAGTACAATTAAAATAAATTTAGAGAAAATTAATTTTGAATCATTTGAATCGCATCAAATGCAAAGTTTTATATGAATAATTTTGAATATTGGACTGACTTAGAAACCTCTGTCGACCTCTGCCCAAGAACTTTGCTAAAGATCATATTTAGCCTGATAAAATGCACAGTTGATGATTTAATTCATTCTGAGTAATTTTTTAGTGACGCCACCTATCGGAAATTGTTCATACCAACTAAGAAACCTTCGTCGGCTCATGCGCAAGAACTTTGCTAAAGATCGTAGCATGATCAAATGCACAGTTTACGATTTAATTCAATTTGAGTAATTTTTCACTAGCGCCACCTGTCGGAAATTATTCATACCAATTAAAAACCTTCGCCGTCGCATTTTCAACAACTTCGCTAAAGATCATAGGATAATCAAATGCACAACTTTGCTAAAGATCGTAGCATGATCAAATGCACAGTTGACGATTAAATTCAATTTAAGTAATTTTCAGTAGCGCCACCTGCCGGAAATTATTCATACCATATAAAAACCTTCGCCGGCGCATTTGCAACAACTTCGCTGAAGATCATAGCATGATCAAAAGCACTGTTTACGATTTAATTCATTTGTGAGTAATTTTCAGTGGCGCCACCTGTCGGATAGTGATACAACTCATGCGCAACAACTTTACCTAAAGATCATTTCATGAGCATAACATGGTTAAATGCATAGTTTGCTATTCTATAAAGGACATACAGACAGAAAAACATTCATTTGTTTAACATTACCATTTTTTCCCCCCTTTTATCCCCTAATTTCTAAAAAGTTACATATGCATATTTGGTACTTGGTACCAATTGAATTTGCTACTTTTTAGAAAATCGCAGTTAACATATAGTTCCAATTCATATAACTTCATGAGGTGTTAAGTTATCATTTTATCCCTTTTTTACCCATTTTGGAACCCGAAATCAAAAAAGTACCATATAAGTGTTCAATATTTATTGATTGCATTACAAAATTCTTATCAATATTGTTTAAAAGACAAGAGTGGCTTAAAAATGTTAACAAAAAAACTATTTTCAACCTTTTTTACCCCCTGTAGGGCATAGATTGAAAAAGTAGCAATCACATGTCCGCTTATTTTAACAGCAATTCAAAACATAATTTAAATTTTGTTTCTATGCCTATTACTTTTGTAGATATAGCATTTTCGATTTTTTACCGTTTTTACCCTCTTAGAAGCAAAGGTTCCAAAAGTCCCTTCTTACTCGACCTATACATAAAATAAGGTATCCACTGTCCAAATTTATCAAAATATAAATGTATATATATATATATATATATATATATATATATATATATATATATATATATATATATATATATATATATATATATATATATATATATATATATATATATATATATATACAAACATATATAATTATTGCACGTTTAAGAATAAAAGATACTTCACCCATCACATTCTCTTCTTTTTTCCGCTATCGTTCTATACTTTTAGAAAGGATCACAATGGACCCAAGGGTCTCAGAGTGAAGATGCCACTCCCCTGCCATCACCTTTTCGACATAACCTAACCTAGGGATTATGTTTAAGGGATTTGTAATTTGTTAAATAGTCGGCTTAATATGCAAACCTGCTAAGTCCACTTTTTAAGTAAATTCAGATTTTGATGCCGTGTTATTTTGAAATTTACGCTTCAACGACCAACAATTTGTTTTTTTTTCAATTTGAGTCTTAAAGAGTATAAAAAGGTTTGATAAGAAAAACTGCTAAATCTACTGTTTGAAAATTTTTGTAAGAAAAACTAGTTTTGGTTTTAAAATGTATTTTCTATGCTACTAATTCGCCCTTAACTGTCCTATTCATATTCATTGGTTATCTATTCTATTCTGTATGAAGTTAATGATGATGAAAAATAAATGAAAGTAAAATGACTGACTTGACATACAAACATACACACCCTCATCTTTACTTAAGACTTAATCGACTTATTTTCACTATTTTTTCTTCTAACAAATTCCCTTCCCCAAAATATCTAATTAAGATACTCCATCTCGATACTCACACTTCACACATACATACCCAGAAATATCAAACTATTGAAGTAATTTTATATATATATTATCGGTCGATATAAAAAAATCCATTATCGCAGCAATTCAAATACAATTAAATATAATGAAATTCCACTAACAACAAAATTATTTGTTTTTTTATATAAAATCTGATTACATGCAAATAATTACATACTGACACATACTTGCATGCACACAGACATTTGTGTGTAATTACAGATACATTCATAACATACAATATCCATTGACAATTTTAATTAGTAGATTTAATCTTTTGAGATTTTTGACAACTTCATTAAAATAAGTTTGAAAATTCGTAAATCAAATTCTTTACTATATGTTAGGTTTTTGATATTTTTTACAAAGATTATAAATATGCACTACATATCGCCCGTCGGCTTAATATCTGTGGACTTTTGACAAAACGTCTTCTTTCAAAATCCACAACTTTTCAGTAGAGCGAAAAAACAGTTAAAAAGACTAATAGAAGTTATTGCTAAGAAAATTAAAGAAATTCCGAACTTGGATATTATACACAAATACTCAATAAACAATATGCGACTCTTTTTTCGTTTTCTTTAAAACGACAAAAATTAAAATTAAGACGTTTTGTCAAATGGATTTTAATAAAAAAAAATAGCTTCTATCATACAAGTCGTTTTGTGAAATTTTTTTTGCTTAAATTATAAAATGTTTTTAATCGCTTAAGTCAAGAGAAGTTATTTTGTTAAAATGGAATATGAAAATAAAGTTGAAAGAAGTTGATCTGGAAAAAATATTTCGGTTTTATTTAGAAAAAATTATTCACTATTTCGTTACAATATGGAAATTATACAAAACATGGTTAAAAATAATACATTTTCTCATTAAATATAATTAAAACATTAAAATTCACTTTCAAATAAAAGAATAAAATAATTCAAGGAAACAGTAAAAATCCATATTTTGCGTTTTTTACACTTAGTTTATTGTTGAGTTTCTTCTTCTTCAAGATCCGGATCAATTTCAAAAAAACGTTCTCCTTCGGCCTTTATGTTTTCATAAAAACTATGTAGATGAGTACTAATCAGTGGCAGCATATCCAATAAATCACGTTTTTTGTTCTGCGATATGGCCAATGGAGACGTGTAACTTGCGATCAATTGTGGAGCTGGGACCTTTTGACGACGAGAATTAATGTCTAGCTGCTAAAAATCTTCTTCTGGGTATAGTGATGTCTTGTACTGTAGAATTCCAAGTTTGTTTTTCTCGTATCGAATCCAACCAACCTCTTTCCACTCGAATTTTTCACCTGGGTATTGATGTGTTAAATTACTTCATTATACTTTTGCATCGGCAGCTTGTGGTGTGGCTCATGTCGGCCACGTTGGTCATCCGGTATGAGCGCACCAAATAATCGATTTATTTTATACCCATTTATGGTTTTGATGCTCGAATCCGTTTCTCCAAATATTTTTAAGAAGCATCTTTTGCACACGCGATTTTTCTGTCCGCACATCCCAAAATGGTACAAATAAACATATTGCCGATTCCGGGGACTGGATGCTTTCACTAAAGTCTCGGTTTTCTTCGTTTGGATCTCAATCATGTTCGAAATGTAATGACGACGCTTATTATAATCACCCAGATTCCAGTATTCTTTAAATATCTCTTCTTGCTGCTGAGCATTAATTTTGTTGTGACACATTTTCTTGCACTGTCCTATTGGATCAAATGTCTTTTTGGGTACTTTTTTATTCCGAGATGTATAGTATTCTTTTCCTAAACTTTTGTTTAATTTATTCAAGGCCTTTGATGTTGTAGGTAAATATATCGATACATTGTTTTTTGCTAGATTGTGGCAAGTCTGACTGGCTAAGATTAGATTCTAATAAAGCAGCCATATCTCTAACGCTCTCCGATGTTGTATCCAGATGCGAACCTTCTGATGGAATATAATCAGAAACATCAAAATCGGTTTCGTAAAAAACGTCTTCATCACTTTCGACATTTTCAAAGCTCTTAGCCTCGTTACCTGCTTCAAAATCGGCCACAGTTTTACTTTTTTGTCTTTGATCAATTTACACGAGTTTTAATTTATTCTTAAATAAATAGCTTCTTTTTTTCTTTTTCATTTTTCTAAAAACAATTGTGTTGAGATAAGACTTAAAATTTTTAAGACTTTCGTTTTTTTAAACTAACTTCTTTTGATACAAGACGTTTTGTCGCAAGTAATCCTGGCGACCAATTGATCAAAACATAAACTTGTTTGAAACAAGCTATAATTTTTCAAAATTTGCTTTTCACGAAACGTCTTCTTTCGAAAGAAGCTGTTTTGTCCAAAATAATTTAGTAAAAATGGCTAAAACTAAATGAAGACAAGCTGGTTTGTCAAACTATTTTTGCCAGTTTTCTGGTATGAATTTTCAAATTAATCTTAATTCTCTGAAAGAAGTCGTTTTGTCAAATTGAAATTGGGGAAAAATCTGAAAGAGGTCGATTAGTCGACTACATATCTTCCGATCCAAAGGTCGTAGAAATACGGGGTAGTGATTTGTCGTCTGTCTTGTACACACGCGTTGTTTTTAATCTGTCCTTAAAATCAATGTTTTTAAATAGTGTCCGCGTCCATTGTTTTTCTTTTAAATCAGTGTTTTTTTTTTTTTTTTATAAAATATAAAACGAAAACATCCATAAAACCAATAATAAAAATATTTCAAAAACATTTCACAATAACACAAATTCTACATTTAAAATATAAAATAAAATTACAAACAAATCATAAAAGAAAATAAAACTAAAACCCCAACAACAAAACCAACTAAAACATAAGAAATAAAATAAACCGCAATTTTACAATAACTACACATATACAACAGAAACAATAACAAATATCAGCTGTCTGAGAGATCAGTGTTGACACTTTTAATATTACCAGTGTTGGCACTACGGGGAAATCTCTCACGAAATGACCAGATCTGGGCTTTTATGGTCCCTTTTCCTATTGTCATTGTGATATCCCCCCTTGCTTCTTTTTTTTCAATTATTGTAATGCTGACCTTGAATTAGTTGATATAAACTGTTTAGTGATGAAGGTATAACACTGATCACTAAACAGTTACATTATAGCAACTTTTCTCATTGTTATCAGTACAAATAATTAGGCTATCTGTTTTAGATTTTTTTGTCTTCATAATGAGTGGTCGTTTCAGAATAGATTTTTGCAACATACGTGGGCTTAGAACCAATTTCTTCTCGGTGTACGCTCACGTTTGTCTTCATAAGCCGGATATTTTCGCCTTATGTGAAACACAGGTATCTGAAAGTGCTGATCCACAGGACTTTCATATACCTGGGTATCACCTGCTATCGCTTTTTTGTCTACATCGAGGCATTGCTATGTACATACGCAATGAAGTTGTGTATCAGTGCCAGCAACCATCAGGCACGAGTGATGGAGAATTTGGCTGCCTTTGGGTTAAATTCAATATCAGAGCACACTATTTGCACTTCGGGTTTCTGTATAGAAGTCCAAATGCGGAAAGGGAAACTACAATATCAAACTTCGGCGCTCTTTCTGACTCTATCACGAAGATCCTTGAGAGTTGTCCGAGCAGTGAAATCGTTGTTGCTGGGGATTTCAATGTTCACAACACCTCTTGGCTCCGCCATTCCAGCCATACAACTCCAGAAGGCCAGTATGTGGAGTTATTCGCAGCGCATAACCATCTTGCGCAACTAGTGAATGTTCCAACCCATATCTCGTGTGTTGAAGGGCACCAAAATAATACCCTCGACCTGTTTTTAACTTCGCACCCTGACAAGTATGAAGTTGATATCCTTGCGCCTCTCGGTAACTCGGATCACTGTACCGTTTCTGCCTCCTTTCCGTTCTCAGAACTTCTTACCACTTCTCGACCAGCTACGAAGCGGCTCCGATTCATTTACGGAAAGGCTCGTTGGATTAAGCTCAACGACTTTTTTAGGCATTTCAATTGGAAGCTTTGTTTTCTAGACAATAATGTTGATGCCATGGCAAAAATGGTCGAAAATGTAATAATGCTGGGAATGAAAGCCTTCATCCCATGCAAAAATTGTACCATTAAACCCAGACAAAAATCTTGGTTTAATTCGATATGCAAAAATGCAGTCAGATCCAGAGAGAAAGCATTCAGAATCTGGCGTAATAACAAAAATCCAGATACTGATTCGCTACGCAAAAAGGCGAGGTCTTCGTGTGCCAAAGTGCTAAGACGTGAAAAAAATCTTTACGAGCAGCGTCTTCGTGCCAAAGTTCTTACTGCTCCTAGGGGCAGTAAAAGCTTTTGGTCATTCGTTAAAAGGGTGAAGGATAACACTGTGTGTAATTTTTTAGGTCATGGAAAAATAACCACATACGGACACCACCACGAGATAGAGGATCAAAAAAAAGAAGACACGTGTCTTTCAGTTTTGTCAAATGTCCTCCCCTTTTTTGTGGGCGGGGCCCTGAAGATTTTGGGCCTCTTTGCCTTTTTTGCAAAAAAGTGGTCATCTTCTCAGGCTCATATCTTCCAAACCGTTAGGAATTTCGATTTACTGTTTGAGGCAAAGTTGTAGCCATTGTCATGAGGAATAAAAATTGTGAACGCATTAAATCAAAAAACGCCATCTTAGAAATCAAAATCGCAAAAAACTAAAAAAAAAACGATTTTTTTAGGCTTTTTTTACATGTTCAGGTTCATACGTAGCAAACCGTTCAAAATTTAAGAAAATAATATATTACAAAAATGTAGCTAAGACCTCACTTAACAACTTTGTAGAACATACAAACATCCTAGGAATGATCCTTAACACAGTAAGGGTAGCGCTAAGGAAACCATAAAAATTAAAAATTTCCCAAAAAAATGATATTTTCAATGCTTATTTTTTTTTACTTCAACAATTAAAAATATAACCATATACAAATACAACTACGTGATAAAAGACAAAAAAGACCATATATTCTAGTTTTGCCCCAAGTCAAGGAGTTTTTTCAGAGGCCCCCAAAGATTTGAGGTCTTGGTGTCATTAAAAAAGTAATCATTTTCTCAGGCGCATATTTTGCAAACCGAGTGGAATTTTCATTTTCTCTTTAAGGCAAAGATATTGTATAACCCTTGTAAAGAACAAAAATTGTGAACACATAAAATGAAAAAAACGTCATTTAAAAAAATCAATTTTTTTACCTTTTTTCCCATGTTTAAGTCCATACGTAGCAAACCGTTCGAAATTCAAGAAAACAATAAGCTACAAAAATGTACATAAGATCTAATTAAACAACTTTTTAGAACATTCAATTTCTAATACAAAAATAATTTAATTTCATTTGATTTAATTTCATTTCGTATGTGTAAAATTTTTTTATTTTAATTTTTTTTGTTGTTATTTCAACATTAATATACAATGGCATATATCACAAAAATAAGATAAATAAATATGGAAATAAATAAAATAAATAAATATTTGTGTCATGTTTATAAAGTTGATGGCCCTGGACTTGTAAATAGCACTCTCTTAAGTTGTGGATCCAATTCGTCGTCCGAATCATCCGAATCTGACTCTGATTCAGAACTTAGGGTGCGCACGGGTACGTTGCTTCCAGACTGCCCTCCATCATAAGCTTTTTCTTCTTGAAATACTTTATTGACATCATACAGGGTAATCTTGTGGCTCCACCAACATACCTGAAATAAAAACAAAAATCAAAAAAGGAATACAAAGCAATGCATCAATATATTTGATATTACCTCTCCAAGCAATGCGTCTAGTTTTTTGCCTTTGTACCGTTTTTCCATGGGCATTGTGGTTTGATGAAACCGTTCTCCTTGCTCATCGGATTCAGTAGACAGTTGCTTCATAAAATCGTCAAAATGAAAATGAAGAAAGTGCAGCTTTAATGTCATCGATGCGCCGATTTTCTCAAAATAATACAGCATTTCTTTCACCCATTCTCTTGCTTCCCGCTCAGCGTCTCGATCCCCTCCCAAGACTCTGGTGCATACACGTTGAAGATAAATCCATGCCATTGAATGATTTTCATCAAGCGCTAACTCAAAATTTGTCTTGAAAAGCTTTCTAATGTCTGGGCCATTAAGTACTCCTATCAAACGATAAAAAAAGAAACAGAAAAGAAAAGTAAATATACAATAAGGTGGAAAATATAGGATTTAGTTTACTACAATACATACCTTTCTTAATTTTGTCATCGCTACGCTTTGGGAAAACACTTTTCAAATAGTCAAATGCATTTGGACAATTTATAACAGCCACTTCGATGAATTTTTTAACAATTCCCAATTTAATGTGGAGCGGTGGCAGCAAGATATCATGAGTATTGTCAATCAAAGGTGCATTTTTCAGTCTATGTTCTTTCATTTGTTCCTCCACATTTCCTCTTGGTGTCCACGAATTACATTCGAATTGATTCAGAGATCGCGAATCCCAATTACAACGAAAACAAAAGAATTTGGGAAAGCCGCCTTTATCAATGATCCCTTGCATAATGTTGATGACCTTCAAATCACAGCAAATCTTCCATTTATTTTCGTAGTATTTGATTTTTTCCATAATATTTTTCAATGTTTCGTAGTTTTCTTCCATGTTGACACCGATTGCTAGCGGAATGCAAGGTTTTCGGTTCGACATATGCAATAACACTGCCTTCAAGCTTGAAACAGAACTATCAATAAATAATCTCCACTCACTAGCGATGTAGTTTATTCCCATTTTTACCACCAAAGCTTTTATATCGTTGCAGTAAGCGAACGAATTGTCATTATGTAGAGTGTAGAAGTTCTGAAATTCAGCTTGCCGTTTCCGGTATGCCGAAGAGTTAACGTTAGCAAGTGTTAATTTTCTTTGCTTTAAAAACGCTGTCAAAAATATGGCAAGCCGCTGCGATAATCCCAATATGGCCACAATGAAATCCATTTCCATTTGTGTTATTAGTTGTGGTCCATCTCTTCCTTGTTGAGGCTCATAATCGGCGTCAAACGGATCTTCATAAGTAACACCACCTTCAGTATTCATTCCTGTAAATTCTGTCCTGAGATCTGTACTTGGTGGCCTTGGCGGTACAAAATTTTCAGGTGCAAGCACTGGTAGTGTAGCTGTTGCAGTTGCTTTATAAATTTTATTCTTCTCACCATGTCGATTCATTCCACGTGTGTAATTTTTAACCTGTCCATAACCAGGTAAAAAATCAATTTTTAAAAATTTTGTGATCTTGAAGATTAATTTTTTATATGTTGAGAATTTTTCTTTTTTATGACAAGAGCTAATTTTTGAATTTTTCACTTTTGTCGTTACTTAAGCGCTACCTAAATGCTGTTAAATGGTGGTGAATTGGGCCAAAACTGGAAGATATGGGCTTTCTTGTCTTTCATCACGTAGCGGTATTTGTACTATTTATGGTTATATTTTTTCTTGTTGAAGTAAAAAAAAACATTAAAAATAACATTTCTTCGGGAAATTTTTAATTTTTATGGTTACCTTAGCGCTACCTTTACTGTGTTAAGGATCATTCCTAGGATGTTTGTATGTTCTACAAAGTTTTTAAGTGAGGTCTTAGCTTTATTTTTGTTGTATATTGTTTTCTTAAATTTTGAACGGTTTGCTACGTAGGAACCTGAACATGTGAAAAAAGCCTAAAAAAAATCGATTTTTTTTAGTTTTTTTGCGATTTTGATATTCAAGATGGCGTTTTTTTGATTTTTTGTGTTCACTATTTTTATTCCTCATGACAATAGCTACAACTTTGTTTCAAAAAGTAAATCAAAATTCCTAACGGTTTGGAAGATATGAGCCTGAGAAGATGACCACTTTATTGCAAAAATGACAAAGAGGCCCAAATTTTTAAGGCCCCGCCCACAAAAAAGGGGAGGACATTTGACAAAACTGAAAGACACGTGTCTTCTTTTTTTTGATCCTCTATCTCGTGGTAGTGTCCGTATGTGGTTATTTTTTTTCATGTTGCACCGTGTAATGCTAGTTCTTCAATTCCTACTCTTTTAAGGAATGACCAATTATTCACTAACCCGGTTGACAAAGCTAACCTCTTGGCTGAACTATTTGCAAGTAACTCACACTTGCCGGAAAGCAGTCAACCACTGCCCGAGTCCGAAAGAGTATCTGTTACTATGCCTAGTATATTCTTTCGAGCACGTGCTGTCAAAAAGATTCTAGCGGATCTGAACACAAATAAGTCTTCTGGGCCGGATGGCATTCCAGCACTGGTCTTGAAGCAGTGCTCTTCGACTTTAGCTCGTCCATTGGCTCACCTTTTCAGCACACTATACCATGCTGGTAAATTTCCTATGTGTTGGAAGGTTGCTAATGTAACGCCAATCCCAAAAAAGGGTGAGGCTAATAACCCTGAAAATTACCGCCCAATAGCAATTTGTTCTGCACTTTCCAAAGTAATGGAATGTATGGTAAACTACCATTTGGTTAAATATCTGGAGTCTAATAACTTACTAAGCGACCGGCAGTATGGATTTCGTAGGGGCCGTTCTACGGGGGACTTGCTAGCTTTCTTATCGGAAAAATGGTGTCGTTCTATTCACCGTTTTGGCGAAAGTAAAGTTGTAGCTTTAGATATCTCCAAGGCGTTCGATAGAGTGTGGCATGATGCACTTCTATCAAAACTTATTGCTTTTGGGGTCGGTAATAACTTCTCTCGATTTATATCGAGTTTCCTTAGAGATCGCTCTATAAGAGTTGTTATAGATGGGATATCATCCAACGAGTTCAAGATAAATTCAGGGGTACCGCAAGGCTCCGTTCTTTCTCCTACTCTTTTTCTTATATTTATAAATGACCTTCTATGTCAAACTTTCAATCCTATCTACTCTTTTGCAGATGATAGCAACATTTGCCATTCATATTCATTCAGCTACAGGCCAAGCCTCTCAAACATTGAGGAAAATAGGCAGAATATGAATGATACTTTAAATTCAGACCTAATATCAATTTCTGAGTGGGGTCGTATAAATAGGGTTGATTTTAATGCCAGAAAGACGCAATGCTGTACATTAACACACAAACGTATGGCTGACAATGTTGCTTCATCTGTTACTATGGGTGGTATAAATATTGAGGAATCAGAAGCTCTTGATGTTCTGGGCATGAAAATACAGTGTGATGTCCGTTGGACTCAACATATTTTTCAAGTGTCGAAGGAAGCATTCAAGTGTCTAGGTTTTCTAAAACGGTGTAAGACATACTTCACTCCATCTGATCTCCTGACTATTTATACCACCTTTATCCGGCCAAAAATGGAATACAACTCTCATGTATGGGCCGGTGCTCCAAAGTCTATTTTGGAGTTACTCGACCGTGTACAGGAGAGGGCGAAGGTGCTTATTGGTGACAGTAGGGTAGCCAGCTCCATTGACTCACTAGAACATCGTCGCAATGTGGGTTGTGTTTCACTGTTCTATCGATACTACAATGGCATGTGTTCTAATGAAATCAGGGACCTTGTTCCCGAAACCCGAACTTTTGCACGCAGTACTCGTATGTCCTCAAGGATTCATCCATTTGTTGTCGATTGGCCAGTGGATCGCACAACGCATTATAGAGAAAACTCGTTCTTTAGCCGTACTGTCCGTATGTGGAATAAACTTCCCTCAGAAATCTTTCCGCTCATCTATGACATCAAAAAATTTAAATCAAATGTCCACAAACACTACTCCCTCTTTCCTCCTTCCTATAACCTTTTTTCCTAGTTCCATCACAATGCAATGCATACGTAGGGGTCATCCCCTGAGTGTTGGTCAAATATAAAAAAAAAAAAAAAAAGACGGGCATTAAAATTCCATATTTACTATAAAAATCTTGGAAAATTGTCTTATTTCGAGAGAAGATGTTATGTCAAAATTCCACAGATATTAATGAAAACCAGCTAAATCCATTTTTAAAGTAAACTGAGTTTTTGATGCCATGTGGTAGAGATATTGACCAGCATAAGAGTTTTATTTAATTTGAGCCTTAAAGTGTGAAAAGATTCGATAAGAAAAACTGCTAAATCCACCAGTAGAAAATGTTTGTAAGAAATGCTGCTAAATACAGTACAACGAACTATATATTTGTTTTTGAAATCTAGAAAAATATAAAACATAATTTTGAAACATAATAAGTTTAAGAAAAGACAAATGTCGGTAAAATTTGCTTAAAATGAGTTAGCAGGTTTGCATATTAAGCTGACGATATGTATTCTTTACACATTTCAATTCTGTTACTTTAATAACTTTGAAATTTGGGTCAAACCCAACATCAAAGTTTCGGTAGGTTGTGGTAGCCGGATATTAAAATCAATTAGTAAAGGACTCTTTACCCAAGCACTTACTAAAATTAGTAACCAATGCATATTTATACCCTTCACCACCATAGGTGGAAGGGTATATTAGGTTTGTGCTGATGTTTGTAACGCATACATGAGACCCACCTTTTAGTATACCAATCGGCTTAGAATCACTCCCTGAGTTGTTTTAATGACGTCCGTCCGGCTGGCTGGCCGGTTATCCATGTAAGCTTGTTATCATTGTACTACAGGTCATAACTTTAAAGATAATTTGATGAAATTAGGTACAGGCTCATATTTTGGTCCATGGACGATGCCTATACTTTTTGAGCAAAATCGGACCACTATTTCGGGTACCTCCCATAGGGATGCTTCCCTGAAATAGAGTTTTTGGACCTTTACAGCCACAAATTTACGTGTATTTTAATAATATTCAGCACAATTATTGCCTATGATTACCTTAATCAGTGTACCTAATTTTGTAGGAGTCGACCCATATTTGATCACACCTCCCATACAAAACACATTCTTAACAGACGTTTACATAGACATAAAAGCACAAAAACGTTAATAACTCTAAAAACAAATGTCCAAGATTTAAATTCACCTAAACTTACCTTTAAGAATAACTCCATAAAGATCTTTTATCACAATGTTTCCGGAATGAGAACCAAATCTTCCAGCTTCAACCTTTTTAATTGATCAACATGATTACGATGTAATAATAATCACCGAAACCTGGCTAAATGCTGATTTCTATAGTGAAGAATTTTTTAAAGCCCAGAATTATGTGGTATATCTAGGGTTGCCAGTCAGGCTGGATTCGACTGGATTGTCCAGCTTTTTTAATGCTTGTCCAGTGTCAAACTAAAATTAAATTTGTCCAGCCAGTTGGCAAGTGTGATTCTACGTTTGAATTTTAAACTTATGTCGTTAATTATGTTGACGGTGGTAAAAAGGTAAACAAATTCTTTAACAATCTCGAAGCTATAGTTCTAAACGATCACATGCGGTCCAATTCTTAAGGATTGCCTGCTTGCAGAAACCAGCAGTTTTGTTTTGATTCATTGACAACTAGACCCATTTTATTACATTCCTTCCGATACTTGAAAAGGCGGCAGTCGAATCGCGAAATGCGCGTCCTTCCCATGATATCAATGTCATCGACAAACGCAAGTAGAATGTGTTTTCTGTTGAAAATTGTTTCAGATGCATTAGCTGCAGCATCTCCGACCGTTTTCATTTTCTCTCGATATCGCTGAGGTTAATTACGGTTTATTCGGTTTATCACAAAATTGAAAGATTCATCGAAGCAAATTATTAAAGCAAGTTTTTTATCATTAATGTCCAGCTAATTTTTGTGTTGTCAAGCTTTTTTTCCTTATGTCCAGCTTTTTCAGGATTTGTGTCTGGCAACCCTAGGTATATCGTAAAGACAGAGATGCAGTTAGAACTGGTATGTCTAAAGGTGGTGGTGTATTAATTGCTGTTAGAAAATCACTGTGTTCCAGATTCATTCCACTTCATAATAATGATACAATTCTTGATCAACTGTGTGTTTCTGTAAAAAGTAGATCATATGATCTAATTTTTTGTGTGTCGTATATTCCTCATAAAAGCTCTGAAGATGTGTATGCAGCTCATGCGCTTAATATTTCGTACCTTTCCGAACTCTGTAAGCCTGAAGATCGTTTTTGTGTTTTGGGAGACTTTAATTTATCGGACGTAATCTGGTCAGAAATACCTAATTCTAATTTATTCCTTCCATGTAACGTTAATAAAACCTATGAAATATGTTTATTAGATACAATTTTTAGCCTTGACATGATTCAAATTAATAATATTTTAAATAAGTTGCTTAAATTTCTGGATTTGATTTTTATTAGCCCTGATTTAAATTTTTCAATTTCTAAAGGTGCCTTCCCTATTTCTCCTCCCACACTTCATCACTTTGGTATGGAAGTAGAAATAGAATTCTATGAGTATTTCTGCAATAATCATAATACACAGAATACACGTTACAATTATTTCAGTTGTGACTTTAACTTACTAAATTCTTTACTTTTTAATGTTAATTGGCCTAATTTGTTAACTTCTGAAATTGTCTCAATCGACTACGATGTATTTTTGTCTTATTTCTTAAAATTGTTTCTTGAAAATATTAGCTTATCAAATCCGAAAGTTTATAAAATCCCTTGGTATACTAATGGTCTAAAAAAACTAAAAAATTTAAGAAATAAATATTATAAAAAGTTTAAATTTTCTAACATTAATGATGATTATCAAAAATATCGACATTATTAACGTGAATTCAATTACTTAAATCTTATATTCTTAAACGAGCAATAATTGTATATATATATATATATATATATATATATATATATATATATATATATATATATATATATATATATATATATATATATATATAGAATGACTATCTCGAAAACGGCTCTAACGATTTTGATAAAATTTGGACAGTGGGTATCTTCTTTGATGTATAGGTCGAAGAAGAAGGGACTTTTGGAACCTTTGCCTCTAAGAGGGTAAAAACAGGTAAAAAGGGGAAAAAATCGAAAACACTATATCTCCTTAAGTAATAGGTATAGAAACAAAATTTAAATTACGTTTTAAACAGCTATGAAAATAAACGGACAGGTGTTTGGTACTTTTTTGAAACTATGTCCGATAAGGGGTAAAAAAGGGTGAAAATAGTTTTTTTGGTACCTTTTTAACCCACTCTTATATTTTAAACTAAGGAATATAGAAAGAAACTTTGTACTGCAATCAATAGATGTGAAAGAACACGTATTTGGTACTTTTTTGATTTTGTGGCCAAAATGTGTAAAAAAGGGATAAACTGATAACTTAACATCTACAAAAGTAATATGAATAGGAAAATTATGTTAACTGCTTTCTAATAAAATGTACCGAATTCAATTGGTACCAAAGAAGTACCAATTATGCATATGGAACTTTTTCAAATTAGGGGATAAAAAGGGGAAAAAATTAGTAATGTTATAACTTTAAAACAAATGAATGTTTGTCTGTATGTATGTTCTTTATAGAATAGTAAACTGTAAATTTGATCATGTTATGCTCTTTAGCAAAGATGTTGCGGATAAGCCGGCGGAGGTTTTTAAGTTGGTAAACCGAATTTCCGACAGGTGGCGCCATTGAAAATTACTAAAAATTAATTAAATCGTAAACTATACATTTGATCATACTATGTTCTTTTGCAAAGTTGTAGCGCATGAGCCGGCGAATGCTTTTTAATTGGTGTGAATAATTTCCGACAGGTGGCGCTACTGAAAATTACTTAAAGTCAATTTAATCGTAAGCTGTACATATAATCACGCTATAGTCTTTAGCAATGTTGTTGCACATGAGCTGTACATATAATCATGCTATAATCTTTAGCAATGTTGTTGCACATGAGCCGACGAAGGTTTCTTAGTTGGTATGAAGAAATTTCAACAGGTGGCGCCACTGAAATTTACTTAAAGTCAATTTAATCGTAAACTGTTCATTTAATCATGCTATAATTTTTAGCAAAGTTATTGCGGATAATCCGACGAAGGTTTTGTTTACGCGCATAGTGTAAAAGGCCACCTGTCAAATTATTGTTCAGTGGCCTTTTCTATGTTTTCCTTTGGCGCACATTAATCCGCTCTTTTTCTATTATTACATATTGTCAAATTACTTACTCTTGTAAACCCAACCCGAACGGTACGTAATTACCAAAATAACCCGAAAAGATTAAATAAATCTATAAATAATATTATTTGAATTCAACCCCCTAATACTCTGTGTTTTTTATTTCCTATATTTTTCTTGGTTTAAATATTCCGGAGAACATTTTTTGGTCCTTCACCGGATAAATCCGAACCCCCTTTGTTCGTGGAATATTTCCTAAGAAAATATATTTTATTTCCAGATCCCCGAAGATTTACCCATTTATTATCCATATCCCAACCCAGGATTCCTTGGATTATTTTTTAAATTTTATTTTTTGTTCAACAAAAAAAGGTACGTTCTTTCATTTATTTAAGAAGTGTGTGAAAGTGTGTGCTAAAATAAAAAGAAAACAAACCAACAGTGCCAACCCAAACCCCTATATAAAAATTGCAATTTGCCGTCGGCAAAACACAATTCGTTTTACACAAGTGTATTTTTATTATTTTTTCGCTATTATATTGCTCTGATCACGCGAGTGTTATTTTGTTATTTTTTTTAAATAAAATATACTCATATTTTGTTATTTTAATCGCGATAGTCGTATTTTTATTTTATTAAAAAATAAATATTCATTTATTTGAAGTGTTTTTTGTTGTTTTTAATTTTCATTCCTTTCATCGCTGTTAACAACAGTTTTCTGCTGCTAACAGAAAGCTTTAAATTAATACCCCCAAAATAATAAGAAATAAAAGTAAACAAAAACAGACGGACACGCATTAAAAAATATTTTTATTTAAGTGTTTCAGTGCCTTTAAATAAATAAAAAATATTCAAAACAAAATATAAAAAAAAATTTGTTGTTATTTTAACAATACCCAGTGATCAGTGAGAGTGATATTTATTTTAATATATACAAGCGAAATATACACTGTGTGGTTGTTGGTGTTTTTTTTTCTTTTTTACTTGTTTTGCTTTGCTAGCTCATACTCACACACACGCCGCTAGTGCTGCAACTTTTTATTCGGTCGATTAAACCGGTTACTCGTTATTATTCGGTAATAAAGTGTATTTATACCCATTTTTTATATTTAATTATTATTAATTAAATAATTTAGTGCATTTTTTACTGAATTTTATTACAATAAATAATTGCGATTAAATTTTATTCGAAGATTAATCAATTTTTCAAATTCAAAGCGAGTACCCGTTTTAGTTTTGCAGTGCTAGTGCTTTTCAAAGTTTGTTTTTATATTTTTTCATAAACGAAAGTAATTTACACTGAAAGAAATTTGTTGTTCGACTGATTTTTTGATCGCAAAGTTGATAAATATTGTGATTTTTACCCGGTTACTCGTTAATTAATTCTAAAAAAGCGAACAATAAGTGAAATTACTTTCAGTATATCAAACTTTGAACTAATTTAACTGTTTTTATTTAAATTTATTTACAATAAATTTGATTTTTACCCAATTTATTATTTTTTGAAAATTTTATTCGATTTTTATTTTTGATTTTAATCGATTTTTTGTTGACTTTATTGTTGATTTATTCATTATTTTGAAATTTTGGACCTTTTTCTAGTGAAAATTTGTTGAATTTTCTTGATTTTTACCCATTTTTCGAATTTATTTTAAATTTTTTCACTTTTAGAAAGATTTGGTCTTTGATTTTATACATTTCTTTTTGATTTTAATCAAAGTTACCCCATATTTTGAAGTTTTTTTTTTGCTTTTTATCTTTTTTTTTCTCGAATTTCTTTGTTTTTTTGTCAAAATTACTTCCTATAATTTAAGATCAAAAATGGATATATCTGCCTTAGTTCTTAATTGTGATCGATTGGCTGATTTCGAAGCCTATATTTCCATTATCCCTATCAATGATCACAGTATTGGTTCTCTTATGAGCCATGAAAAAGAACTTAACAGATTATGGGAAGCTGTTCGATCAATATATGACAGTCTGTTGATTGAGGCTAGCAAGCTCAAGAGCCCACTAATCGTAGAAATAAAAGCAAAGTATATGACTTCCTATTGTACATATACTCGCGGATTTTCTTTGATTAACTCCAATTTAGACAGATTGAAAGCCGCAGCCAAGGCTGAATTATTGGAGAAAGATTTAAGCTCGTCACCTTTAGTTCATTTACCCCCATGCGATACTCCCATTTTTTACGGTGACTATAAGAGCTGGCCCTCATTTCGTGACATGTTTTCAGCGTTGTATGGCAACAACGCTCGTTTAACCCCCGTTCAAAAACTTTACTATTTGTTACAAAAAACCGCAAAAGATGCTCACGATGTCATACAGACTGTACCGTTAACCAATGATGGCTATGCAATCGCATGGAAGAAATTGGTTGACACTTATGAAAACAAAAGTGCCCTCATTAACGAACAGCTACGAACTCTTTTGAGCATTAAATCCGTTGGTCAAGAAACAGGTCCGAATATTAAAAATTTGCAAAGAACGATTAATGATTGTATAACCAATCTATCGTTACTAGAAGTTACACCCGAGATATTTTACCACGTTATCCTAGTTTATATTTGCGCCACAAAGTTGCCAGAAAACACTCTAAGTCTTTGGGAGCAGTCGAAGAAATCTTCCTCCGAAACTTCAAAATGGAAAGATATGGATGAATTTTTGACTGCTCGGTTTAAGACGCTCGAATCAATTTCGGACATTAGGCAATCGCATTCGAACCCTGTTCAAACCCAGAATATATCTTCTAATTCCCGAAATCAATGGAAAGCCCAAAGTTTTAATGTCACGAAAAAACCCCAAAATGATTCGAGAAAAGTACAAAGTTTTGCGACAAATACTAGTACAAATCCTACTGTAAGTCGTTGTTACCTCTGCCAAGGCCCACATCCATTAAGACTTTGTCAAGCGTTTATGAATCAGAGTGTAGATGAAAGGTTCGCGACAGTCAAAAGGCTTAAATGCTGCTCGAACTGTCTGGCAACATCACACGAATTTAAAAATTGTAAAAGCGTTCACGTTTGTTCTCTGTGTAAAAAGAAGCATCATTCGATGCTTCATAAGGAAAATAGGCAACAGGGACAATTTCCTGCACCTACCACACCCCATGCTTCAGTAGCTTCTGCTACTAATGTACCTAATCAGTACCTAGCACCCGTTTCAAACCCGAATTCCACTAGCAATTCATCTCAACCCCCGATAAATTTTAACCCTTCAACTTCAGAAGCGGCTCGGAATCTTCACACATATTCCGCACATTTGAACTCTTACCCCGATTCCACGGTCCTATTAGGATCGGCAACTTGTTTTGTTCTGATGAACGACATCAAATGTGCGGCCCGAGCTCTAGTTGACCCCGGATCGCAAGGTACCTTTATTTCAAAGAGGTTACAAAGGAAGCTTGCTATTCCCACATTTTCAGTGCCTATGACTAGTGTCACAGGCATGATGGATTGCTTAGCTGGAAAATCTTCAACCATGTGTGCATTTACGATCGAGTCGCCGATCAACCCCGATTTTAAACTTCACATTCAAGCATATGTAGTTGAGAAAATAACCGGTCAGTTGCCATCGTGTTCTCTAGCTAACATGGTAACCTCAAATTTCCCCGAGATTACAATGACCGACGTCATGTGTACCCGGATGGACATTCTGTTAGGAGGAAACGTTTATCCAAAGATTTTAACTACGGATGTTAGAATACATCCGAATGGCAACCTGATCGCACAGAGAACAGTCTTTGGTTGGATAGTTACTGGTGAAGTTTTTCAAAGTAGACCCCTACATTCTGTTGCATCATTCTGCAATCAGCTTGAACTGAATAACCAAATTGCTCGGTTTTGGGAACTTGAAGAAGTTCCACAAGCAACAGAGTTGACCGAAGCTGAAGAATATTGTGAAGAACTTTACCGGACTACAACCTATAGAAACCCCGATGGTCGATATGTAGTTTCACTCCCATTTCGACGAGATATCTCAAATGAAGTGTCATTAGGCGATTCTCGAAATAGTGCTTTGTCTCAGTTCAAACGAAATGAAACGCGTCTTTTGAAAACCCCCGAAATGAAATCACTTTATGATAGTGTGATACGCGAATATTTCGAATTAGGACAAGCTAAGGCAGTAGAACCCCGAGATACAAATACGACAACGTATTATTTACCCCATCACGCCGTGTTTAAACCCGAAAGTTCCACTACTAAACTTAGAGTAGTATTTAATGCTTCTAACCCTTCCTCCAACGGCGTGAGTTTGAATAGTTTGTTACACCCCGGGCCTGTTTTACAGGCAGATCTAACAGTTCTTATTCTGCGATGGAGACTTTATCGGTATGTCTTCAATGCAGATATCGAGAAAATGTATCGCCAAATTTTAATTCGTCCCGACCAAACCCCATTCCAGCGAATATTATATCGCTCGAATCCCGATGAAGACGTACAGGATTATGAGTTAAATACGGTCACGTTTGGTGTAAATTGTGCACCGTATTTAGCGATTCGAACCCTAATTCAATTGGCAAATGATAATGAAACCCTGAATCCTTTAGCATCGGAAATTCTGAGAACCCAAATGTATGTCGACGACGTACTAGCTGGCTCCCATGAGCTAGAAGATGCCTTCAGGAGACGCAATGAGCTAACCCATGTTCTTGAATCGGCTGGTTTCGTTTTGCGAAAATGGACAGCTAATCATATACGTCTACTGGAGGGTTTACCCTGCGAGAATCTGCTTAATGCGGACTTCTTGAGAATTTCTGATGCAAGTACGACTAAAACTCTTGGCTTGCGATGGAACGCTGATCACGACAGCTTCTATTTTAAACTTGTTGCGCAACCAAATCGGGATTTTGTTACTAAACGTGCTGTCTTATCTGAAATTGCAAAATTATTTGATCCTGCCGGTTGGCTTTCACCCAAGATTATCGTTGCAAAAATCATTATGCAACAAATATGGAAAGATAAGACAGATTGGGACGAATGTTTAAAACACCTTACCTTAATTCAATGGCGAACATTTTTAGATGATTATTTGAATATTGAGAAAATTAGGATACCCAGATGGGTTAATTTTCACCCAAATCAGGAAATTGAACTTCATGCATTTTGCGATGCATCTGAAAAGGCATATGGTGCAGCACTCTATGTAAGAAATTTGTCATCCGTGAATATAACGTCACATTTGCTAACTTCAAAGACAAAGGTAGCTCCAGTTAAGTCCGAAACATTACCCCGTTTAGAACTTTGCGGAGCGGCTTTGATGGCGAACATGGTAGAATCCCTGTGTAGTCAATTAAATCTTGACAAGAAAAGGATTTATCTATGGACTGATTCTACTATAGTTTTATCTTGGCTCAAAAAACCCCCGTGTCATTGGCCAACCTTTGTCAAGAATAGAGTAGCTTTGATCCTTAAGAAAGTTGGTAATGAAAATTGGTCTCACGTTGATTCTAAAGATAATCCAGCGGACTTGGCAAGTCGTGGAACTTCAGCCCGAGACCTGGCCGATAATTCTTTATGGTGGCACGGTCCTAAGTGGCTACGTCAACCCCGAGAAAATTGGCCTCAACAACCCCATATAAATCATATAAACCCAGAAGTTCAAACATATTCTGCGCAGATTGAACAATCGTATGACATACTCGAGCGATTTTCAGATTTACCCCATGCGATGCGAGTTCTTTCGTATTGTTTCAGGTGTTTCGAATTTTTGCAAACCAGGAAATATTCGCACAACACTTTAGAGTTAACCCATTCTGAGATGAAATTCACTCGAGATCGTTTAGTTCTAATATGTCAACGAAAGTTTATCCCAGAACATAAACAACTTTCTAAAGGTAACCCGTTGTCAAAGGGAAGTAATTTACTTACACTTAACCCGTTTATCGACTCAAAAGGATATGTCAGAATAAATGGTCGACTTGTACGGTCACCAGGTTTGACATATGATGAACGTTATCCTAAAATATTGCCGTATTCTGCACGCTTTACCCGTTTATTTGTGGAACATGTTCATAAATGCTCTGCTCATGGTGGACATTCTTTAATGCTCCGACTAGTGAGAAGTGAGTTCTGGGTCCCGAAATTGAAAAACTTGATTCGTACAGTAATTCGAAACTGCAAGGAATGTACCATATATCGAAAACAGTCCGGTCAGCAAATTATGGCTGCATTACCCCCTGAACGTGCGTCTCTGTCGAGACCGTTTACCCACACCGGACTAGATTTCGCAGGTCCGTTCGACATAAAATCATATGCTGGTAGAGGTTGTCGAATTACCAAAGGCTATGTTTTGGTTTTCGTATGTTTTGCAACGAAAGCAATTCATTTAGAAGCGACCGGTGATATGTCGACGGAAACATTCCTAGCGGCTTTCGCTCGTTTTTTCTCACGCCGTGGATGTCCTGCACATTTGTACTCTGATAACGGAACCGCATTCGTCGGTGCAGCTAATTTACTTGAGGTTGACCGAAAGCAGTTCTTAAGCGATATGAGAAATAGACTATTAGTCCGAAATAGTTTTCAGCCAGTGGAATGGCATTTTATACCCCCCGGAGCTCCTCATATGGGCGGCTTGTGGGAAGCCGGCGTAAAGAGTGTAAAAACTCACTTACGTAAAATTTCTGGTGTGCAGAAATTCACATTTGAGGAGTTTGTAACTATGTTAACCCGCATTGAAGCATGTCTTAACTCGAGACCTTTAACGGCAATGAGTGACGATCCCACAGATTTAGTTCCATTAACCCCAGGACATTTTTTGGTAGGAGCACCACTTTTGATACCCCCTGAACCCGATCATTCTGATCTTCGTTTGAGTATTGCCAATAGATGGCAAAAGCTCAAGGTGCTTCACCACCAATTTGCTTTGAGATGGAAGGAGGAATACCTTAAGGAACTCCATCGGAGAGTAAAATGGAAATACCCACAAAAAGATTTTGAAGTAGGCGACTTAGTTGTGATCCGTCAGGATAATTTACCCCCAAATGAATGGCGGCTAGGTCGTATAGAGAAAACTTATTTAGGGCAAGATAGTAAAGTCCGCACTGCGGACGTGAGAACGGCTTCAGGCGTTTTCACAAGGCCTATAGTGAAGCTAGTTCTCTTACCCAATTCAGAAACCCACTGATTGTCTTTTTTTTCTCTCTCTTCTACGTCTTTTTCTTTTCCGCTCTGCAGTTATAATGGCATCCCGTCGTTTAGAGGTTCACCGCAATCCCGAAGAATCCTCAACTGAGGTTAAGCGACCACTCCGTGATGAGAGCCTTAGGGACTGTCGCTTGTGTAAGAGTGAGCACGCACTGAGGCTTTGCCCCAAATTTCGTAGAATGCCGGTGGGGGAGCGGTGGGAAACTGTTAAACGTTTTCAATACTGCTTCAACTGCTTGGCACACACTCACATGGTGTCTAAATGCAAAAGCCGTGAAAGGTGCATGGAGTGTTGTGCCGAGCACCACACGCTTCTCCACCGCCATAAAAGGCAACGTGGCACCCGAAACCCCGCGCGAAAAAGTGATACTCAAGCAAGCGGCAGTTCTAAGGCTCAGAAGAAGAAGAGGAACAAACGAGGAAAGAAGGCCGCCAAGAAACCCGGCGCGAATAATAACCAGGCCTGTTCCTGCTCCTGTCAGCAGCACAACAAACAACAACCACAACGCCAACTGCAGCCACATATGGCACAAAATTCTACCCCAGCTACAATAATAATAAATGTTATGTCGGGGCATATTGCCTCTTAATTTTTTATTATTGTTTTTATTTATAAAAAAAAAAAAAAAAAAAATGATATAAATGAATTTTTTTTAAACAAAAGAAGAAAGATCTACTTTTTTTATTTTTTTTTCTATTTACCCAAAGATTTTATTCCCCCCAGTCACCCGAAGCGTCATCTGAAGACTACAGCGAACCCGAAGTCAATGGTCATCCTGAGCAGGACCTTTATCCAGTGTCACATCAGAGTTTCTACCCCGGATCAAAGCAGAACTCATCATCCATATTGTATTTTTTATTTATCTAAAAAATTGTTACAAATCGTAAACTCTGTTTTCAGCTCACATTTGACCCGCGTTTTTTCTTAGCCTTCCTTGTTGCAGTATTGCAAGGGGGGCGGGATGTTTACGCGCATAGTGTAAAAGGCCACCTGTCAAATTATTGTTCAGTGGCCTTTTCTATGTTTTCCTTTGGCGCACATTAATCCGCTCTTTTTCTATTATTACATATTGTCAAATTACTTACTCTTGTAAACCCAACCCGAACGGTACGTAATTACCAAAATAACCCGAAAAGATTAAATAAATCTATAAATAATATTATTTGAATTCAACCCCCTAATACTCTGTGTTTTTTATTTCCTATATTTTTCTTGGTTTAAATATTCCGGAGAACAGGTTTATTAATTGGAATGACCAAAGTCCGACAGGTGGCGCCACTGATATTACTCAAAATGAATTAAATCATAAACTGTGCATTTGATCAGACTATAAGTGAATTAAATCATAAACTGTGCACTTGATCATGTTATGATCATAAGCAAAGTTGTTACGCATAAGCAGGTGAAGGTTTCTTAGTGGTATGAACGACTTCAGGCGGCGCCACTGAAAACTACTCAAAATGAATTAAATCGTAAACTGTGCATTTGATTAGACTATAATCTTTAGCAAAGTTGTTGCGCATGAGGAGGTTTCTGTTGGTATGACCAATTTTCAAAATTATTTAAAATGAGTTAAACTGTAACTGTATAAAATAAAATATATAAAAACTTTAAAATTTGCCTCAAAATGCTTATCATAAAGCCCCGAGCAAGGCTCGGTCAACCAGGTACTAAGTTTTTATACAATCAATATTTATTAAGCATAAATAATTCTATCAAGCATAATCCAAAGCGTTTCTGGAATTTTATTAATTCTAAAAAAATAACTCTTCCATCCCAGTTTTAATGTCTTACAATAACATATCATCACAAACTTTAAAAGATTCCGTTAACCTTTTTGCGCAATATTTTCAAACAAATTGTAATAATGACTCTTTAAATTTAAGTGGTTTTGATCTAAGCCATATCAATACTTGCACTGATTTTTCTGGTATGTCAATTTCTGAAGAGGACATCTCTAAAGCTATTAATAAAATATCTAACTCTTTCAAATCCGATATTGATGGAATTTCATCCTTTTTATTAAAAAAGTGTTGTGTTCCATTACTTGAACCTCTAAAAATTATTTTTAATAAATCCATTCAATATGGTTATTTTATTCAGAAATGAAAATACACTTCTGTTATTCCTGTTCATAAGTCTGGTAACAAAAATGAAGTCATCAATTATAGACCAATTTCTAAATTAATAAATATCTCAAAAATTTTCGAACATATTGTATATGAAAAAATTTTCTTCCAAATTAAGAGATTTATAATAATCGAACAACATGGCTTTATCCCTGGTAGATCTACTACTACGAATTTGACAATTTTCAATAAGTTCTGTATTTCAACTTTTGAAAATGGTTTTCAAGTCGATACAATTTATACTGATTTCGCAAAAGCTTTTGATAGTGTTCCTCATAACTTACTGTTATTAAAACTTTATAAAATTGGATTTCACTCACAGATGCTAAGTTGGTTTCACTCCTAACTTACTGGAAGATTCTCAGTAGTATCCATTGATGGGGCAAGTTCTGAACCATTTATTCCGACCTCGGTAATACCTCAAGGTAGTATCCTTGACCCTCTTCTTTTTATATTGTTTATTAATGATATTAAAAATTGTTTCAAATTTTCAAAGTCGTTGCTTTATGCTGATGATTTAAAGATCTTTAAATCTGCATCAAATACTAATGATATCTGTGAACTTCAGGAAGACTTATTTAGAGTTGGGCAGTGGTCTTCATTAAATGGATTACCCTTTAATATTAAAAAATGTTATGTTATGACTTACCATAGAAGCAGACATAAATTTCCATAATAATATTGTTTGTGGTGTAATTGATTGTCCGGATTTGCTTGAATCTATAAAGTTATATGTTCCCTCTAGATCCCTCAGATCGAGAGGAAAATTGTTTTTTATTGATCTTCATAATACTGATTATGCATTAAATGGACCTCTCTCTAGAGCAATGAGATTATTTAATAGCTGTAGTAACTTTTTAGACATTAGTGTACCTAACAGAGCTGCAAAACTATCGATGGTACTATCGATAATATCGATAGTTTTATTTTTAATGTGCTATCGATTGTTTTTTTCCGATAGCGATACTATCGACAAAAATAGGTTGGCGGCATATTTTAAATTGATTGTTAGGAAAAATTTTGGTGTCGGTGGATATTTTTAAAATAAATATGAAATTAATCAATAAGACTAAAATTATATCTTTAGTTCAGCAAATGTTAACTTGAGTAAGTGATATATTCAAGAAAAAAATGATCAAAACTGGCTACTTATATCGAAAGTCATGGTGGTATAATTACAATGCGGAAAATATTGCAATGTCAGGTGTAACGGAAAAAGGAAAAAGCATCATTTGTTGCTGATAAAAACAGTACAATGATAAAAGCATGCGATTTATAGTAAAAAAGACATTTTGCCATGTTTCGCTCATACTCTGAATCTTGTAGTGCAACCATGTTTAAGTCAAGACTGTATAAACAAATTTAGTTTAAATGTAAAAATATTGTCACCTATTTTAAAAACATTGTTATTGCCTATGAGAAATTCAAAGCTGAACAATTAAAAGACAAGCCATATACAATAGTTTACTCCAGGAGGTACCTACGCGATACATGATTGCCTCTAAGAGGGTAAAAAGGGGAAAAAATCGAAAATTCTATATCGCCTAAAGTGATAATATTTAAACAAAATTTAAGTTATATTTTTAACAGATGTTAAAATAATCGGACAGGTACTTTTTGGAATTATGCCCGATAGGGGGTAAATAAGGGTGAAACTAGTTTTTTTGGTACTATTTTTAAGCCACTCTTATCTTTTAAACCAAAGAATATAGAAATAAACTTTGTAATGCAATCAATAAATGCGAAAAAATATTGAACACGTATTTGGTACTTTTTTGATTTTGGGGTCCAAAATGGGTAAAAAATGAAATAAAATGATAATTTAACACCTCATGAAGTTATATGAACCATTGACCAATATGTTGACTGCGTTTTTATAAAATATACCGGATCCAAACGGTATCAAGTACTAAATATGCATATGGAACTTTTTTGAAATTAGGATAAAAAGGGGAAAAATTTTTAATGTTATAACTTTTAAGCAAATGAATGTTTGTATGACCTTTATAGAATAGTAAACAATGTATTTGATCATGTTATGGTTTTTAGCAAAGTTGTTGCGAATGAGCCGACGAAGGTTTTTAAGATGGTATGACTAATTTCCGACAGGTAGCGCCACTGAAAATTACTCTCTAGAAAAGTTGTTACGCATGTGCTGACGAAGGCTTCTTAGTTGGTAGGACTAATTTCCGTCAGGTGGCGTAACTGAAAATAACTCAAATTGAATTGATCAGGCTATGATCTTTAGCAATGTTCGTGCATATGAGTCGACGGAGATTTCTAAGTTGGTATGATCAATTTTCAAAACTATTCAAAATGAATTGAACTGTAAACTATGCATTTGATCTGATGTGTTGATTGGACAAAATGAATGAAATGATTAAAAATTAATTTGATATTTGTGTAATGTCTTTTTTCTAAATTTATTTTAGTTTATTAGAACTTCGGTTACCCAGGTACTATAATTTAAAGCAAATATTTGTAGATATATGTACTTAAAGTTAACAATTGTTTCTGCATGCAATTTTTAGAATTCGATACTATCGATAGTATCGATAGTTTTATGACAGACTATCGAAACTATCGAATGTGACCACTATCGACTATCGAAACTATCGAGTGGGGCGACTATCGATAGTTTTGCAGCTCTAGTACCTAACCCTGTCTTTAAAATTAGTTTAAATAATTTATTTTAATGTTAATAATTGTAACTTAGCTTTAGTACTAGTCTGTAAGGATAATATTGTATCCATAGACGAAATAAATAAATAAATAAATAAATTTGATAACTAAAACTTTACACAGATAAATATTTTGTGAATATAAACCAATAACCAAAATTTGGTAACAATCGGTCACAATTGACCCTAGCTCCCTTATCAGGCCCTTAACCGGAAATGACATAAATCTCGATATTTTGAAAAAAATAATTTTTACTATATGTATGTATGTCTCTAAGACACAAGGAAAATTCGTTGAATTGTTGGTCCATTTTTGACCTTAACAGTGAAGGGTATCATATAGTCGGGCTTGACCGACTATAGCTTTTCTTACTTGTTTTAAGTTTACATTCAATGAAAATGATGTGAATATCATTGGTCTAATTTATGATTTTTTTGTTGGACTTCTTTGCATGTAGGAGAATTATTAACTAAATTTCAGACTAAACATCATATAGAAAGCTGCACTTTACGCAAGCAAGAGGACAATGGGGATTAAATCTAACACTGTTTACTTTGTGTATCGATAATGATGTAAAGCTCTTCGGGAGTTCAAGTACGGCAATATATTAGAAATAGTGCAATGCATGGAAAGTCTGTACAGTTTAGGCTATTGTGGAAATATAGTAAGAAAACGTCGACCCCTATTTGGTTATTGAGTGTAAAGCCATCAGTGTAGAAGTCAACATATGTTTTTTAAAGGACTTCGACATAATCACATATTCTAAACTTGTATAAATGTATAAAATTTCTTGTTAAACAGTAGCAATGCCAGAGTAAATGTTAGTCAATGGTGCCTGGTATGACCATTGCTCGACCAACTGCCAAAGTTATAGCAGTTTGTATGCTAATGATGTTCAAATGCAGAATATCATTCAGTTCATCAGAAGGGATGTTGTGAAGCACCCGTGATGTACAATCTTTCCACACGCTGTTCCATTTCCGAAATTTTAAGATATGTGGACGTCGGAAGATATCACTTTCATTCATACTACCACCGTCTTGTACAAAAAATTGTATCCATTGTTACCCAACTGTCTTTTTGTAAAAAATGTACTCGGAGTGTTATTATACCCACCATCAAAAAGAATGGGAGGTATATTGAGATTGTCATTCCGTTCAAATCAAAAACGATATATATTCTGAATCCTTATGAAATTCTAAGACAATTGAGCGATGTCCGTCTGTCTGTTGAAACCACGATAACGCCTAAACGAATGGAGCTAGCTCACTGAAACTTAGTAAAAACATTCTTCATCTATGAAAATTTTGGTTTTGAAATTGGTTAACATTTGACCATAGCTCCCGTATAACCTCGTCTAGGCTAATCGCTAATAAATAACAAACTATAATAATATAAATATAATAAATTTCATCAAAATCGGTTCAAATTAAGCCATAGCTTCCATACAAAAAACTTACGGAAACAGCCTATATTTCAAAAATACACTTAAGTGACCGAGCCTTGCTCGGAGCTTTATGATAAGTATTTTGAGGCAAATTTTAAAGTTTTTATATATTTTATTTTATAAAGTGCTAAAATAAATTTAGAGGAAAGACACTATTAAAATATTCAGATAATTTTGAATTATTTTATTTATTTTGTCCGACCAACACATAGTTTGCATAGTTTACATTTTAACTCATTTTAAAAATTTTGGAAATTGGTCATACCAACAGAAACCTCCGTCGACTCATGCGCAACAACTTTGCTAAAGATTATAGTTTACGATTTAATTAATTTTGAGTAGTTTTTAGTGGCGCCACCTGAACTTATTCATACCAACTAAGAAACCTTCGTCTGCTTATGCGTAACAACTTTGCATGACTAAATGTGTAGCTTACAATAAAATTGACTTTGAGTAAACTTCAGTGGCGCCACCTGTCGAAATTTCTTCATACCAACTAAGAAACCTTCGTCGGCTAATGTGCAACAACTTTGCTAAAGATTGTAGCATGATTAAATGTACAGCTTACGATTACATTGACTTTGAGTAAGTTTCAGTAGCGCCGCCTGTCGAAAATTATTCTTATCGCTCATGCGCTACAACTTTGCTAAAGATCATAGCATGATCAAATGTACTGTTTACGATTTAATTAATTTTTAGTAATTTTCAGTGGCGCCATCTGTCGGTAATTAATCTTATCAACTTAAAAACCTTCGTCGGCTTATCCGCAACATCTTTGCTAAAGAGCATAACATGATCAAATTCACAGTTTACTAATCTATAAAGAACATACTTACAGACAAACATTCATTTGTTTAAAAGGTATAACATTACTAATTTTATCCCCTTATTTCAAAAAGTTCCATATGCATATTTGGTACTTCTTTGGTACCAATTGAATTCGGTACATTTTATTAAAACGCAGTTAACATAATGTTTCTATTCATATAACTTTTTGAGATGTTAAGTTATCATTTTATCCCTTTTTTACCCATTTTGGCCCCAAAATCAAAAAAGTACCAAATACGTTTTTAATGCTTCTTTCACTCTATTGATTGCAGTACAAAGTTTCTTTCTATATTCTTTAGTTTAAAATATAAGAGTGGATTTAAAAGGTACCAAAAAAACTATTTTCACCATTTTTTAACCCCTATCGGACATAGTTTCAAAAAAGTACCAAACACCTGTCCGCTTATTTTTATAGCTGTTTAAAACTTAATTTTAATTTTGTTTATATACCTATTACTTTAGGAGATATAGCGTTTTCGATTTTTCCCCCTTTTTACCCTCTTAGAGGCAAAGGTTCCAAAAGTCCCTTCTTCTTTGACCTTTACATCAAAAAAGATACCCACTGTCCAAATTTTATCAAAATCGTTAGAGCCGTTTTCGAGAAAGCCATTCTATATATATATATATATATATATATATATATATATATATATATGTATATATATATATATATATATATATATATATATAGTACCTGGTTGACCGAGCCTTGCTCGGGGCTTTATGATAAGCATTTTGAGGCAAATTTTAAAGTTTTTATATATTTTATTTTATACAGTTACAGTTTAACTCATTTTGATAATAATTTTGAAAATTGGTCATACCAACAGAAACCTCTGTCGACTCATGCGCAACACCTTTGCTAAAGATTATAGTCTGACCAAATGCACAGTTTACGATTTAATTCATTTTGAGTAGTTTTCAGTGGCGCCGCCTGAAGTCGTTCATACCACTAAGAAACCTTCATCTGCTTATGCGTAACAACTTTTCTTATGATCATAACATGATCAAATGCACAGTTTATGATTTAATTCACTTATAGTCTGATCAAATGCACAGTTTACGATTTAATGCATTTTGAGTAATTTTCAGTGGCGCCACCTGTCGGACTTTGGTCATTCCAATTAATAAACCTTCGTCGGATTATCCGCAATAACTTTGCTAAAAATTATAGCATGATTAAATGTACAGTTTCCGACTAAATTGACTTTAAGTAAATTTCAGTGGCGCCACCTGTCGAAATTTCTTCATACCAACTAAGAAACCTTCGTCGGCTCATGTGCAACAACATTGCTAAAGATTATAGCATGATTATATGTACAGCTTACGATTAAATTGACTTTGAGTAATTTTCAGTAGCGCCACCTGTCGGAAATTATTCACACCAATTAAAAAGCATTCGCCGGCTCATGCGCTACAACTTTGCAAAAGATCATAGTATGATCAAATGTACAGTTTACGATTTAATTAATTTTTAGTAATTTTCAGTGGCGCCACCTGTCAGAAATTCGGTTTACCAACTTAAAAACCTCCGCCGGCTTATCCGCAACATCTTTGCTGAAGAGCATAACATGATCAAATTCACAGTTTACTATTCTATAAAGAACATACATATAGACAAACATTCATTTGTTTTAAAGTTATAACATTACTAATTTTTTCCCCTTTTTATCCCCTAATTTCAAAAAGTTCCATATGCATAATTGGTACTTCTTTGGTACCAATTGAATTCGGTACATTTTATTAGAAAGCAGTTAACATAATTTTATTTTTTTATTCATATTACTTTTGTAGAAGTTAAGTTATCAGTTTATCCCTTTTTTACACATTTTGGCCACAAAAACAAAAAAGTACCAAATACGTGTTCAATATTTCTTTCACATCTATTGATTGCAGTACAAAGTTTCTTTCTATATTCCTTAGTTTAAAATATAAGAGTGGGTTAAAAAGGTACCAAAAAAACTATTTTCACCCTTTTTTACCCCTTATCGGACATAGTTTCAAAAAAGTACTAAACACCCGTCCGTTTGTTTCTATACCTATTTCTATACCTATATAGCGTTTTCGATTTTTTCCCCTTTTTACCCGTTTTTACCCTCTTAGAGGCAAACGTTCCAGAAGTCCCTTCTTCTTCGACCTATACATCAAAAAAGATACCCACTGTCCAAATTTTATCAAAATCGTTAGAGCCGTTTTCGAGATAGTCATTCTATATATATATATATATATATATATATATATATATATATATATATACATATATATACATACAATTATTGCTCGTTTAAGAATATAAGATTTTGTCTATTATTTTCCGATCCAAATGAGGGGAACATCCGGAAAATAATAGACTTTTTGTTAAACAACTCATGAAATTTCAATATAAATTTTAAAGTTTTAACTTTTTTTTATTAAAATTTTGCAGTAAAAAAAATCTATGATGATATAAATTTTAAATGAAAAAAATTAAAATATTCTTCACACTTTTTCAAGGAAATGAAACACAATTGATTTATATTAATTCGAAAATTCTACAAAAAATTAAAAATTTGTTGATAAAGAAATAAGAAGCGTTATTAAGAAGTATATTCTTTTTTTTTTGTTTTCCTGCTCTTAATAAATGAAAAGACTTGATAAGATTCGTCGTCAAAGCTTTGTTTTCTCAGCCATAAATGAAATTTATTAAACAAACAACTTAAGAAAAACTAAAAAGTTTCATATAAATACATTTTTCCTGATAGAACAGAACAATATTGCCGCTTACTTATACATTCATCCATCCATTTATTCTTCTATCATCTATCGGTCGTTCTATCCAATGCATCCATCTATCAGGCCATCTATAGTATTCATCCAATTTGGGTTAATGTGTTTCTAACAATTAAGTTCAGTTTTAAAAAGCACTTAATGGCGCTTCTTTTGTTTCAATTTCAGTCAAAGAATCTTCCTCTAATCATGATGAAAATTATAAATTTTTACTTTGTTGTCGAGTATTTGAGAAGTGTTGAAATTTTGTGTGATTTTTTGAAATGTTTTAATTTTTTTCATATCGAGTATCTTTGTTTGTACTCGTATACATGTATAAGTAGAGCTTGTATTGCAATTTAAAGGAAATCTTTGCATTTAAGTTATTTTTCCCTTCTTTTATAAGTGTCAATAAGTAACAAAACTTTTCATTTCATTTAAGCTGACCTTATTTCAGTTGAATTTGAAAAAGTGAAATTAATAATTGAGATAATGCAAGTAAGTGCATTAGTCACTTAAGTATAATGTCACTAAGTTTGAAGGAAATATTTATGTCAATTTTTAATGACATTTGACGTAAGTTTTGAATGATATAATTCAGAACAAAAGTAATAGTAGGCCGATAGAAACTTAAACCTGACGCATACCCATCGAAATTGAATGAGACTTTTATATAAGAAATGTTTAAGGTTTGACGGTTTTACTTATTTTAAAACAAAACAAGTAAGCGTGTTATGTTCGGCTATGCCGAACCTTAAATACCCTTCACCAATGGTGTTACAAAAGTAAAGTTCAGAGTGGAAAGAGTTTTTGGTCAGTAACAAGTATGTATGTATATATTGATTTTCGATTTTGAAAAAGTTTCAAATCTTGATAATTTACACGCCTTATACATTTAATTTTTAGGCGATATATGAATAATACTTCAATAAGTGAATAACCTTGTTTTATATTGGGTCTTCGTTTTGGAGGTAGTTTGAAATACAATTTCAGAAATTACACAACATCGTAACATTTCGCACCTTGAGAGAGGTCGCATTTAAATGCATATATCCTTAAAATTAGAGAACCGATTAAATGGTTGCTTTTATGAGAATATTTAGCGGACCTATTTAGTTTAGACTTTTGGCAACAAAAGTTACGTAAAATATGATATTTCGGTATGTTGAAATCAAGTTTGATGAGCTTCTAGATGACATACCGACTTAGCTTATATGTATAGGTAGTACCTGGGTGACCGAGCCTTGCTCGGAGCTTTATGATAAGCATTTTGAGGCAAATTTTAAAGTTTTTATATATTTTATTTTATAAAGTGCTAAAATAAATTTACAGGAAAGACATTGTACAAATATTCAGTTAATTTTGAATTATTTTATTTTGTCCGACCAACACGTAGTTTGCATAGTTTACAGTTAAACTCATTTTAATAATTTTGGAAATTATTCATACCAACAGAAACCTCCGTCGACTCATGCGCAACAACTTTGCTAAAGATTATAGTCTGATCAAATGCACAGTTTACGATTTAATTCATTTTGAGTAGTTTTAAGTGGCGCCACCTGAAGTTGTTCGTACCATATAAGAAACCTTTGTCTGCTTATTCGTAACAACTTTGCTTATGATTATAACATGATCAAATGCACAGTTTACGATTTAATTTACTTTGAGTAATTTTCTGTGGCGCCTCCTGTCGGACTTTGCTCATTCCAATTCATAAACCTTCTTCGGCTTATCCGTAACAACTTTGCTGAAGATTATAGCATGATTAAATGTACAGCTTACGATTAAATTGACTTTGAGTAAATTTCAGTGGCGCCACCTGTCGAAATTTCTTCATACCAACTAAGAAACCTTCGTCGGCTCATGTGCAACAACTTTGCTAAAGATTGTAGCATGATTAAATGTACAGATTACGATTAAATTGACTTTGAGTAAGTTTCTGTAGCGCCACCTGTCGGAAATTATTCATATCAACTAAAAAGCCTTCGCCGACTCATGCGCTACAACTTTGCTAAAGATCATAGCATGATCAAGTGTACAGTTTACGATTTTATTAATTTTTAGTAATTTTCAGTGGCGCCATCTGTTGGAAATTAGTCTTATCAACTTAAAAACCTTCGCCGGCTTATCCGCAACATCTTCGCTAAAGAGCATAACATGATCAAATTCACAGTTTACTATTCTATAAAGAACATACATACAGACAAACATTCATTTGTTTAAAATAATACTAATTTTTCCCCCTTTTTATTCCCTAATTTCTAAAAGTTCCATATGCATATTTGGTACTTTTTTGGTGCCAATTGAATTCGGTACATTTTATTAAAACGCAGTTAACATAATGAATAATATTCCTATCATATTACTTTGGAGATGTTAAGTTATCATTTTATCCCCTTTTTACCCATTTCGTCTCCAAAATCAAAAAAGTACCAAATACGTATTTCATGTTTCTTTTACATCTATTGATTGCAGTACAAAGTTTCTTTCTGTATTCTTTAGTTTGAAATATAAGAGTGGGTTAAAAAGGTACCAAAAAAACTATTTTCACCCTTTTTTACCCCCTGTCGAACATAGTTTCAAAAAAGTACCAAACACCTGTCCACTTATTTTCATAGTTGTATAAAACGTAATTTTAATTTTGTTTCTGTACCTATTACTTTAGGAGATATAGCGTTTTCGATTTTTTCCCCTTTTTACCCGTTTTTACCCTCTTAGAGGCATCAAAAAAGATACCCACTGTCCAAATTTTATCAAAATCGTTAGAGCCGTTTTCGAGATAGCCATTCTATATATATATATATATATATATATATATATATATATATATATATATATATATATATATATATATATATAAATACATACAATTATTGCTCGTTTAAGAATATAAGATTAGATGTTAATAGTGTTCTACGAAGTACACTATTAAATTGCAACATATAGTTCTACATACAACTGAGATATAGCCAAAACTCGAAATTCGATGCTAAATTACAATTTTTTTTATTTTCTATATACACCAGGGATATCGCCAAAACTAAAATTCGATGAGAATTAATTTTTTTTAATAACTGTATTTTTCAAAATAACTATATTTTAAAAAAAAACTATCGTGGGGTTTATATAGCTCAAGCGCCTGACGATTGAGTGAAATTTACATGTGTTTTGTTATTGTAACAAAAACAAAATACATGTAAATTTCACTCAATCGTCAGACGCTTGAGTTATATAAACCCCACATATGTTTTTTTTTTAAGTTTTTTGACCTGTATATCAAATTTTAAGAAATCATTCAACGCAACACACCATTGAATTTCATCAAAATCGGTAGAGCAGTAACTGAGATATCGCCAAAGCAAAATATGTCGATGTACAAAAATTTGGCATATTTTAGAAAAAAAAAATTAAAAAACAATATTTTAAAATTCGAATTATACATCAGATTTTAGAAAACACTCCATTGCAGTATGCAATTAAATTTCATTAAAATCGGTCTATAAGCACTAGAATTCAAAACTCGATGAGAATTTAAAAAAAGTTTGTTTAAAAAACTGTGTTTTTCATAAAATAAATTTAATATCGTCAAAAAAAACTGTGTTGTTTTTTTAAATGAACTGTACACCAAATTTTAGGAAATCATTCAACGCAGCAACACTATTAAATTTCATCAAAATCGGTTGATCAATAAGAGAGATATGGCCGAAGCAAAAGATATCGATGTACGCAAATTGACATATATATATTTTTTTAAACAGTATTTAATATTTGAGGCCCTATGCTCCACTGGGAGTCAAGGATAACAGAAGAAGAAGAAGTATTTAAAAAAAATGTTGAGTTATATATCAGATTTTAGAAAATACTCCAACGCAACATATTATTAAATTTTATCTAAATTGGAACATAAACACCAGAGATATCGTCAAAGTTCAAAATTCGATGAGAATTTAAAATTTTTTTGAAACTGTATTTTTCAAAAAAAAAAAAAAAAAATTAATTTCGTCAAAAAATTGTGTTTTTTTAAAAAAGATTTTTGAACTGTATATCAAATTTTAGGAAATCATTCATCAAAATCGCTAGATTAACAACTGAGATATCGCCGAAGCAAAAGTTATCGATGTACGCAAATTGAAAAATTATTATTATTTTTTTTTTAAACAGTATTTAAAAAAAAAAATTAAATTAGATATCAGATTTTAGAAACTATTCCAACGAAACATGCTATTAAATTTTATCGAAATCGGTAGACGAAGGTAGGCAATGTGTACAATGGACAACACTCGAGAACTTGAAATATGCCGATGACGTATGTCTTCTAAGCCAGTGCTCAGAACACCTTCAATAGAATACCAAAGCTATTACTGTTAAATCTCCTGCAGTTGGGCTGGAAATCAATATTTCCGAGACAAAGATTGTGCCTGGAGGCTATGGCGCGAACCCGTTGACACACATCAATGTGGATAACGAGGTTATTGGATATGTATATATCTCTAATTACCTTGGGAGTTTATTATCTACAAAGACAAGGATATTAAATCGCGTGTTAATAAGGCAAACTCTGCGTTTGGAATTATTCAAGCCATTTGGAAATCTAGACAAATATCAACAACAACTAAGTTACGAATATATAACTCGAATGTCAGGTCCATCTTGTATTACGAATCCTTAATATCGTGGCCGAATAGCATAAGAAACAAAGATCTATTTAACGCGACAAACCAAATCCCTACAAACCAAGTAGGCTACACACTTCGAAGGCCTAATACAAACATTACTCGACAAGCGCTTAATTGAAATCCACAGGAAGAGGCCGTCGTGTTAGTGCACCTGCTAGAACGTGGTGAAGATCAATTAATGCGTAGTTGCAAGCAGCAAACTATTCATGAAATGATGTATGCCTATCATCTCGCAATAGAGTCCGATATAAAAGAATGGTTGAGGCCCTCTGCTCCACTGGGAGACAAGGATAGCAGAAGAATAGTAGGAATATACATATATGATCGATCTGATAATACAGGAAAACGAATTTTCGTAAAGTTTTCCTTCAAAGTTTTTAATTTCTACAAATTTTTAACACGTTCACGCCGGCACTGCAATTCATGTTTCGCGCCCATAGGCGATTGCGCTGAAAGCTTTTTGTTCCACCGGACGGGGCCGAACTAAATGTTTCAACGAAAGATTATTGCACGGGAAAACAGTCTCCATGGGTTTGCATTTTTCTTTCGATGCTATTGTGGTTATGTGTTTAGTGTCTGTTAATTACGCACATCATTGTGCAACGTCATCTTTTGTTCATCATCGAACCACTGTGCAGAAAGAATTTATTCATTCTTTCATTCTCCGCTCCTTCTTAGAATTTCTACAATCTAGCAAGTGTATTCATTCGTCATGCACACTGATTGATAGTACAATCATATGCGAGCCACCGGTGGTACGCGCCGCCCAATCAGGCAGACATGTGCGAGCCACCGGTGGTACACGCCGGCGTGAACGTGTTAAACAAAATTCCCTTCTAACCACAGGCATAAACAACTTAACTTTAAAACATAAAAACTTCAACCACTTAATGATCCATTTAACTTTAAACTGCTACTCTATAAAGTTTAGCACGCCTCACTGGTATTCAGTCCTAACTAGAACCTTTTTGGGTAAAACAAACCAATACAAAGTTTTTGCAGTTCAACAAATTCTGTGGTCAAGTTTAAACATTTTGCCTGACACAAAGGAAAACAACTTTGACATTTTAATTTTGTTTAAAAAACCACCATTAAACCAATAACAAATTTCCTTTTTAGTTTGTATGAATTCTAAATTAAACTGAAAGAGGAAGGGACAAAGTCTGGCTCGAATTGTTAGCTATTCGAGCCAAATATTATAAAATGGCGAAAAAAAACTGTATAGACTTTAAAAAAATGTTAAAGGTTTTCTAGTTGCTGTTAAAAAAAAACTTAAAACTTTTAACCACCAACACAATAAATGTCGGCAAACAAAATATAATTAAAAAATATTCTTGGCCCGGGCAATGCGACAATGTAGTTCCCAGTTCTACACAAAAAGTGGTTAAATTAACAACATTCATATATTGTTAGAGTATTCATATATTGTTAGAGTATGTATTTGGAAAAAAATCAAAGTTACTTTAACTGAATTTAAATAGTTTTCCATTTTGTTAAAGTTTTACATTTAACATACAAGTATACGTATTTGTATTCGTATGTGTAAAACAGGAAACAAAGTTTTAGTTTTAGCTTCCTGTTTTCTATTTGCTACTTTTTTATACCCACCATCAAAAAGAATGGCGGGCATATTGAGATTGTCATTCCGTTTGTAATTTCCTTAATATTGGTTCAAAAATCAAAAACGATATATATTCTGAATCCTTATGAAATTCTAAGACGATTGAGCTATGTCCGTCTGTCTGTCCGTCTGTCTGTCCGTCTGTCTGTCTGTCTGTCTGTCTGTTGAAATCACGATAATGTCTAAGCGAAAAGAGCTAGCTAACTGAAACTTAGCAAAAACATTCTTTATCTATGAGAAAATTTTGGTATTGAAATTGGGCAAAATCGGTTAGCATTTGGCCATAGCTCCCGTATAACCTCGTCTAGGCTAATCGCTTATTTGCTAATAAATGACAAATAATGACAGTTATGATGACAAAATTTAGTATCTAGAAGTCTTAGATAAGCACTAGGCAGAATATAAAATTTAATCGAAATCGGTTCACATTTAGCCATAGCTCCCATACAAAAAACTTACGAAAACAGGCTAAATTTCACCCAAAATACACTTAAATGCCAATAAATCTAAAAGTATAACAGATATAACCACTAAATTTGGCACAAGAAATTCTTATATCAATGCCAGCCAGTGTGCAAAATTTTGTCACAATCGGTCACTATTTGACCTAGCTCCCATATAAAAAACTTACGAAAACATAAAAATTCAAAAAGAAAAGGGGATTTATGTCCGTCTATCCGTCAGATAAAATCGTGATAGCTCCTTAACTACAAGAGCTAGTAAGGAAGTCTTATGTCAATGCCAGCCAGTGTGCAAAATTTCGTCACAATCGGTCACCATTTGACCATAGCTCCCATATAAAAAACTTATGGAAACACAAAAATACATAAAGAAAAGGTTGTTTATGTCCGTCTGTCCGTCAGATAAAAGCACGATAGCGCCTTAACGAAAAGAGCTAGAGGGACAAAATTTTACAAAAGTATTTTGGATATCTTGAAAAAGATCGATTCAAATTTAGTTAGAGCTCCTATATAACCCCGCCCCGGGAAACACATTAATGCTGATAAATTGAATACAATTGTAATAGCTATGACGATTAAATTTAAAATAGGGAAGTTTTATGCAATTTTTGATCAGTTTATCAAATTTTATAGGAATCAGTCCATATTTGACTTTAGCTTTCATGTGAAAAACACTCACTGAAACCAAAAATTTTTGCAAAGGCCAGTTAAAAGCTATTAAATTTATTTATTTATTTATTTTGTATAACGCACACAACAAGATATAAATCTTATAATTATAGTGTGCGAATTGAGTTGTTAAAAAGTACAATAGATATATAAAAAAAAAAAGTTTATAAATTAAATTAAGTAAACATTAAAATATATAAAAAAAAAATTAGAAACTACGATAGCTATTGTCACTAAATTTTGCAAGAATAAGCTCTCTATATATACTAGCCAGTGTGTAAAATTTTGTTATAATCGGTCAACATTTGGCTATAATTCTTATATATATAACATCCCCTTTTTATATCTACAATCAAAAAGATTTGGAGGTACATTCATTATATTAAGATTGCACCTATGAAATTATATAGGCATCAATCAACTTTATATATGATGAATGCATTAGGAACTCATAACGAAATATATGGACCTGTCGTATTACTATTAACGTGTTTAGCCTAACTACATATTAATCACAACGAAAAGTATTTAACAACTTATTAATGTAAAAGTATACCTGGTTATGAGACCGAATTTTGATCAAAGTAAATACTGGAGAAACCACTAAAATATTTTTGAATGTTGAACTATAAAGCTACGGAAACCTAATTTAGTCCAAAAGTTTTACCAACAATACCAAATAGCTTAGCGATTTTTCCAGTTTTGGTGCAGATTTTGAATTAGCTGCACCCTTATAGATATATGAGATATGTTTCTAAATTTAACACAACTTGATGGTGGGTATATAAGATTCGGCACAGCCGAATATAACACTCTTACTTGTTTTGTTTCATGTCTTTCCACTCAATAATTGGCATAAAACTTAATCGAATGTCAGTCGAAGCGTGTGTGAAGTGAAATTGCGAAAGCAGCTGGTGACAACAACATTTCATTTCTATGAATTTTTCTATTTTGTTTCAATTACCACTACATTTTAACCATGACCATCACTGGGAAGGATGAAATGAATGAATAAATGGAAATAGAAATGGTTGTTTGTTTGGTTTGTTGGCTCCGTGGACAATGTGTAAAGGTGTTGGTGGTGTGGCTTGTTAATAAAAACTATTCGTATTTTACATAATGTTTACAATGTGTAAAAACCAACAAAATGGAAGAAATATTTTATACAAAAAAAAAAAAAAAAATTACCAATGTCCAATGTCGGTATATTTATTCATGTTGCAATAGCAACTTAATGAAATTACCAGTACAAACATGTCCTTAACGCTATTGCTGCATATTTGCAACATCGACCAAATGGTGTCCAACTAAAAAACAAGTAAGAAAGTGCTATAGTCGGTCAAGCCCGACCATACGATACCCTTCACCCCTAAGGCCAAAGGTGTTATTTTTCCTGTATAAAGACAAATATTTGCTAAATTTTGCCATCATACAAACATTTTCTCAAAACTTATATATTTAAGCTGCTTCCGACATTTGGACTTATATGAGAGCTAGGGTCAAATGTGGACCGATTATCTCGAAGTTTATCAAATTGATTACAGTTGTTATGTGTGTAAAAAATAAACTTAAAATTCCCATTATCTTCAGATTTACGAGCTTTTTAGTGATTTTTGTCTCATTTAGTGCGTTTTTAAAGAAAAGTTTGTATGGGAGCTATGGTCAAATGTGGACCGATTTTAACGAAATTTGGTACAGTGATTTTAGTTTACATAAGCAATATTTGATTTAAATTTCATGAAAAAATATTGATATTTGTGGCCAATATATTAATTCCGGGAAGTGGGACCTATGGGAGGTACCATAAATAATGGACCGATTTTGACGAATTTCAATAGCCATGGTCCCATTATCAAAAAATGATCTGTGCCAAATTTCATCAAATTATCTGTAGAATTGCGACCTGTAGTTTGATTACAAGGTTTACATGGGGGTCCAGCCAGCCAGCCAGACGGACGGACGGACATAGCTAAATCGACTCAGAAAGTGATTCTAAGCCTATTGGTGTACTAAAAGGTGGGTCTAAGACAAATATTTCCATGCGTTACATACATCAGCACAAACTTATAATACCCTTTAAACCTATGTTGGTGAAGAGTATAAAAATGATAGAAAATAGGATTCGAGTGTGTTAAGTTTAGTGTGGTCGAATGATTTTAGACTTAATTATAAGATTTTTAATTTGGATGAGAGTAAAACTGCCAGGAAAGTGGAGGTAATTTTAAATGCGTGGATTAAATAGAATATTATTTGATGCAAATACAATCGATTTGGGTACATTTATTTTTATTAGGGCCAGCACTCAGGGGATGACCCCTACTTATGCAAGGCATTGTGTTGGAACTAGGAAAATAGGTTATGGGAGGGGATATAGTGTTTGTGGTCATTTGATTTGAACTTTTCTATATTGCAAGTGACTGGGAAAACTTTTGCGGGAAGCAAATTCCACATACGAACTGTGCGTCTATAAAAAAACGAATTTTCTCTATAGTGTGTTATTCTGTCTACTGGCCATTCTACTACGAAGGGATAAGCTCTAACAGAAAGACTTGTATTGCCTATGAACGTTCGAGTATCGGGAACAAGTTTCCTGATTTCGTTAGAGCACATTCCAAAGTAGTAACGATATTCAAATATTGTGATGTGGAAGAAGCTTAAAAAAATATATCACTGACATCCCCCCTTGGGATGTAATGGAATGCAGCTGTTGCCTGGCCTTTCCAGCTACCAGGTAAGAACCTTAATTCAGTTCTTACTCTAACCTCCTCGTGGTACATCCGGAAAACCTAAGCAACCTAGTTGAAGAAGCGGTAAACAACCCGTGTGGGACTCTAGGTCAGGGCTAATATGAAAGGAAGTTATATTAGAGCCATTCCAACGTATTTGATCTAAGGGTCTAAGATAATTGTACTTGGCAAGGTACGAAAATGCAGCGTCTATTCAGCGGCACGCTATATAAACGTGGCTCGTGTCTTTGGACCCATCACCCATCGAATTAGCACGATGTTTAACGATGTTTTAAGCATAGAAAATAACAATATTACAGAATATACTACTCCAAGAAATCCCCCTGCTACGGCAGCTGGCACAAGAATTTTGGAAGTGCCTAATCTATCCAAGAACATTATGATGAATGAAACTAATTCTATCCAAAGATATCAGACTATAAAACCTACTATAGGCATGAAGGAAAGTTTGATGTTTGCGACATGGAACGTGGAAACTGGCAAATTAGAACAGCTAAGGCGTAAAATTTTGGGTTATAAAATTGATTTGCTGGCGGAGCAAGAAACAAGATGAACACGGCAAGTGGAAGTTCGGAGCGAAAATACTGTGTTTCTTTATTACTGCCGCGCGGAGGGTGATGAGCATAGTAGAGGTCAGAAAGGCCTGATCACTAAAAGAATATCTAAAGCCATGAAAGCATGGTATCCTATTAATGATAGACTAATGGCAATAAAACTTAAGACTAAAGTTCGTAATTGGATAATCATCAATGGCTACGCTCTTACTGAAATCCAATCTGAAAACGACAAAGACGAATTTTACGATGTACTAAGCAGTTGGAAAAACAATAATGTACATTATTGTGATATTACCATGATACTGGGCAACTTTAACGCTAAGTTAGGTTCAAAAAAAACCGGTTTGAAGCATTACATTGGTAAGCACGGTGTCGGAGTGAGAAACGACAACTAGGAAAGATTAATCGAGCTATGCTGTGAAAGGAAATTTGTTCTAGGTGGCACCATTTTTCCTTATAAGCTTTACCATAAGATAACTTTGATATCGCCGAACTGTGTTACAAATTGATCATATTTTCATCAACTCTAAGTCGCAATCATCTTTACTTGATGTACGCTCGAGGCGAGGAGTATATATATGAACAGCGACCATCATTTAATTATATCTAAAGATCGATTGAAAGTAGCGGCTCTGAGGTCTGAAATGGCAAAAACCGATCGGAAAATTCCAACTTCCATAAGGAATTGGCTTCCAGATTATGTTAACAACAACGACAATATTAACGAAATTGCAAGATGTATCACTCAAACGTGCAATGAGGTTGGTCAACAAACGTTAGGTTTGAGGCCCTATGATCCACTAGGAATCAAGGATAACAGAAGAACAAACGTTACGATTCAAAGACCATAAAATGAAAGTTTGGCTCACCAAAGCAACATGGCACCCGGTTGAACAGCGTAGAACCTTAACATATACAATTTTTAATGAAAACGTGAATGTTGAAGTGCTAAGTACAACATAACATGACCTTTCCAACAGAATTAAAAGGTCTGCAAGGAGGTACAAGAGAATGTGGATGGACGAACAAGCGAGCCAAGCTGAGTCAGCTGCAAGTAATGGCGACATGAGGACCTTATACAATATATCAAGAGCGTTGTGTGGCAAACCTACTAACAATCCCATCCTGACTAGTAGCGGTACACTTCTCTCAACCCCGGATGAACAATTAATCCGAATGGAAAACTTCAAGTCAACATTAAAGAATCCTATTGGATTAGAAGCACTGACGGAAGTGCATAATGAAACCAACCATGATAATTTATTCAATGGAATTTCAGACAGCCCACCAACAAGGAGTGAAGCAAACCATTAAAAGCCTTAAGAGCAACAAGCTCCTGGGCGATGACAATATCTCAGCGGAGATGCTTTTATGTGATGTTGAAAAATCGGCGAGACTGTGATAACCATTTGTGCGTAAAATATGGGAAGAAGTAGCTCTACCAACCTCCTGGAATGAAGGCATACTAGTCAAAATACAAAAAAATGTGATTTCAATGACTGCAATAACTACAAAGCTATAACACTTTTTCCAATACCGAGCAGAATACTAAGTCGAGTAATTTTGAGTAGAACGTCCGAAGCAGTTTCCGCTACACTCCACGAAAATTAGTTTGGGCTCCTATAGAATCGATCGAATAGTACTGGAGAAATGTAATGTGTTCCGCACCCCCATTTGCCTAGCGTTTATCGACTTTAAGAAGGCCTTCGACAGTGTCAACAGAAGCTATCAATGGGGGATTTTAGAAAATCGAAACATGTCAACGAAAATTTTAACTTAATTCGGGCAATGTACATGGATTTTAAATGTCGAATCCAAATCCGTTCTAGGTCACTACTGGAGTAAGGTAAGGATGTATTTTGTTCTACACTTTTTATCCTTGAAATCTATAATATAATGAGCGCGGCTTTGAATGGTATCCAATGGACACCATTTAAACGACTTCTTAGCCAAAGCCCAGGTCACCTTCAAGAAAATACTAACGCTATTACTGTTAAATATCGGGCTGGAAGTTTATATTCCCAAGTCAAAGATTATGCCTGTAGGCTATGGTGCAAACCCGTCGACACCCATCAATGTAGATAACGAGGTTACTTTACCTTAATTTTCTTGGAAGTTTGGTATCTATAAAAGGTAGCGAATATTAAACCTCGTATTAACAAGGCAAAATCTGTATTCAGCATTCTCCGGGCTATTTGGAAATCTCGGCAAATATCAACAAGTTACTGATATACAACTCGAGTTTCAAGTCCATCCTGTATTACGGCTGCGAAAGTGGGAAGTGCCATTGATAGGCGCCTGCAAACCTTTGCAAACAAATGCTTACGGCAAATCCGTAATATATGGTGGCCTAATCGCATATGAAATGAAGATCTACTTAAAGCGACAAACCAAATCTCTGCTTCTGTAGAATACCAACATTGTTCGACAAGCTCTTCGTTGGAATCCACAGGAAAACGGCCGTCGTGTTGGTGCCCCTGCTAGAGCGTGGAGAAGGTCAATTAATGCGGAGTTGCAAGCAGCAAACTATTCATGGAATAACGTATGCCTAACATCTCACAATAGAGTTCGATATTAAAGGATGGTTGAGGCCCTGTGGTCCACTGGGAGTCAAGTATATAGAAGAAGTGTAACCTTCTCCATTTTTTTCGGTCTTCTTCGTTTTCTACTTCCTTGCGGGTTGTCTATAAAGGCACGACTACCATCTTTCTCTGGTAGTTTTAGTCTTCGTGCTTATTTATTTTAACAACGGTTGTAGCTTTATTATAATTTAGGTCTATATTTAGTACCGCCATCAATAGATAATAATCTTAAGAGATGAAATGTATTCTCATTTCTTTTTATTTTCAGTAATTTTCAAAGTTTAGTTTTAGTGGGTCTCAGATAATACCTTCAGGTCTCTCCAGGTAAATACTTCTAGATACAGAATCATCACCTAATATCCACGGTCAGACCCACTTGAAAAAATAAATTTTGAAAAAAGCGGCGGAGTCTAAAAATAGAATCGGATTCATTGTCTGAGGGAAGTACCCCTTGTTCCAATTGGAATGTTGTCGGGGAATTATATATATATGTAGCTGCCTAAATATATTATCGATGCTCACAATAGTAAATCCAGTTGTCGCAATTGATAACATCTAAATTTTTAGAAAGTTTGTTAATAGGTGTTGTAGGGGATATAAGATACCAAGTAACGGATCTGATTGGTCTTAATTTAGTTAGCCAGGATTTATCTTGGTCTTTTCTTCATCTCAACCTTGGACACTGACCTCCTCGCAGTATTACCTATAATATGTGCCGAGAGCTCTACCATCAGATCGATAAAAACATGATAAGGTTGTCGAGGTAATTTAATCCTAGAAAAATAAAAAAAAAAACTATCGCAATCCAAAAACTAACCATGATTTAAGGATGAGCACCTGGAATATCCGAACTCTTTGCAGAAGAGGTGTCTTATTAGTACTCAAGCTACAACGGATTAGGTAGAGGATAATGTAAAATAAGCTTTGTGCACACTGATGGTAATTTGAGTCTCCACAGTGTAACAATGGTATGGGTTGATATCCTTTGCGGTGGCTCTCAATATGGTAGTGAGCAGCAGCAGGTTTCCTTATTTATATACATGGGTATATCAGATCATAGCAAAGTTTTAAGTAAGGGATATATAAAACAGTCTTGAGGTATTCCCCTACCACCGTTTTTTGTCAAGTCGGACTACACTTCCGTAGCTTCGTTGGTTAGCACATCGACTACGAAGCATAACATATCATATTAAACTGGGTTTGAGCCTCGGTCACAGCACTTTTAAATTCTGTAATTATTCAGAATTGGATCACATATGTCCGTTGAGGACTATAGCTTCGAGATTGTAAAATAATTTGTATACCTCGGTAACGCTGCCGATATAAGCTTCAAAATCAAACGTAGAATCATATTTCTCAACCGATGCTATTTTGGCCTAAGCTAACAGCTAAGATATAAAGTCCTCTTCGAAAAAAATATATTACGTTCTTTAAAACGCTTATACTACCCATGTTATTATATGGCGCTGAATCATGGGCACTTGCACATGCAGATGAAGCTATCCTTGGAGTGTTTGAGAGGCTGCGTTGGCTAGGACATATTTTGCGAATGGATGAAAATACTTTGCAAGAAAATTGTTCGATAATGATCCTGAGGGAACTCGTGGAAGAAAGCGTCCAAAACTTCGATAGAAAGGCCAAGTAGAAAAAAATCTTTCAAAATCTGACCTACGACTTTGGAGAATATGCACACAAGATTGGGGCGCATGAAATTCCAAAATATGTTCGGACTTTGACCTAAACAGGTTTTAACTATAGGCCATTTAAGTAAGTAATTATTAAATTAGTTTTAAAATTGTTAATAACCAAAGCATCCTCCATTTACGATAAGCCGAATAACACGCCGTCGATGTAAAAGAAATAAAATTGGCTGCATAACAAAAAGCTTCCATAAAAAAAGAAATGACGTGCAATTATAGTGTTAAATGACATAGAGCGTTAGTTTTCCTTTTCACCAAGTAAGATTTTGGTGACAGTTTAGTGCAGGGTAATATGAGATAAATTTTATTCTCTAAAAAAACCAAATCGTCGTGCGGGAGTTTATGTGATCTATCGGGTGGTTAAATTTCAAGGGCCGATATTTATTTTGAATAAAACACAAACTATTCAGGAAATTATTGTAATTTTATTTAATTATGATATATTGGTATTACTCAATTATGTATGGAACAAAATATCGGCCAAATGGGAGCCGCGACCACGGCGGCACGTCTCCATCCGATGGTCCAAATTTTCGATGACCCTGAGGCATAATGGAGGTTCTATACCGTTAATGTGCCGAATTATCTCATCCTTTAGCTCCTGAATTTTTGCTGACTTATCGACGTACACCTTTTCTTTCAAATAACCCCAAAGAAAAAGGTCCAACGGTATCAAATCACATGATCTTGCCGGCTAATTGACATCGCCATTACGTGAGATAACACGGCCATTGAATTTGTTGCGCAAAAGAGCCATTGTTTCGTTAGCTGTGTGGCAATTGGAACCGTCCTGCTGAAACCACATATCGTCCATATCCATATCTTCCAATTCGGGCCATAAAAAGTTCGTTATCATCTCACGATAGCAAACACCATTTACAGTAACTGCCTGACTGGCCTCATTTTGGAAAAAATACGATGATGCCGCCAGCCCATAAACCGGACCAAACAGTCACTGTTTGTGGGTGCATTGGTTTTTCGACAATCACTCTTGGATTCTCATTCGCCCAAATGCGGCAATTCTGTTTATTGACGAATCCACTGAGGTGAAAATATGCCTCATCACTGAAGATGATTTTCTTCGAAAATTGATCATTCACTGTTGCCATTTCTTGCCACCATTCTGCCCATTCACGACGTTTGGAATGGTCAAGAGGCTTTAGTTCGTGAGCCAATTGCACCTTGTAAGCGTGTAAATGCAAGTCTTTATGCATAATGTTCATTAACGACGAGCGTGAGAGGTGCAATTGTTGGGCACGACGACGAGTTGAGGTGTACGGCTCTTCAGCCACACTATCGCGAACAGCAGCAATATTTTCTGCCTTACGAGCTGTACGAGCATGCACTGGTGTTTTCACATCTTCTATAGACCCGGTTTGCTCGGATTTTTCCACGATTTTTGCGATTGTACGCACATTTGGACGATCAAATTGACCAAAATAATCACGAAGTGCACGATATGCATTTTGATTTGAACGCCCATTTTCATAATAAGTCTGGATAACTTATACACGTTGTTGGATTGTGTATCTCTCCATGGTTCAAATTGAGTAAGTCTGAAATAGAGAAATGTCAAATAAAATTCGGAGAAAAAGCTTGGCGTTTAGGTGTGGTTCACATTCAACATCGGCCCTTACAATTAAACCATGCATTTTGAGAAATTAACCTTGAAGTTTTACCTTAATTTTTCTAAAAAACTTTATGAGATTTTTACACCATATATTTGGCGTATAGAGCAAATATCACAAAATCTGTTTTGAAGGATATAGAACAAAACGGACACTATGTATCTCAAAAACTAGACGAGATAGCCGAAAATGGATTGCAGATTTTAAAATTTTAGGGTCGAAAACCTAAAGCGGCATCGTTAACTCAAAATGTGTAAAATGGCGGATAGAGCACAAAAACTCCAGCACGACGAAATGTTAAAGTACTTTGTGATGTTTATTTGATTTAAATTTTATTCTAAAGATTGAAGAATATAGCTTTATAATAATATAATAAGAGATTTATTAGAGCCTAATATGTAATATAGGAGTAATTAATTTACCAAATTTATTTACTGATTTAGTATGTGGCTTGTTTTCCGAACCAAAACCGTTTAGCAAAGCAAAATTCCAAAAGTGTTTCAGTCCTTGTAAAGAACTAAAATTCCCAAGTTCACACTTCGCGGTTAATGTATTAAACGAAGGAGAAAATAGAAAAAAATTGTAATAAATAGAATAAATTGAAACGTTCAAATATGTTTAATTGAAAATGGAAATTTTTTTCTGACTTCGTCAGACAGACAGAATGAGAACTTCCATAGATTCCCATACTTTTGAATATTTTTGCAATTAAATTAAACAACATCTAACGATGAAACTCAATTGTTTACACATAATTTTCATTCCAAACTTCTGGTTCTTTCTTTTCTTTGTGGTTTCCAATTGGTTGCTGTCATTGTTCGTTATTATGAACATTAATTCTGGACATGCTGTTGTTTCCTCCACTCACTTTATTAAATGAATAAATAATTCGTTATCTATTGAATACGAAAAAATAGAATTTAATTTTGAACAAAAGTAATCCGGAAAGAAAATTTGTATTAAGTGGAAATTAATAAAGTTTAAGCAAAGACAATTTAATATATTTTTTTATCAAATGTGAAATTAAAATGGATAAAGACAATGAAAAACACAAACGCAAAATTTATATTTCATGAGCTCGTGTGTGTGCCTTAGCTTCCTCTCATTTGATAATCGTCCCTATTAGTTCTTTCCGAATTAGAGTAAAACCCTTTTTTTTTTTGGGACTTTTCAAAACGACCATACGGCAAATCAATATATGGAAGTGCAAATATCTTTATATTATAGAGTCTTTGGTTTAAGCTAAATTTGTCTTAAAATCTGCAGCTTGGCTATCAGATAATAAATTTATTCATAATCTAGTGATGACATTACATCTTAGCTTATCGGCTACTTTATTAATGGCCAGAATTTTGGACAGAAAAATACCACAGTGATTAGGTGGCTTCATGTGACATTAAGCGGTAAGTCTTGTCAGAAAATTTAGTCGAGAGCCATCTGTATATAACTTATTATATCGTCTTTTACCAGGAGTTCTAGCTATGCATCTCTATCTGTATTATACTTCTTGTAATAAAGGGGTACTGCCAATGTGAAAAAACTACAGCCTGTGGAAGGCTGTTAAACATATGCAATGTCCAACTGCATATGAGTCGGCAATTAGGCTCGAAGACGGTTCTTGGGCAAGAGATCCTTGCGGAAAATTTGATGCTTTTGCTAACCATTTAGAAAAAGCATTTACACCAAATGAAACAAATAGTGATATAGGCTCTTATATTATGGATGACAACGTGGGTTCCTTATTGAGATTTCCTCTTTTCTTACTTATATCAAATATACAAAAACTTATCCTAAAAAAGTCTCCTGGAATTGACAGAATTTCTCCGTCAATGATTTGCAACCTTTCTAATTTAGCTTTAAGATTTTTATTATTTATATACAACGCGATTCTTCGTTTGGGACATTTTCCAATGTCCTGGAAGATATCAGAAATCGTTATGATCCCAAAACCAGGCGTTACTCAAGTTTCATCTTATAGGCCTATAAGCTTACTTTCAATTATCTCGAAATTGTTTGAAAAGCTACTTACTTCCACTTTAAGCACATCTACAAATTGGATGGATATTCTTCCTGATCATCAATTCGGTTTCCGCTAATGTCATGGTACAGTCGAACAAGTACATATAATAACAACAATGATCAGAAAAGCCTTCGAAAACAAACAATACTGTTCCGCCTTGTTCATCGATGTTTCACAAGCATTCGATAGGGTCTGGCATGAGGGACTATTTATAAGCAAAATTGTAAATCTGCTTCCAGCAAGTACACATAAACTCTTTAAAAGTTATTTGTCCAATATTTAGAATCTTCCGATTTCGATCAAAAGATGAATATTCTTCTCCACAGGGTAATATATTGGGTCCTCTGCTATATATTATCTTTACAGCAGATATGCCAACTAATGCTTTTACATATACATCTACTTTCGCAGATGATACATCATTTATTAGTATTGATTCCGATCCCAAAATTGCTTCTGCACTATTACAATCCCATATTCACGAGCTGGAAATGTAACGTTACATGAACACACTTTGAAAAGAGATAACTGTCCACCTTTGAGAAGAGATACTGTCCTCCAATCATGATTAACAACGTGACGATTCCCGAGTGTTCAAACGTTAGGTACCTTGGTATACATTTAGATCGCCGTCTCACTTGGTTCCATCACATCGACTGTAAGTTAACTCAGATTAAGTTGAAATCCGCTAAACTAAACTGGCTCATTGACCCGCAATCTGTTCTGGAGTTAGACTACAAAGTCCTTTTGTACAAATCAATTATTAAACCAATATGGACGTATGGTATTCAGCTATGGGGAACGGCTTCTGCTTCGAACATTGCCAAATTACAGAAAAGACAATCAAGGATCTTACGTTTAATAACTGGCGCCCCCTGGTACATTAGAAATAATAATATCCATAGAGATTTAAATGTTCCACTAGTCCAAGAAGAGATTAGAAGGTTCTGTACAAAATATATTTCCAAGCTGCATGTTCACCCAAATGTTCTTGCAAGACAGCTTTTGCAATTTGAAGCCCACCAACGATTAAGAAGGATGAATACCTTAGACTTAGCCACGCACTTATTTTCTTCAAATTCGAATAAGTCTTAAATAGAGTTGCACTGGAAAACTCTATATATAGTATTTTTTTAGTGAAACGCCGTGGTATAGGAGGTTGGTCATCCACCTAGCATACCAGAGGTCCCAAATTCGATCCCCGGCCAGACCCACTTGAAAAAAATCAAAATAGCGGTGATTCACCTCATAACTCAGCTAGCCACTGGTTATTGAGTAATAGGCTATGTAAAACTTCTCTAACTAATGCATTTGCCGTTCGGAGCCGACGTTAAAAAGTAGGTCCCTTTCATTGAGTCTAAAAATATAATCGGATGCAGCTCATTGTCTGAGAGAAGTATCCCTTGTTATACCATTCACCAATAGGTGAAAGGGTATTATAAGTTTGTGATTCCGTTTGTAATTTTTTTATTAGTGATCGTAGACCCCATAAAAATTATACCGATCGACTCAGAATCGATTAAGCGATGTCCGTCCGTCCGTCTGTCTGTCTGTCTGTCTGTCCGTCTGTTGAAATCAAGTTTCTGAAGCCCCTGGAGGATGGACCTGCATAAATTATATACCACATTTTAGGAAATTCTCCCGCAATGAACGCTATTAAATTTCATTAAAATCGGTTTATAAACACCGAAAATATCGAAAAAATACCAAAAATTAGCCGAAAATTTTAAAATTTTTGATTGAAACACACTTTTAAATAACAAGAGAAAAAAGATACTCCTGGTGTATATGTGATAATATATTATATATCAGATTGTAGGAAATGGTTCCCCAAACTCTGTAAAATTTTATCAAAATCGGTGCATAAACAACTGAGATACCGCCAAAACACTAAATTTGATGTATCGCAAATTGCCCAAAGTACGCGTTAGAGAATGTTTGTTGAAAAAATGAAATGCAGAAATAGTAAAAACCATCCTCCTGGAGCACGACAATACATAAATTTTATATCAGATTTTAGGAAATTCCCCCGCCAAGCACATTATTAAATTTTATCAAAAGCGGTCCATAAACAACTGAGATATCGCCAAAACACTACTTGTGATGTACAGCAAATTGCCCAAAGTACGTGTCTAAGAAATTTTGTTTACATTTTGTAAGTATTGTTTCAGCGATATCTCCGGTGTTTATTAACCGATTGTGATGAAATTTGACAGGCGTTCTTTGTGGGAGGATTTCCTAAAATCTAAAATATATAAACTCCACAAATCTGATTATGAATACCATTCAAATTGTACCAATCGACCCAGAATCGGCAGGAGAATCGATTTCGCGACGTCCGTCCGTCTGTTTGTCCGTCCGTTCGTCTACATGTCTGTCCTTTTTTCTGTTGTAGTCAAGTTTTTGGAGCTCCTGTTTTGTCGATATTTTAGATGTATATTTTGATGAAATTTAATAATTTAATTTCGCAGGGATTACCTAAATTCTGATGCACTCGGTAATTTGTGGTAGATATAATTTAGTGTTTAAGCGATATTTCAGGCGTTTTGATCGACAACGATGAAATTCAGGGTGGGACGATATCCTAAAATTTTGTGGAAAATGTATATGGGTATACCTTCCAGGAGCTCCACAAATCTGATTTTAGCAGACAGGCACACTGCATTTATCTTAATTTTTTGCCTGACTTTTGAACATTATGATAACATTTGAGTATGTATTATATATCAAATAATAGGTAATCTTCCTAGGAAGTACAAAAAGTACATGATATCCGTTCAAAACCTACATATGTATGTATGTATCTCACATATCAACGAAAATTTAAATTTTTTAATTGCAATTGGGAGAAATCCGTTCACGTTTGACAATTGCTCCCGTATAACTTCGCCTAAGGCAATCTCTAAGTAGCTAATTAGTAAATGACAAATTATAATTATCTTTATACTAAATGTCATCATCGTATCTATTATAATAGATACGATTGATGACGTTGTACAATAATGTTATTCAGGGCGATAGCGCCTAAAATAAACTTTCGAGAGGGACAACATTTGACAAAAGTATTTCTGATCTCTTGAAAAGTTCGGTATTGAAAATGGGCGAGCTCGGTTCACATTTAGTGAAATCTCCCATATAACCCCGACCGGGAATTGCTTTAATGCTGATAAATTAAATCAAATTATAATTTCACAAAGAACTAGAGAAAAACTTTCCACACATCCATCGGACAGATCGAAAGAACAATACTTCCCAAATATTATTGTTGAAGTATTCATCTTAATTAGTTAACTAACTTCAGATTGATAAGTAAATCTTCCGACAAAGCTGATATAATTCCAACCAAAAGCTATATATTTCACGTTTGTATATAAAACTAAGAGTGTATACTAGAGCGTCTCGACTTATATGGGGAAAAAATAAAGTTCGCCGTACACCATCGAATATAAAGCATTGCTATGAGAGAGTTTCGAAATTTTTTTTTTTAATTTTTTTCGTTGCACATTGGGGTCGCCAAAATACATTTTTCGTTATATCTTTGGCATTTACAGTCGGATCTCGAAGTGTGATATATCGATGTTTTTGTCTCGAGGAGGCCAACATTCTTCATTAATAGTCATTAATCTTGGGTATCCGGTTCTAGTATTTATCTATCAGACCCCTGTTCCTACCCCCCTAATGTACCACCCTAATATCAGAAAATTAAAGCTCTTACAAAATCGTTAAACTTTTACTAAGGAAGTTTTTCGATTTTTCAAACCGATCTATTACAAACAAGGAATTTCTTATTTTGCCGCACATAGGGATCGCCAAAATACATTTTTCGTTATATCTTCGCCATTTACTGTCGGATCTTAAAGTGTAATATATCGATGTTTTAGTCTAACGAAGGCCAATGTTTTGCGATATTAATCATTGACCTTAAATACATTCTTCTACATAGTATCTACCCAAGATATTTTAACTCATACAACAAGAATTATAAAAATTTTAAATCTTTTAATCAATTATGTTTTGAAAAGATCCAAGTTTGCTGTATTTTTGACGGCTCTCAAGTTCTGAAAAAATGTGGCCCATGGGTTGCTCACCAGTGACAGCCAAGGCAGATTAATGTACTACATGAACAAAATGTTCAGTGTCTGTTTAAAGGCATAGATAAGCTGTGAAAATAATTAAGTTTAGTTTTATAATCATCGACCTCAAGTACATTCTTCTAGTTTTTTTTTTTGATAATAATCATTGATCTCAGATATCCGTTCTAGTGTTTATTCAAAATTGTGAAAAAATATCATGTAAAAATTCACAGTGTAAATACCCAAACAGTCTATTAGTTTGTCTTGCTATTCGTTTTATCCACGAAATAATTGTTTGAATTTCGTCTGTGTCTGTATAACATTTAATCGCGTTGTATTTAATTTAATTATAAACTAATAAAAATTAATTTAAATAAACAACAGCCTCCCGAACTCTCCGCTTTTATTTTATCCGCCATTCTGGTTCTTGTGAAATCCAACCTCAAGCAATTCCAATAGATGATACATCTTGGGTTCATCAATTGCCGGACGACGTTCAATAAATGCTTCGTCTGCCCATAGAAAATAATGTTTACTTTTTCCACCCGGTCCACAATTTCAGAATTTTTTTGACTGAGCCGCCATGCTTGCAATTCTTAATGCAAGAACTGCTGAAGCATTACAGTTTTCCAAAGATGTAATCGAAATACCAGCTAACATAAGGAAAATACTTTCTGTTGATAGTTTTATTTACTAAACTTAATTATTTTCACAGCTTATCTATGTCTTTGTATGAGTTAAGATATATTGGGTAGGTACTATGTAGAAGAATGTATTTAAGGTCAATGATTAATATCGCAAAACATTGGCATTCGTTAGACAAAAACATTGATATATTACACTTTAAGATCCGACAGTAAATGGCGAAGATATAACGAAAAATGTATTTTGGCGATCCCTATGTGCGGCAAAATAAGAAATTTCTTGTTTGTAATAGATCGGTTTGAAAAATCGAAAAACTTCCTTAGTAAAAGTTTAACGATTTTTTAAGAGCTTTAATTTTCTGATATTAGGGTGGTACATTAGGGTGGTAGGAACAGGGGTCTGATAGATAAATACTAGAACCGGATACCCAAGATTAATGACTATTAAAGAAAAATGTTGGCCTCCTCGAGACAAAAACATCGATATATCACACTTCGAGATCCGACTGTAAATGCCGAAGATATAACGAAAAATGTATTTTGGCGACCCCAATGTGCGACGAAAAAAATTTAAAAAAAAATTTTCGAAACTGCCTCATAGCAATGCTTTATATTCGATGGTGTACGGCGAACTTTATTTTTTCGAGACGCCCTAGTGTATACCCTATAATTCTAAGGCTTGTATACATTGACAAAACAATCATTGTTAAAGCTTTGATCTAAATCGGTCCGTTAACTTCAGAGTTTTGCATAACTAATCAAGAACTTTAACTAGTTGGATGATACGTACGAATTTAAGTACACAACCCTCACTGGGCACTGCGTTTTTGAGTTGCATGCCAGAATACTTAATCTTCATCAAATCGATGTGCTCTTGCAAATCTAAGGGCATCTACATTTGGAACATCTTTTCTGCATGGTTTATCTGACCTTTGGAACATTAATTAATGTTCGTAAAGTAGACACATATGTCGAAGCTACTGGCATTCTCCACTTGTAGTCTAGTAATCATTATCTTTCACAATGGGACCACTTTAGATCCCAAGTGACGCTGCCTTCGACATCAGCCATCCGCCCAACCTAACCTTTGGGTCCATAACTATTCTAGATGATAACGCCACCGAAAAGCTTTTCGTTTTCCGACTCTTAATTTTAAAGACTCTTTGCATATAATACTAGTATAACCAAATATTGTAAGGAATTATATTTAGTATGAACAAAAGATAATTAATATACATATCAAGCATTTGTGTGGGCCCAACTAAGTCAGTAATCAAAAACTATATAATTATCAATAAATTCTTACAATTTTGTACTTTACTTTTGGAACACCATTGGTGAAGGGTATCCAAGATTCGGCAAAGCAGGATATACCACTCTTACTTGTTTTAATTGGAATGTTGTCGGGGAATTATATATATATATATATACATATATATTTTTAAGTCACTTTTTAAACTGACCACGTTTTAATTACAACTTAAAATTCTACGTTTTTCAAGTGCATTTTCACAAGATTAAATATAAAATCTTTTTAATAAGTGGTTTTCTTGATGAATTTTTTATAAAGATAATTATTGTACTGAAGAATCAAACCGAACCAAAAAGTTCTCAGGACAATTTAAGCTAAAATTAAAACAATTAATTTAACTGGGAAGTTTATTAAAAACTATAACGAAGTAGCAAAAACCTGAGAAATGTAAGATTTTTTATATTAAAAGAGACTTAAAAAAGTATACAATTAAGCCTTACGAGAGTGAAATTACTAGACGGAACAAATTATATGACCAAAAATGCTTGCACTAGAAATATTACTGAATTCTTCGACTATCTATCTATCTACACCACTACCTTTATGAACACTTATTTTTCATTTTTGTTACATCCCTAATTTCTACACATACATATAAATAATTAGTTAGTTAATCATATTGTCATTTTATTATCATCTCATCGTATTATTATTTTTTTGAGTTGAAATTAGCCGACCTATAGCCGAATTGCTTATCTCGTCAGATTATTTGCTGCGGAAAGTAGATCGAATCATTATCAGCCGATGTATTGTGGGTCAATCTAGAGTTTAAGCTTATTTCTCGTTTGATTGCACTGTGAAACACGATTAGTACAAAAGTACTAGACCCGTGTATTCTAAACCCCAAAGCGTTTGGACCTAGCAGATGGAACTTTACGAGTTATCGCCATTTGAAAGTTGCAATTTTTTCTTGTATGATATGAGAAATTAAGTGATAAGAAATACAGTTCCATTTTCTTTATCCTTCTCTCAAATATGGATTATAGTGTTAACATCAAAATAAAAAATTCAAAAAGTGGGCTATATAGACTTTTTGTAAAACAACTCAGATTTTTTCAGTACAAATTTTAACATTTTTTTGTGAATCGTTTGAAATTTGTTTATAATTTGTTTAGTTTAAAATTTTATATTTTAAAGTTACCGCTATTATTCATATTTGAAAGAAGGATAACGAAAATGGAAGATATGCTTTTTGAGATATTATTGATTTCCCATATATGTTGCCATTTTTATACCCTTCACCACCATAGGTGGAAAGGATATTATAAGTTTGTGCTGATGTATGTAACGCATAGAAATATTTGTCTTAGACCAACCTTTTAGTATACCAAAAGGCTTAGAATCACTTTCTGAGTCGATTTAGCGATGTCCGTCCGTCCGTCTGGCTGGCTGGATGGACCCTAGAGTGGTTCGAAAAAAAGTTGAGTCAGTCACCCCCTAGGATTAAAGATAATGTAAAAATAATTCTAAATTTTTTTTTATTTTTTACAGCGCCTACAAATACCGCCCTTTTACTATTTTGTTCACTGTGTCGCCATTTTAAATCCGATCATAACTTTTTATGTATCGATTTTCAGGGCTCTGTAAGGGCTACATTTCTCTCTTTGATAGTTTTTTACAAGCTCGTCAATTTCTAGTTCAGCTATTGAAATTCGTCAAAATCGGTCCATTATTTATGGTACCTCCCATATGTCCCACTTCTTGAAATTGATATATTGGCCACAAATATAAATATTTTTTCATGAAATTTAAAACAAATACTTCTTATCTAAACTAAAATCACTTTACGCAATTTCGTTGAAATCGGTCCACATTTGACCATAGCTCCATACAAACTTTTCTGTCAAAACGCACTTAATGAGACAAAAATCACTAAAACGCTCATAAATCTAAAGATAATGAGAATTTTGAGTTTATTTTTTGCATACATAATTTCTGTAAGAACTGTAATCAATTTGCCAAATTTCGGGATCACATATGACCCTAGCTCTCACATAACTCCAAATGACGGAAACAGCTTAAAAATATAAGTTTTGAAAATATATTTGTATGATGGCAAAATTTAGCAAATATTTGTCTTTATACAGGAAAAATAACAACTTTGACCTTAGTGGTGAAGGGTATCGTATGGTCGGGCTTGACCGACTATAGCACTTTCTTACTTGTTTTTAATTTTTTTTATTAAATTTTAATGTCAGATTAGAGCTGACATTTTCAAAACATATAATCTCGAATTTTTACCATACTGCATTGTCTACTAAGGCTGTAACAATTCCTCAAAGTTTGAATAATTATTTATATTTTCCTAATAAAATTTTTTGTATATTTTAACACATATATAAAATTTGCCTAATTTTGGAATACGGGTAAAATTTCAACTTCGTCTTCTTTGGATTAAATAATAGATACCCTATATAATCAAGCACTTTAGTTTCGATATTTTTTGACCTTCGATTTATGTAGAATTCCAGCAGTAAAAACAAATATATAAAAATCGAAAAAAAAAAATTAATACAAAGTTTAATAGACACCGAAATTTTTTAGAGATTTCTAGGGGTTAAAGCTCAATATTCTCTAATCGCTGAATTGAATCATTTATTGAATCTATGAATTCCGTATCCCTTTGGATCCCATTTTAAGAATTTTAACGTTTGTAGGGACACCCCTTTTTCACAATTTTTCGAAACTTATCGCGAAAAAATGACTACTTTAAGTGAAATATAGGCGTGATGTAATATTTGTATGTCATTTGCTTTAGCTAATTCTTCGCAAAATTGTATATATAAACATATAAAAATAACAAAATTTTTAATTTTGAGTGACCCTTATGTAGTTTATTAAAGTACAGGTAGTGGTCACATAATTGTGATCGCAGTAAAAATTGTAAAATCCAAAAATTTTATATTATTCAAGGTCTCGTAATCTTTTTATAAAAATATTCGAATATCTCTGAAAGGATATTTTGACAAGTTATGTATCGTATGATAGGTATTCTTTGCATATATTATCCTATTTAAGTAAATGATTTTTTAATCGCCAGCAAAGATTTTTCAGCATGTTTAGTAGTCCAGTGACCACAGTTAGCACACAATTTATCAGGAGTGGTCTTAAAACTATTTATTAAAAATGCTTTACCTTAGATCTGAAGCGCACCAAAATATTAAATTTAAATCTAAAATCTGAACGTCAGGCCTACATCTTAAATAATGCGTCCTAGCAAATCAAATATACGTACCAGTTTTCATGAAATTATTCTAAAAACTGCAACTAGTGCTTTAGGGAAGTGATTCTTTGACCAACTTTTCGATGCACTACATATCTCAGGTCAAATTTATTATAAAATATAGGGTAAAACAAGTAAGAAAGTGCTATAGTCGGTCAAGCCCGATGATACCCTTCACCATTAAGGTCAAAGGTGTTCTTTTGCCTGTATAAAGGCAAATATTTGCTAAATTTTGCCATCATACAAACTTATAAACTTATATTCTGTGGTTTGGTGCTAAAAGGGCCAATGTCAATTTTCGGCTGAGTTGAGTTTATCATTGCATTTTATTTTTCTTTTTTTTAGCCCCTTTTATTTGGCTCCAACAGCTAATCCCTATCTTAGCTCAGAACAGATTTACGAATGTTTTTCTGGGCAATATTACTATGAATTTATGTGGAAAATAAAAACTTTAAATCAAATTTTCTCAAAACTAGCTTTTTTGACATTGGCCCTTTAGCACCAAGCCACAGATTTAAGCTGTTTCCGTCATTTGGAATTATATGAGAGCTAGGGTCAAATGTGGACCGATTATTATTGATTACAGTTTTTACAAAAATTATGTATGCAAAAAATAAACTTAAAATTTTCACTAAAGAGTGTTCTAAAAAAAATATGCATTTACTATTTTAGACAAAATTTATCCATAATGAAAGAAATAATTTATTTTTTGGTCAAGTTAGTTTCTATAGATATGTCAGATACTATTATTTTAGAAATTATTAATTTTCAATAGTTATTTCAATCAAAATGGACTGCGAAAAAAAAGTTCGTGAAAATATAATTAAAACTTTTCAAAAAAATCCGTCATGGACTTTTAAAAAAATAGCTAAAAATTTGAAAGTTGACCTGAATCAGGGAGGAAAAAAGGTCCTACAGATATTGGTAAGGCAAAAGAAGTCAAGCGACTCTTTCGAAGAGCGCCTAACACTTCTTTAAGAAAAGCAGCTCGTACGGTGAAATGTTCAACGAATTTTGCACATAGAGTCAAAGCTTATGCTGGACTGAAGACATACAAAGTCCAAGAGGTTCCAGATCGCAATGCTATAAAGAACTTAGAAGCAAAAAAACGAGCGAAAAAATTGAAGTCTGATTTTATAAAAAAATACACCTGTTGTGTGATGGATGATGAAACATACGTACTGGCAGACTTTTCTCAACTTCCTGGTCAAGATTTTTATGTTGCTGATAAACGGGGCAATGTTCGGCAAGAGTTTCGCACAAAAAAACAAACAAAATTCCCTAAGAAGTTTCTCGTGTGGCAGGCTATTTGCAGTTGTGGCAAAAGAAGTAAAGTATTTGTGGCATCTGGCACAATAAACACAGAAATTTATATAAAGGAGTGCCAACAAAAACGGTTGTTACCCTTTTTAAGAGAGCACAGAGTGACTACATTTTTTTGGCCCGATTTGGCATCATGCCATTATGGAAAAAAGGCACTTGAGTGGTACTCAAAGAATAATGTCATTTTTGTACCACGAGAGGCAAATCCACCTAACTGTCCAGAACTTCGGCCTGTGGAAAGGTATTGGGCTCTGGTAAAAAAGGAATTGATGAACACAGAAAAGATTTCCAAGAACATGTCCGATTTTAAGCGCAGGTGGAACACATGCTCCAAAAAGGTATCAGAAGCAACTGTAAAATCTTTAATGGGAGGGTTTCCGAAAAAAGTCGATAATTTTGCAAAACCCGAGTACTAAGTAAACATTTTAATGCTAAATGATTTTGTATAATATGTCATTATATTTGCGTATTTTGTAGAGTTTTTATATTAAAAGGTTTGATTTTTATTTAAGAAAATCCAACTACAAATTTTATTTAGAGCACTCTTTATCTTCAGATTTACGAGCGTTTTAGTGATTTTCGTCCAATTTAGTGCGTTTTGATAAAGGAGTTTGTATGGGAGCTATATTAAATGTAGACCGATTTCAACGAAATTTGGTACGGTCATTTTGGTTAACATAAGCAGTATTTGTCTTAACATATATTCCGGGAAGTGGGGCCTATGGAAGGTACCATAAATAATTAATCGATTTTGACGAATTTAAATAGTCATGGTCCCACTATCACTATCTGTGCCAAATTTCATCAAATTATTTTTAGAATTGCGACCTTGATTGCGACTTTGATTACATGGTTTACATGAGGGTCCAGCCAGCCAGCCGTGCAGCCTGACGGACGGACTGACATCGCTAAATTGACTCCGAAAATGATTCTAAGACTATTGGTATACTAAAAGGTGGGTATTATGCAAATACGTAACATACATCTGCACAAACTTATAATACCCTATCCATCTATGGTGGTGAAGGGTATAAAAACGATAATGCTCTAAATTCCTGTTTATATTGTATCGGCAACGGTAGATTAGCGGTAGCAATAATTTTGATAATAACTGCAACTTTGTAGTAATTTTAAAATAACCCAGCAAAACTTTGGTAATGGCAAGTACTCTGATAACTGGTTACCTTGTAACGACTACAACATACCATTCGAATAAATAATAAGTTATTACAGAAGTACTTATTCGTAATTAAGATGGTAATTCAAACTGAATGGCCCCGGTTCAAATCCCACCAAGGGCAACAATTTTTTTTAGTTTTTTTTTATTGAAAGAGTCTTTTTAAATGATTTTTGAATTTTAAGAACTTAAATGTTATCTTCTGTAAAAAAAATTTGTAAAACTAACTCACGTTAATTAAAAAATACCATCATGAGTCAATTTTGATTATGTAGGGGATGTTGAATACCAAACACGATTCTAATTGGTCTTAACTTGGTAAGCCCAACTTATCTGGGTTATCCTTCATTTCAACTGTAGACACACACCTCCTCATGGTATCAACCGGGGAGATAGTTTAACACCCATTAATATTGTGAGTTAACATGTTCCGAGAGTTGTCCCATAAGATCGATAAAAATGGGTTAGGATTACGGGCTAGTAACCCTCTCTTGAAAAAAAATACAATGAAGAGGATAAAATTAGAACTGAAATGTCCCACTACCTAATGTTAGAGGAGGATGTCCGAAACTTCGATAGAAAGACCAAGTAGAGGAACATTTTTCAAAGCTTGGCCTATAAAATTGGAGAATATTCGCACAAGATCGAAATCCATGGAATTCTAAAACATGCTCGGACTTTGACCTTAACAGGTTGTAACATTTAAGTAAGTAAGAGTCAATTTTATAGAAAAACTTATACAAAAAAGAAGATTTAAATTGTTTAAGTTTTAAAATAATTTTAAAAAAGTTTTAAAATAATTACAAGAAATCGTATAAAAATATTTTTCCAAAAATTACAACAAAGCAGAAAAAGCAGGGAAAAACAAAGTTATTTTCACATGATTTTGGATCTAAAAATAAAAATTGTTTATATTAATTAAAAGCTGCTAAGTTTTCAACATATGAAGTAGCTCAGTGGAAGAGTCTCTGCCTAGCAGTCGGAGGGTCTGGGTTCGAGCCCCCATGGGATCATAAAAAAAAAATTTTATTTCGTTTAAAAATATATGTTTTTAATAAAACAACAACAAAAAAGTTGTTGCTGTTGTTGTTGTTGTTGTTGCTTCCAAATTGCTTACCCAAGTCAATACTTTTCTGCAATTGGTAAGTACTTGCCTCCAATGACATCCCCATGTTAATGTAATGACTTAAACAGCGAATGAGTAAGTAGTTCGTGTTCAATAGTTTAACTGTTTAACTCATTATTTGGTAATGAAAAGTTTTACTGGGAACATTTATAAATATAATATATAATGTCAAATATAAACAAAACCTCCATATTGTAATATAGGGGAAATATGTAGCAGAGGTTTTGTAACCTCCGCTTTTCCTAAATTTTAAATTATGTCAAAATTAATTTAAAATTTATTTTAGGTTTTTTCTAATTGAAAATGAAATCATTTTTTATTAATCCCACTAATGTTCTGGGCTGCCAGATAAAGTTTAAACCAAAAAGGGTGTGTACTCCAAAAATATCAATAAAATCGAACTCGTAATTTTTCATTATTGTTGATTTTTATTGCATACTAAACTTTTTTTTTCAATTTAAGACTATGACTAGTCTAGTCTAATAATACTCGTATGTTAGTACATTCAGTTAAATTCAATTTGAAGAAACAAAACAACATGTTTTGGGCGTTATCCAGGTGGTAATAATTTAGAATTTCAAATTGTTTTTCAAAAAAACTACAAAGAAAACCTTTATTTATTGCATAATTTTTGGAAATGAATGTTTTGGTTTTAATTACCAAAAATACACAAAAAAAAAGAACTCAAAAGAAAACTTTTTTTGTTGAAATGCAATACTTTAAAAAAATAAAATAAAAATGCTAAACATAAATACTACGAGTACGAGTAGACGGACATGTTCACATAAACAAATTTGACATATTTACGATCTTATAAAAATGTTTTATTGGCTGTCATGCTTCATAAAATATTATTTTTATTTTTAGTCATAGAGAGTTTTGAATCCATATTTCGAGACGCACAACTCACATGAATATTCTATTAGGGGAAAAACAGGGAATTATATAATGAAGCTTGATTACACAGGGCAACAGCAAAAATGTGCTCGTGTAACCACTATATACATTTGATGTATCATCGCTACCTTAGTACAAAAATGAAAAAATTTTTAAATTCTATGGCAAGATTTTTTTTTTTAATTTTTTTTTTTTAAATTGCAATTTTTTTAGACGTTTCTTCAAATAATTAATGATAACTCAAAAGCTACTAGTCCGATATTATTAAAATAAAATCAGAAAAATTAAGATTTACGTAGCCTTTAATTCGTCTATATATCGCGTTTCAATCGGATCAGAGTATCGGAGTTATAATAAAAAACTTAAGAAAAAAAAATATTTTTTTTATGTAAAAATGGCAAAAATTTTCGTTTTAAAAAAATCATGAAAAATCGAAAACGGCAAAAAAATTCCAGATTTATTATTTCATCGCATAGCGACATATAATGGCAACAAAATGAGATATCGACCATAAAAATCGATTGAGTTTTTTCGAATATATTCACAATTTAGTGAATTCTTTCATTTTCACATAATTTTAGTTTTTTGCTTGATATATGCATTATAGCGGGTTTTCAAATGCATTTCAAGGGGTACATGTAGGATTATTGTGAGATTTGGTGAGAAACTTCCACCCACAAAATTTTAGTCGAATTAGACAACGTTAACACGTAGCGCATAGGCCCCAAATCTGAAAAATAGCGTTTAAATCGAAAAAATTACAAATTTTCAGTTTTTGCAAAATTAAAGCTATTCATTCCCCCTCTTGCAAAAAAGTGGATTCTGGTTCTTAGTGCAAACGCAATGATTTTTCCAATAAGCTACATGTCTTTAAAATCGGTAAAACAGTTTTCGAGTTATTATAATTTTCACTGTTCATTACATGTCCGACGAATTAAAGGCTACATCTTATTAAAGGCTATTTAAATCTTAATTTTTCTGGTTTTATTTTAATAATATCGGACTAGTAGTTTTTGAGTTATCATTAATTATTTGAAGAAACGTCTAAAAAAAATTGCAATTTAAAAATTTTACCATTTTTGTACAAAGGTAGTCATGATACATCAAAATTGTATAGTGGTTTTAAGAGCAAATTATTTTTTTTTATTTTGTTGTGCTGTGTTATTTGTTGTTGGGTGGTATTTTTATACCCAAAAACTATTTTATACCTAAAAAATTTGAAGTTTTTTCGGGGGATTCTCTACTAATAAAAAACAGATGACAAAATGTTTTAGAAACACTTGGAATATTGGCTAAAGGAAAAAGGGAAATTTCCTTAAATAAATGTCATGTAAATTTTGTAAACATTTATCATAAATAAAGGGACAACAAGCTGAGGAAATTTTGAAGTGTCATTAAATCAAATCATATTCATTTGGGGTTTAGATAATAGGATCGAATCATTCCCTATGGAAATTAGCAAAGAAGTTTTTCTTTTAGGAATACCGTCATAATCCTTTGCAATGTCTTCAACAAAGGCTATAATTTCAAAATATTGCAGTATATAATCAATATAAGTCAGATTACACTGCTCTGCAGCCAAATCCTCCTTTTAATAAAACTATGTGGACTACATGGATTTTGATGCGCTAAACTCAGATCCGTTGTAGGTTTTTTTTTCATTAGATCTGGATTTTTTTATGGGCGTGGCAAATTTTTACCCTTAAATTAGTCAGGTACGGAGACCTATTTCGTCCTAACTCGAAAACGACTCATCCGATTTTCAAAATTAATACACTTGAAGATGCATAAAAAGTAAAATTTTAACATTTTAAACATTTTTGTAAGAGCTACATATCTTAAGAATAAAATAAGCTATAAACCATAAAAAACGGTTTAAACATTTTATTACCAATTTACCGATTACAAATTTACCAATTTTTATAAAAAATACCGTTGTATTTTAGCTTAATTATCTAATGAAATCTTATGGTCATATGTAAGGTTGGTTGCATTGCAATATTGGGTACCTGCGGTAAATTGGTAATAAAATTCACATTTTGAAACCGATTTTTATGGTTTATAGCTTATTTTATTCTTAAGATATGTAGCTCTTAGAAAAATGTTTAAAATGTTAAAATTTTACTTTATCATTTTTTTAATTACATTTTTAACCTGAAAAAAATTACGAATTTCGCATGAAAAAATTTTTTTCTCCATTAATTTCTATATAACTCCAAAACGATAAGAGATACAGAAAAATTATATTAGACTAAAATAAATGCAATTTTGTTGTGCATCTTCAATCGGATGAGTCGTTCTCGAGTTAGGGCGAAATAGGTCTTCGTACCTGACTAATTTAAGGGGAAAAATTTCCCGCGCCCATAAAAAAAATCCAGATCTGATGGAAAAAACCCGACAACATCAAGATCCATATAGTCCGCATAGTTTTATTAAAAGGAAAGACAAAAAATGAATTTTTGCAGAGCAGTGTTATTACTCTTATATCCAGAAGTATCGGGTGTTTTTTATTGAGGTATATAACTTTAAGTTGGCATAAATTTTTTAACTGGCGGCCATTTTGTCAGCTGTCAAGTGATTAATATTTAGTTTGGTTTGCCATTTCATCATGAACAGGTTGACAAAAGAACAACGCTTGCAAATCGTGCAAATTTATTTCGAAAATAATGGTTCAGTTCGCGAAGTTTACCGCAAGCTCTGTCCATTTTATGGTCGACATAATCGTCCATCAGAGCAATTAATTCGGTTAACCATGGATCGTTTTCGCACTACGTTTACTCTATGTGATAATACGCATCCGCAGCGACGTCGAACAGTGCGCACCGAAGAAACAATTGCCGCTGTAGAGCAAAGTGTTGAAGAGGACCCGAATGAATCGATTCGCCACCGTGCACAGCAATTGGAGCTTTGTCCATCAACTTTATGGAAGATTTTGCGCAAAGATCTTGGCTTGCGACCTTACAAGATCCAGCTTGTGCAAGAATCAAAGCCGCGAGACCATGCAATGCGTCGTGATTTTGGTGTATGGGCCGAAAATGAGATTGATCTCGATGCTGATTTTCAACGCAAAATTTTGTTCAGTGATGAGGCTCACTTTTGGTTGAATGGCTACGTCAACAAGCAAAATTGCCGCATTTGGAGTGAAGATAATCCACATGACACCCTTGAGACGCCATTACATCCACAAAAACTGACTGTTTGGTGTGCTCTATGGGCTGGTGGAGTCATTGGGCCATACTTCTTCCGAAATAAAGCTGGAGAGTCAGTTACCATAAATGCAGACCGGTATAGAGCCATGATAACCGACTTTTTTGTTCCCCAATTGGATGGCATGAATGTGGATGAGTTGTGGTTCCAACAAGACGACGCTACATGCCACACAGCGCACGTCACAATTGATTTATTGAAGGAAACATTCGATGAGCGCATAATTTCGCGGAATGGAGCTGTCAATTGGCCACCAAGATCGTGCGATTTGACACCACTGGATTATTTTCTTTGGGGATATGTGAAGTCGCTCGTCTACGCCAACAAACCAGAAACGTTAGGGGACTTGGAAGCCAACATTCGTGGCGTTATTGCCAACATACGGCCCCATATGCTCGAAAAAGTAGTTGAAAATTGGACCTGTAGAATTGGCTTTATTCGAGCCAGCCGCGGCGGCCACATGCCCGAAATCATATTTAAACATTAATGGCATAAAATTATCCTTCCAATAAAGCCAAATTGATGGACATTAAAACGATTTTCTTGTGTTTTATTTCAATTCGAAGTTCTATATCTCTAAAAAAACACCCATTATAAGTCTATCTATGAATATCGTTGCCGTTTTATGCACTTTTAACCAATATTAATATTGTATGATCATACCAGATAGTCATCAAATTTCTAAAGCTTGTTGTAGGAATTTTGTGTTTAAAATTTGATTTATAGCACGTCTTTTATTATTTTTCATTTATGAATAAGGCGGTTAATGTATAGTCTATACAGTATTTTTTTTTATTTTTGTTTCCATTTTTCAGAATGTTTATAAAAAGAGAAATTGGAATATTTTCTTCAATATCGCCATTATGTAGTTGATATTATATATTCTATATCGATCGATTTAATGATGTCCACCCACAATTTACCATTGCTACTTGTTTTGATATTAAAATTATCAATTGAAATTGGACAGAATCGGAGCAAAATTTCGGACGAATCTGTTGCATATTTAACTATTAAATTAATAAAATTTGTCTATAATAACACAAGTACACACGTTTTCGGATCTAAGCAACAAAAAGCTGTTTTTAGGTTATTTGGGGATCTGATTCCAAATATGCACCCAGAGCTTCGAAAGACTTGATTCAATATTAGCTTAATTCCTAGGAATTTAAAAATGAATTCACAATATTTTAAGTTTAATTCCCATAAAACCATTCAAAAAAATGAATTTATTTATAATTCTTAGAGAATTAAATCCCATAGGAATTTAAAATCAACTTGAATGAATAAAATTGTTCGTAATTCCTCTACTCCAATTTGAATTAACATTTCTTATTCTTAATTCAAACTAGTCCAAATTGATTTTTTTTTTTTTTTTTAAATTAATTTTGTGATACATTAGGGTGGAGATGAACTTAAGATACTTGATTTAAAACCAAACATTTGATATTCTTACTTTTTCGAGGGCAAGGTTTTAAAAACTCTACCAGATTTTTCAAAATGTGTGGTCATTGAATAAAAATATATTAAAAAAAAAACGAAAATATTATATGAACAAATGCGATATTTATTGTTAGTACAAACTTTAGAAACAAAATATATCAAAATTAACCTATTAAAATATGTTAATGTTTTAGCTTTAACACATTTTAATAAAAGTATGCATGTATTCTTTAATGTTCGTTCAGAACTACCCTAATGTGGCTATTTTAAGGCAGAAATTGTGTATTTTTGCATTTATTTGTAAAACTATAACTTTTTAAACATATCTAGGTATGCAGAATTATGGTAATATAAACAGTCTTTCATTTATAATGACTTAATCTTTAGCAGAAATTCAACCAATGAAGATCTGCAAAATTATAAATAATTTCTTCAAAAATTTATAAAAAAACAAAAATAATTTTTTTTTGACATAAGTTTTTGTATTTAAATACATATACATGTAAAAATGTGCTGATATGTAAGAGTATATTATCTCTAGTTTTGATATTTTGTAGCAAAATAAGCTTTTCAAATATGAGTATACAATTTTAATAAAAAAACGACATTTTCGTCTCTTATAAAATTTTTGAATGGAAACTGAATTTTGAATACTTTGTAATATGTATATGCTTGTTTTATTTTTCTATTTTGTGCAAACTGAAAAGCTTTCATTTCTGAAATTTTAGGCTAATATTAATGTGAAACTGCCTTAAATAATTGATCTTGAGTACTTTTTAAAGTTAATGCTTTCATTTTTTATTTATAAAATAAGTAACTTAATAATTGTGTTTAATTTTTGGAATTAACTTTTAAAATTACCAATTGCTCAAAGTTCTCATCTGTAAGGGAAGAGCGCCTTGGAGCATTAACTAATCCAGCATAAGAAAACATTCTTTCCACAGGAGCAGACGATGGTAGTGGGGTATTATATTTCTTAAAAATTTCTTTAAGTTTCGGATACCGTCGAAATACACTTAGGTCTGTAGAAGAATCAACCATAAAGCTCAAAAATTCATTATTTGCATTTGAATTTATGGAACTGGTTGCTGTTTCATCTAAAAAAATATTTTAAGAAATTCTATTGTTTTAACAATTTTTGATTTAATTACCTGTCAAATCGAAACTAAAAAACGTATTTGTCGGTTTCGGCACAAATAATTCTAAATCCTTGTAGGCTTCTTTTTCGATTTTTGATTTTATTCGTTTGATTATATTTTCAATATTGGTTTGTGTTAGTGAAGGGTTTAAAGTCTTTATCCATTTAAATTTCACATCAGGACATATCGCTGAAGCTATTATTGCCATATCTACGTCACTCTCTAAAGCAAAGTATTTTGAAAACCTTATAACTAAACTTTGTTCCATGAGTTCTATTATTTCTTGCTTTAAAATTTTTAAATGTATTGATATTTTTAATTTATTTAATTTATTTCTTATTGTAGCAAGAGTTGGAAGCATATAGCCAAATAAAATATTTTTTTCTTGTTGAAGAAAATCAATAGCTTCAGCTATAGGGCCATTAATTAAAATATATTCCTCTATATATAAAAGATCATTTTCCGTTAGAATTGGCACATTCAAAATTTCACAAAATTCTTTAATTTTGTCTTTAAACTCAAAAATTTGTTTAAATGAATCATACAAAGAATTCCACCTTGTAATTACTGGAGATTTTAAAGAAATTCCTAAAAATGATTTTATCAGCTCTGCAGATTTTGGTCTATGTGACTTGTTCCATATTAGTGAACATTTTTGAATGACCTTAAAATTAAGTTCAAATAATAATAGATACAAAAATGTTAATAAATTATTATTTTAAGCTTTCAATACATTTTTTACTTAATACCTCTTTGTGGTAGTCATAGTTTAAGGTTTTTTTTAAATTATTTTCAAAATCTTTTGTCGCCAAAAGACTTAAAGTGTGTGAACAGCATCGAATGTGTATTGGTAGATAATTTTGTAAATTATTATTTTCGAATGTGTACTCATCTTCCTCAGTTATAAAATCCATTGTATTATAATACCGCTCAATTCCATATTCTTTAAACGTTTTTACAAAATTAGAACCGTTGTCAGTAACCGTTGCGATTATATTGCCATTGTTTAAATTATATTCATTATGAATTTCATTAAGAAGTTCATTTATTTTCAAAAAAGTATGTGAACCTGAAAACCTTCTACACGCTAAAGCTACAGATTTTCGATCTAAATTGTCATCCAACCAGTGACACGTGTAGCCAAAAAAAGAGCGATTTGAAGAAGACCATATGTCTGCAGTAGTACAGACGGTCCCAGCGAGTTCAATTTGTTGTTTCACCTCATCTTTGACTTGAAAAAATTTTTTTTTTATAAGTTTCATTGCAGTTGGACGGCTGGGAAGAGAGTAACTGCTATTAAGCTTTTCTATAAAATTTTTAAATGGCATCGATTCTAGTAATGTAAATGGAATCAAACTATCAGCAAAAACGTCCATAAGCATTTTATCCAAAGAAGTTTTAGTATTATCTTTATTGGCAATGTCAAACTTTTCATTTGTGTATTGTTTAAAAATCAAATCGTGCTTTTTTAGATGTCTTAAAAAGTTTGAAGTAACATAAGATGCTCCTTTAATTTCTAGTTTACATGTTAGGCATTTAGCTACTATACCACCGTGGCTAGTTTGGAATTCTGTATTATTTAACTAGTGATTGAAGAAAAAATTAGAAGTAAAGCTGTGGCCATTAGACTAAGTTTATTAAGAATGGAAAATTATTATGAAAATAAAACATGTATCCTGGTTAAATGGGCTCTCTCTTCTTTGAATGATTTTCTTATTACTAAATAAAAAAAAACTTTCTTACCTCGCGGATAATTTCAAAATATTTGTTAAAAAGCAAGTCATTTCTTGAACTAGGCCTCCTGTAGGTACGATTTGATCTTTTTGGCTTAGGAACTTCGTAAGTCTTATCCACAATGGAATCGTCGCAAGAAAAATCGGTGTCACTCATTTTTATTACAAAATGTTTAACAAAATTGTTTTAAAACAAATACGTACTTACATGAGTAAACAGAAAAAACTGTTAATAAGAAAAAAGAACTTATGTCAAATTTTGAAGGAAAAAACATTTTAACTTTCATTACTTGATTCTTTTAATATAATTTCGGCAGGTTATAGAATTTTAGGAAATCTGTCTGTCTGTCTCTATGTCTTCGGATCTGGATGAGGTTATAGATTATGTGTACAAAAAAACCTTTATTTTTTATGGTTATTTATATTATTTTCAAAATAGTTTTTCTAAATTTAAGACCAATAAAAAACAACAATTTTTGTGTTATTAAAAATTTCGCATAAGTCAACTTAATAAGTTTTTGAAATTTTTCACAGAAATTTTATTTGTATATGCCCTACAGGTCTAAAAACATCGCATTGAAACCATGTGTCTTCCTATATAATAATAATAATAATAATTACAACAGTAATAATAATAATAATAATATTATTAATAATAATAATAATAATAATAATAATAATAATAATAATAATGGATTTATTTCGTAGAGACTTATTTCATTATGCTCATAGGTACCATTCCAAAGATATTTTTTGAACTGCATGGTTTGTCTCAATAACTTTATTTTTGTTTGCCTTTACAAAATGATTTGTTAAAAAATTTTCAAGCCTTTTTGTATTAGATTAAGAATTGAAATAATTTGAGTTAAATCTAACTGATTTTAAATTCCCTAAGAATGAATTCTCAGGAAATTTAAAATAATGTTTGTTAATTCTTAAAAGTTAAGACTTATGACTTGATTCAGGTGAATGTATTTTGGGAATGATGTGAACACTAAAATAAATTTGATTTTAAAATACGGAATTAGGAATTAAGCCTTTCGAACCTCTGTATGCACCTCATTTTTTAATATTGGCTTATGTTTTCAAGATATTAAATAAAAACATTTTTTTTAATTTTTGACAATTAATCTTCATTTTATGCATTAAAAAGATTAAAATCAGAGATAAAGATCAGTCGAACTGAGTCGCTTGTACTGTTTGGGATCTATTTCATGCGTTCAATAGTCGCTCATCATGCCCTCGTCAAAAATCCTTGGTATCGTTTTCCAATTTTCGCCAAAACTTGTTGTAGTGGCTCTCCTTGCTCGTCGCTTAAAGCACCCAATTTTTTAGGAAAAAAAATTCGAGATGGGAACAGATACATTCGATCTCCAATCTTGCAACGAACTGTCGATTATCTGCTTGTAATCCGGAGATTTGCGGTTACTGAAAAAGTTGTGAACAGGATCTTGAAATGATACCCATGCAGCTGCTTTATTGGGCGTTAAATATTTTGAAAAAATTCAATCGGCTTCTGTCGGTTTAAATAATGTTTTTAAACACGCTAACAGCTGACTGTCATTATTATAGCGCAGTGCTGCCAATATGCGCTAACTAGAACCATTTTAGAAAAACGAAAAATCGATTTGAATTCAGTACCACAAAAAACGTCAAGATTTGTACTCATCTGCTCTGATAGGACAAAAAATGCGTATTTTTTTTTTTTAAGAAAATATATTATAAAGATATGTATTTTATATTCATGTGATCATACACAATTGAAACCTTTTAGCCATGGCGAGAAAAAAACACAGATTTTAATATCAGTCCCTATATGTGCCTGATACCAAAATCTGATCCTAACTTTTTATTATAATCCTCTTTCCGCCTGCAAAAAGTCCACAAATAGTTGAGTCTTTTCTGATTGCATTCGAAGACATAATGTCACCAATAAACTGAAAATATTCCTTGAAGAACTGGTCGATACATGGAAGTTGTAATCCGTAAGTAATGGTTTCTGATACCTCAATTTATGTCGATCCAATTTCGGTCGCTTTTTAAAAACTGGATAATTCGATGTAAGTTGTTGCAATTTAAACTTGCCTCGACTACATTTCAACCCTTCGGGTTCGATTTGCGCCGTTTAGACTCCGATTTGAGTCGTTAAGATTTCAATTTGCTATGCAAAACAAACAGATATGCCCTGAACAGAATGACGTGAAAATCGGTTAATGCAGAAAGAGATTTAGAGTTTAAAATGGAGCTTTTCTGAATTTCTGAAGATAGATCGAACAAGTAAGAGTGTTATATTCGGCAGTGCCGAATGAGATCAATGAGAGCCATTTTACAATGCCATATTTTTTAAAGATCCACAATAGTAAAGTGTTGGATAAGAACATGATATTTGGTACCCAAAGAATGTTGCCGATGTAAAAAAAAGTCTTGTGATAAAGAAAATGGAGTAAATGTTCGTTCTGGATCAAATGTAAATTCAAAACTGAAGGTTTATGTTTGCAAAGCCAAATGTATTGTTTAGAAAATGCCATAATATCAGTAAGGATCATTAAAAGTCATATCATGCATTCCGATCGAAATGGTTTTATTTCCGTAATTACATCCCGATCGGATAGTTTAAGCTCATACAGATTTTAAGTAAAATGATAAGAAATTTTAAATACTAGGATTAGGATTTGTTAAAAAGTTCTATCTGACCTTAATTTCCCGACATAATTTTTGTTACTTCGTTAGTCCGTTAATAACAATAATAATTAATAATTTTGCCAATTCGATGCTCAGTTCTACGGAGTGATATAGAAATCAGTGAGATCGCTTTCTCCTCACGTCCTTTTATTTTTATGCCAACCATCAAAAAGAATGGGGGTTATATTGAGATTGTCATTCCATTTGTAATTTACTTAATATTGGCTCAAAAACCAAAATATATTCTCCGTCTGTCTGTCCGTATGTCTGTCTGTCTGTTGTCGGCACCATAAAACCTAAACGAAAGTTGTAGGTCACTGATATTTGGCATAAATTATCTTCATTTCTTGAAAAATGTTGGTATTGAAATCGGGCAAAATCGGTTCACATTTGACCATAGCTTCCGTATAACCTCGTCTAGGCTAATCGCTTATTTGGTATCTAGAAGTTTTTCATAAGCACTAGACATCTTATAAAATTTCATCGAAATCGGTTCACATTTAACCATAGCCCCCATACAAAAAACTTACGGAAACAGCCTTAAATCCACCTAAAATACATTTAAATGCCAATAAATGATAAACTGTAATAGCTTTGGCCACTAAATTTAGCACAAGGAAGTCGTATATGAACCAGCCAGTGTGCAAAATTTTGTCCCAATCGGTCACCATTTGACCATAGATCCCATTTAAAAAACTTACGGAAACACAAAAATACCAAAAGAAAAGGGGGCTTATGTCCGTCTGTCCGTCAGATAAAAGTGCGATAGCTTCTTAACTACAAGAGCTAGAGAGACAAAACTGCATAAAAGATAGGTGATATGTAACAGAAGTTGTGTACTGAAAATGGAGGAAATGGGTTCACATTTAGTTAGAGCTCCTATATAACACATGGGAAACACATGAATGCTGAGAAATTGAATGGAGAAGTTTTATGCAATTGGTCAGTATAACAAATTTTATAGGAATCGGTCTATATTTGACTATAGCTTTGATATAAAAACACTCCCGCAAATCAAAAAAAAAAAAATGTAGCAAAGGCCAGTTAAAAGCTATTAAATTAGAAACTATGACAGCTATGACCACTAAATTTTGCAAGAATAAGCTCTATATAAATACCAGCCAGTGTGTAATGTATATATATATACATATATATATATATATATATATATATATATATATATATATATATATATATATATATATATATATATATATATATATATATATATATATATATATATATATATAGATATATATATATGAATATATATATATATATATATAACATCCCCTTTTTATACCCACCATCAAAAAGAATGGGTGGTATATTGAGATTGTCATTCCGTTTGTAATTTCCTTAATATTGGCTCAAAACCAAAAACGATACATATTCTGAATCCTTATGAAATTCTAAGACGATTGAGCCATGTCCGTCTGTCTGTCTGTCTGTCTGTCTGTCTGTCTGTCTGTCTGTCTGTCTGTCTGTCTGTCTGTCCGTCTGTCTGTCTGTCTGTCTGTCTGTCTGTCTGTCTGTCCGTCTGTCTGTCTGTCTGTCTGTCTGTCTGTCTGTCCGTCTGTCCGTCTGTCTGTCTGTTGAAATCACGATAACGCCTAAACGAAAGGAGCTAGCTCACTCAAACTTAGTAAAAATATCCTTTATCTCTGAGAAAATTTTGGTATTGAAATTGGGCAAAATCGGTTCACATTTGAACATAGTTCCCTTATAATTATAGCAGCTATGATAATAAAATTTCATTAAAATCGGTTCACATTTAGCCATAGCTCCCATACATCAAACTTACGAAAACAGCCTAAATTTCACCTAAAATACACTTAAATGCCAGCCAGTGTGCAAAATTTTGTCGCAATCGGTCACCATTTGACCTAGCTCCCATATAAAAAACTTACGAAAACACAAAAATTCAAAAAGAAAAGGTGGTTTATGTCCGTCTGTCCGTCAGATAAAATCGTGATAGCTCCTTAACGAAAAGAGCTAGAGGGACAAAACTTTACAAAAGTATTTTGGATGTCTTGAAAAAGATGTGTGTTGAAAATGGACAAAATCGGTTCAAATTTAGTTAGAGCTCCCATATAACCCCGCCCCGGGAAACACATTAATGCTGATAAATTGAATACAATTCTAATAGCTATGACGAATAAATTTAAAATAGGGAAGTTTTATGCAATTTTTGATCAGTTTATCAAATTTTATAGGAATCAGTCCATATTTGACTTTAGCTTTCATATAAAAAACACTTACGGAAACCAAAAATTTTAGCAAAGGCCAGTTAAAAGCTATGATAGCTATGGCCACTAAATTTTGCAAGAATAAGCTCTACATAAAATTTTGTTACAATCGGTCAATATTTGGCTATAATTTTTATATATATAACATCCCCTTTTAATATCTACAATCAAAAAGGTTTGGAGGAACATTCATTATATTAAGATTACACCTATGAAATTAGATAGGCATCAATCAATTAGCTTAGCGATTTTTTCAGTTTTGGTCCAGATTTTGAATTAGCTGCACCCTGTTTCTGAACTTAACACAACTTGATGGTGGGTATATAAGATTCGGCACAGCCGAATATAACACTCTTACTTGTTATATCTACAATCAAAAAGATTCGGAGGTACAAGCAGCATATTAAAATTCCACCAATGTCCAGACTTTATATACGGTATAAGTAACTCCTAACAAAATATATGGATTTGTCGTATTACTATCAACATGTTTATCCTAACTAAATAAAAGCTAAATATCAAGCTATTTAACAGACTATTAATGGTAAACTACACCAGGTTATGAGATTCAATTTTGTGCAAAGTAAATAATAGAGAAACCACTTACATTACATACTTTTAAATGTTGAACTATGAAGCTCCTGCAACCGAATTTAGTCCAAATATTTTACTAACAATTCCAACTAGCATAAAAACTATTTTCGAATTTGGTACATATTGATCCATAATTAGCTGCACCCTCGTAGATATATGAGAGATATTTCTAAATTTAACACAACTTGATGGTGGGTATATAAGATTCGGCAATGCCGAATATAACACACTTACTTGTTGTTAATAGTTTTTGCTAGCTACGAATATTGAAACTTATATTTAGTACCACAAATTTTAATTTTTAAAACAATTCCTAAAACCAAAACACAAAATTTATTTTGCAAATAAAATATTTTCTTTATGTTTATGAAAATATTTTTCTTAAAACCATAGAAACACAAATGGTCATTTAAGGATTATTGCTAATATTTTGAAGTGATTATCGATTTTAGTGTTTATGGTTCTTATTTATTTTCCTCTTTATTTCAAACTTTTTCCTTTCTTGCCACAATCTCCTTGGCCAGACTTTTACAATAAACCATCAAAGTCCTTTGGAGGAAGCCTGTTGTGTGTGTGTGGTCAAGGTTGAGAATTAATAAAAATAAATTTTAGACAAGTCATTGTTTTGTTCTGTTTTATATTTTTATTTATTTTCTTTACCATTTTCCTTAAAAGTCCTGTGTGTTTAAAACCATTTTCTTGTGACAGCTCTATTTATGGGTTTTAACCAGAACAATTTAATTTTTACCTTCTTTTCTTCTAAAGTCTTTTATTATTGTGAAAATTTCTTTTAGATTTTTTCTAAAAACACGCCTTCTTCAATTTTACTTTGTATCCTTGTATGTTGCTTTTTTATTGGAATTTTTTGTGTTGCCAAAATATTTTTCTTACCTGGAATTAGTTCATTAGAGTATTGATGGGATTAAACTGTATGTTGGTGTCCAGATTTTTTAATACCAAGATTTAAATGAACTTACACTTAAGCCTTTGTTTGCCGATTTAAGATAAGCTATAAAAATATAAATATAGATTAGTTTTGAAATAAACCAATTTCGCATTTAAGCCACTGGAATTGTTTTCAAATCTCAACAATCGTATACAAAGATTGTGAAATGTTAACGATCTTACTGAATGCCGAGACTTCGGTAATGAGCTAATACTTTGAACTCGTTGTCCGCAAAGGCGATTAAATACAATTGTTCAGATAATACAATATATTCAGATCATATTATTGGAAAAATATCAACATGAAGGGCTTTAAGGGATTTGTAGGACGTAATATTTTCCGTTCTCAAGTTAAAAACAAGTAAGAGTGTTATATTCGGTTGTGCCGAATCTTATATACCCACCATCAAGTTGTGTTAAATTCAGAAACAGGGTGCAGCTAATTCAAAATCTGGACCAAAACTGAAAAAATCGCTAAGCTAATTGGTATTGTTGGTAAAACCTTTGGACTAAATTCGGTTGCCGTAGCTTTCTAGTTCAACATTTAAAAATATTTTAGTGGTTTCCCCAGTATTTACTTTGATCAAAATTCTGTCTCATAACCAGATATAGTTTTACATTTATAAGTCGTTAAGTACTTTTCGTTAATATGTAGGCAGGTCCATATATTTCGTTAGGAGTTCCCAATGCATTCATCATATATAAAGTCTAGGCTGAATATTGATTGATGCCTATCGAATTTCATAGGTGCAATCTTAATATAATGGATGTACCTCCAAATCTTTTTGATTGTAGATATATGAATTATAGCCAAATGTTGACCGATTGTTACAAAATTTTACACACTGGCTGGTATATATAGAGGATATTCTTGCAAAATTTAGTGGCCATAGCTAACATAGTTTCAAATTTTATAGCTTTTAACTGGCCTTTGCTAAAATTTTTGGTTTCCGTGAGTGTTTTTTATATGAAAGCTAAAGTCAAATATGGACTGATTCCTATAAAATTTGATAAACTGATCAAAAATTGCATAAAACTTCCCTATTTTAAATATAATCGTCATAGCTATTACAATTGTATTCAATTTATCAGCATTTATGTGTTTCCCGGGGCGGGGTTATATGGGAGCTCTAACTAATTTGGAACCGATTTTGTCCATTTTCAACACACATCTTTTTCAAGACATACAAAATACCTTTGTGAAATTTTGTCCCTCTAGATCTTTTCGTTAAGGCGCTATCGTGCTTTTATCTGACGGACAGACGAACATAAACAACCTTTTCTATATGTATTTTTGTGTTTCCATAAGTTTTTTATATGGGAGCTATGGTCAAATGGTGACCGATTGCGACAAAATTTTGTGCACTGGCTGGCATTGACATAGGAATTCCTTATGCTTTATTTAATCTTACTAGCTCTTGTAGTTAAGGAGCTATCACGATTTTATCTGACGGACAGACGGACATAAATCCCCTTTTCTTTTTGAATTTTTGTGTTTTCGTAAGTTTTTTATATGGGAGCTAGGTCAAATGGTGACCGATTGCGACAAAATTTTGCACACTGGCTGGCATTTAAGTGTATTTTAGGTGAAATTTAGGCTGTTTTCGTAAGTTTTTTGTATAATTTGTCATTTATTAACAAATAAGCGATTAGCCTAGACGAGGTTATACGGGAGCTATGGTCAAATGTGAACCGATTTTGCCCAATTTCAATAACAAAATTTTCTCAAAGATGAAGAATATTTTTACTAAGTTTCAGTGAGCTAGCTCCTTTTGTTTAGGCGTTATCGTGATTTCAACAGACAGACGGACATCGCTCAATCGTCTTAGAATTTCATAAGGATTCAAAATATATATCGTTTTTGGTTTTTGAGCCAATATTAAGGAAATTACAAACGGAATGACAATATCAATATACCCCCCATTCTTTTTTATGGTGGGTATAAAAACTGCGTTTAAAAAATTTCCGTATCTTTAAAACTTAAGATTTTATTTAGTTTATTTTCACTCTCCTGTTATGTAACAAAAATATTAGTTAGGGCTTTTCCATATTAAAGTAACGATATATAAAAATTTTATCATGTAATGATTTTAGCAAAGTTGTTGCGTATGAACCGATAAATGTTTGTACCAAGTTGCTACGACCAAGTTCCGACAGGTGGCGCCACTGAAAATTACTCAAATTGAACTTAATCGTGAACTATTAATTTGATCATGCTATGATATTTAGCAAAGTTGTTTCGCATGAGCCGACGAGGGTTTCTAAGTTGGTATGACCAATTAACAACAGGTGGCGCCACAGAAGATTACTCAAAATTAATAAAATCCTAAACTGTGCGTTTATCTTTAGAAAAGTTGTTGCGCATGAGGCGATAAAGGTTTTTAGTGTCTGCGACTAATTTTCGCCAGATGTCGCCAAATCTAAATTAATTGATTCGTAAATTGGTAATTTGATCATGCTATGATCTTTAGCAAAGTTTTTGAGCATGAGTCGATGGAGGTTTCTAATGTCATTCCCTAAAATTTATTTTAGTTGGTGCCGCAGTAACACGCGCCCGTTGCAGCTAGTTATGTATGTAACAAATAATCATAAAATTGTCACTATATTCGAAGTTACGAGCATTATTATGAATTTCGACGTATTTAAGTAGCTTTTGTGAGAAAGCATTGTATTAGAGCTATGGTCAACTTTTGACCAAAATGTACAAATTGTATATTAATTTTTGTCTCTATGGGCAATAATTCTCCTAAATTTTTTTAAAAACAGACAGACAGTTAAAGGCTGTGCTTATTTTAGAAGTCCATGCGCTTTAATCTTGTGCGCATATTCTCTAATTTCGTGAGCCAAGCTTTGAAAGATTTTGCTCTTCTTGGTCTTTCCATCGAAGCTTCGGATGTCCTCTTTTACGAGTTCCCTAGTTATCATTTTCGAACGAAGTTAGGAGTATTATTATGAATTTCGACGTATTTAAGTAGCTTTTGTGAGAAAGCATTGTATTAGAGCTATGGTCAACTTTTGACCAAAATGTACAAATTGTACATTCATTTTTGTCTATATAGGCAATAATTCTCCTAAATTTTTTTAAAAACAGACAGACAGTTAAAGGCAGTGCTTATTTTAGAAGTCCATGCGCTTTAATCTTGTGCGCATATTCTCTAATTTCGTGAGACAAGCTTTGAAAGATTTTGCTCTACTTGGTCTTTCCATCGAAGCTTCAGATGTCCTCTTTTACGAGTTCCCTCGTTATCATTTTCGAACACTGTTCTTGCTGTATTTTCATCCATTCACACAATATGACCAAGCCAAGGCAACAGCAGTTCGTTCGATGTTTATTGTTGATGCAAACTGGTCCAAAGATTTTTTACAGAATCCTTCTCTCAAAAACTCCGAGAATAGCTTCATCCGAATGCAAGAGTCCATGATTCAGCACCATATAATAACACGGGTAGAATAAGCGTTTTGTAGAGCATTAGATTGGTGTTTTAAATTTACGCACTTTATTATATATCTCAATTTCGTCAAATACACATCATCTATTTCTCTCAATATCTTTCTAAAGTTCTACGCTTAACTACTGATTGTAGAGTTGCCTTTTAGGCTGCATTTTTCTTTGAGGTTATACCAAGAATTTGTATTAAGATGGTTTTAGAACCCTAATACAGATTTATGGAGTTGAAAACATGTTGCCATATCGTGCAGATTTCGTTCGCAAGGGGAATATATTCTCTGAGTATTTGAGCTGTTCGTTGCGAGAAATCGGTGGCAGTTCGATGAGATCGTAGCTTGGTGAAGTCAAACTTTCTTTGCGATTCTGTCTGTATGTTCTGCGACACACTCAGAAGTGAACTCATCATAGCTGCAACAAGGTAATGATCGGAGACCATATTGGCTCCTCGAATTGTACTCACATCCAATACTCTAGATGAGTGCCTTTCCGTCAACTAGATAGACCATATTCTATCTATTTTTTTGTAATTCGATTGGAGACATTCGGGTCGCTTTGTAAATATCAAGGTGACAAAACCGAGCCGCCGCAAATGAAATCAATCTCATATCATTGTCAGATGTTGCGTTGTGAAGGCTAAATTTACCAATAGTGGGCTCACAGCAGCTTTCCCGTCCAATCTTTGAGTTAAAATCACCCAGTATTAATTATAAGACAATATCTCAATAAATTCCCTGTCAGATGCATACAAAGTGCAGTGTATCCATATGGATACAATATGATGAAAGAGTTATTTAGATCCAGCCCTACTTTACAAGACCCTACTTTTATCAAGTATGGACCGATTGATGTTTTCCTTTTGGAAAGTCAAAAAATATAAGAGATTTAAAAATGACACATTTAAACCGAAGGACATTGTATCTCAGGACTTTTGAAATGCATATCGCACTTGATCAACAAGACGGTATTAACTCAAAATTTTTAAATTTTCTGTAGAGTCAAAACACTATATTATTTTACTACTACTTTCATATAAGGAAGATTGGTAAAACTGTAGTTTTTTTTTTGTGAAATTATAGTGAGAATGATGTCAGATTTTTACAGTGGGTAGACACATCAATTTCTTTTAAAAAGTGAAAATTTAAAAAATTTGAGTTCATACCCTCTTGTTGACAAAGTCGAATACAACACTTTTACTTGTTGAAAATGACTCAAAAGATCTAAAATAAGTAATTATAAGACAATATCTACTAAAATTCCCTGTCAGATGCATACAAAATGCAGTGTATCCATATGGATACAATATGGCGAAAGTGTTATTTATATTAAAAATAATTATATTGTATTAAGATCAAGTCTGACTTTACAAGACCTTACTTTTATCAAGTATGGACCGATTGGTGTTTGCCTCTTGGAAAGTCAAGAAATGTATATTTCAATGATTTAAAAGGACACATCAATTTCTTTTAAAAAGTGAAAATTTAAAAAATTTTAGTTCATACCCTCTTGTTGACAAAGTCGAATACAACACTTTTACTTGTTGAAAATGACTCAAAAGATCTAAAATAAGTAATTAAAAGACAATATCTACTAAAATTCCTTGTCAGATGCATACAAAATGCAGTGTATCCATATGGATACAATATGGCGAAAGTGTTATTTATATTAAAAATAATTATATTGTATTAAGATCAAGTCTGACTTTACAAGACCTTACTTTTATCAAGTATGGACCGATTGGTGTTTGCCTCTTGGAAAGTCAAGAAATATATATTTCAATGATTTAAAAGGACACATAGAAATCGAAGGACATTGTATCTCAGGACTTTTAAAAAACATATAAATAAAATACTTATTTTAAACAAGGCTTAAGTGTTTAATAAAAACTTAAAAACCTTCAATTTATTTTAAGTCATTTGGACATTGTCTGAAAACTATTTATATAAATGGTAAATTTTTATAATATTTTTGTTTTCTAAAAAAAAGACATAAACTATAAAGTAATAACAAGAAGATCAGAAAAGTCTGTAAAGAATAGAAGGACCTCCTATTGTGCTAAAGAAAAATATATAAATAAGTACAATAAAAACTAGAAAAAATAAAGGCAACAACGAAAAAGGAAAACATTTAAATATCATTTAAAGCTTAACTAAGCATAACACAAACTCACACATACACATGCTTAGACAAAGGTCCTGACACATATGAAAGTAGATTAGGGTGATACTGTTAAATCTGGATTAATATTTCTATACCCACCATCAAAAAGAATGGGGGGTATATTGAGATTGTCATTCCGTTTGTAATTTCCTTAATATTGGCTCAAAAATCAAAAACGATATATATTCTGAATCCTTATGAAATTCTAAGACGATTGAGCGATGTCCGTCTGTCTGTTGAAATCACGATAACGCCTAAACGAAAGGAACTAGCTCACTGAAACTTAGTAAAAACATTCTTCATCTATAAGAAAATTTTGGTATTCAAATTGGGTAAAATCGGTTACCATTTGACCATAGCTCCCGTATAACCTCGCCTAGGCTAATCGCTTATTTGCTAATAAATAACAAACTATAATAGTTATGACGATAAAAATTGGTATATAAAAGTTTTGCATAAGCCCTAGGCAGCATGTAAAATTTGATCAAAATCGGTTCATATTTAGTCATAGCTCCCATACAAAAAACTTACGGAAACAGCCAAAATTTCACCTAAAATACACTGCCAATAAATCTAAAACTATAACTAAATTTAGCACAAGCAGGTCTGATGTCAATGCCAACCAGTGTGCAAAATTTTGTCACAATCGGTTATCATTTGACCATAGCTCCCATATAAAAAACTTACGGAAACACAAAAATACCAAAAGAAAAGGGGGGTTTATGTCCGTCTGTCCGTCAGATAAAAGCGCGATAGCGTCTTAGCGAAAAGAGCTAGAGGGACAAAATTTTACAAAAGTATTTTGGATGTCTTGAAAAAGATGTGTGTTGAAAATGGACAAAATCGGTTCAAATTTAGTTAGAGCTCCCATATAACACCGCCCCGGGAAACACGTTAATGCTGATAAATTGAATACAATTGCAATAGCTATGACGATTAAATTTAAAATAGGGAAGTTTTATGCAATTTTTGATCAGTTTATCAAATTTTATAGGAATCAGTCCATATTTGACTTTAGCTTTCATATAAAAACCACTCACGGAAACCAAAAATTTTAGCAAAGGCCAGTTAAAAGCTATTAAATTAGAAACTATGAAAGCTATGGCCACTAACATTTGCAAGAATAAGCTCTATATATATACCAGCCAGTGTGTAAAATTTTGTTACAATCGGTCAACATTTGCCTATAATTTTTATATATATAACATCCCCTTTTTTGTATCTACAATCAAAAAGATTTGGAGGTACAATCATTATATTAAGATTGCACCTATGAAATTAGATAGGCATCAATCAATGTTCAGCCCAGACTTTATATATGATGAATGCATTAGAAATTTCTAACGAAATATATGGACATGTCGTATTACTATTAACGTGTTTAGCCTAACTACATATTAAGCACAACGAAAAGTATTTAACAACTTATTATTGTAGAACTATGTCCGGTTATGAGACTAAATATATTTTTAAATGTTGAACTATAAAGCTACGGCAACCGAATTTAGTCCAAAGGTTTTACCAACAATACCAATTAGCTTAGCGATTTTTTCAGTTTTGGTCCAGATTTTGAATTAGCTGCACCCTTGTAGATATATGAGATATATTTCTAAATTTATCACATCTTGATGGTGGGTATATAAGATTCGGCACAGCCGAATATAACACTCTTACTTGTTTTATTATTTAATACATTTAACTGGACTTAAAACTGAAGAGGATTATAAAAATTATAGTTCAAAGTTAGGATTTAATTTTAAGTACATGCGAAAGTCACCAACATTTCTAGGGACTTCCTAATTTACATGTATTGTTATAAACATAGAAAGAAAATAAAGGTATTCATTTTTATTTGTAAAAATTACACTTTTTTCTAGGTTTCGTTACGGTTTGTTTTGTATTTTTTGATTTTCTGCTTAAAAGGCGTAACAACCGCACAGACATACATACATACATACATATATATGTATATATTTATAAGTATGTGTGTATATCCCGGCAAATAAAATCTTCCTGTTGTTCATGTTTATACACAAATAAATATTGCTGTTGTCCTGTAGTCCAGTGCTATTATCCTTGTCGTCTTAGTATTAGTCTTTATCATCATTGTTGGTGTTTAACAATATCTTTATCCTTTAACGTTAGTGACTTTAGTTTTTATCCTTAAATGTACACACACACATGTACACATATGCTTGTGTTGTTAACAATCCATTGTTTGTTTGATTTTTATTGCTTGTTGTCCTTGTTGTTTTTTGTTGTAGCCTGGCACCTAGAACATAAATATTTGGACATTGTTAAAAGGTTTTTTTCTCCAGCATTTCTTCTAAAGTCCTTATTGTTTTCTTCTATTTATTGTCAGTTTTTCCTCGATTTCGTAGTCAATTGTTTAGCAGTTCGAAGAAAATGTGGATTTAAGATTTTAAGACTTCTGGTCTTGAGTTTAATTCAATTATATAGAAAAATAGCTAAAGGAGCATATTAGTATGTGCCATCACAAAATTCATGGGAATTATTGCAATTGGATAAGAAAGAGCGAGAAATTGTGAATTTCAGTTCATTTTAAATGTTAAGTGTTGGGCAAATTGTTTTTATACGATAATATCATACTTAGGTTTGCTGGCACCGATAAGAACGAAATGCATAAATTTTAAATTAAAACTTTCTTAAATAGAATTTTAGAAATATTTCGAATAGATGCATTTTGTTCAGTTACCAGGGGGGTTACTGCGTATTTCATTTTGAAAGAAATAATTTTCGAAACAAAATGCTTTAAGCCGACAAATTCGAAGAGTTTTATTTTCGAATCGAGATACGCTGTAACCCCCCAGGTAAAGAGTCTATACTATACACCAGGTATAACCTGGTATGGAAATTGACTTACTAATTTCCATTCAAATTAAAATCAAATCTGAAATCAATTGTTATACCCACCATAAAAAAAAAACAAGTAAGAGTGTTATATTTGGCTGTGCCGAATCTTATATACCCACCATCAAGTTGTGTTAAATTCAGAAACAGGGTGCAACTAATTCAAAATCTGGACCAAAACTGAAAAAATCGCTAAGCTAATTGCTATTGTTGGTAAAACCTTTGGACTAAATTCGGTTGCCGTAGCTTTATAGTTCAACATTTAAAAATATTTTAGTGGTTTCAAATATTTTTTTTTAGTGGTCCAATTTTCAACTACTTTTTCGAGCATATGGGGCCGTATGTTGGCAATAAGGCCACGAATGTTGGCTTCCAAGTCCCCTAACGTTTCTGGTTTGTTGGCGTAGACGAGCGACTTCACATATCCAAAAAGAAAATAATCCAGTGGTGTCAAATCGCACGATCTTGGTTGCCAATTAACAGGTCCATTCCGCGAAATTATGCGCTCATCGAATGTTTCCTTCAATAAATCAATTGTGACGTGTGCTGTGTGGCATGTAGCGCCGTCTTGTTGGAACCACAACTCATCCACATTCATGCCATCCAATTGGGGAACAAAATAGTCGGTTATCATGGCTCTATACCGGTCTCCATTTATGGTAACTGACTCTCCAGCATTATTTCGGAAGAAGTATGGCCCAATGACTCCACCAGCCCATAGAGCACACCAAACAGTCAGTTTTTGTGGATGTAATGGCGTCTCAAGGGTCTCATGTGGATTCTCTTCACTCCAAATGCGGCAATTTTGCTTGTTGACGTAGCCATTCAACCAAAAATGAGCCTTATCACTGAACAAAATTTTGCGATGAAAATCAGCATCGGGATCAATCTCATTTTTGGCCCATACACCAAAGTCACGACGCATTGCATGGTCTCGCGGCTTTAATTCTTGCACAAGCTGGATCTTGTAAGGTCGCAAGCCAAGATCTTTGCGCAAAATCTTCCATAAAGTTGATGGACAAAGCTCCAATTGCTGTGCACGGTGGCGAATCGATTCATTCGGGTCCTCTTCAACACTTTGCTCTACAGCGGCAATTGTTTCTTCGGTGCGCACTGTTCGACGTCGCTGCGGATGCGTATTATCACATAGAGTAAACGTAGTGCGAAAACGATCCATGGTTAACCGAATTAATTGCTCTGATGGACGATTATGTCGACCATAAAATGGACGGAGCTTGCGGTAAACTTCGCGAACTGAACCATTATTTTCGAAATAAATTTGCACGATTTGCAAGCGTTGTTCTTTTGTCAACCTGTTCATGATGAAATGGCAAACCAAACTAAATATTAATCACTTGACAGCTGACAAAATGGCCGCCAGTTAAAAAAGTGATGCCAACTTAAAGTTCTATACCTCAATAAAAAACACCCGATATAATCACTTAATTTAGCACGAGGAGGTCTTATGTCAATGCCAGCCAGTGTGCAATTTTGTCGCAATCGGTCACTATTTGACCTAGCTCCCATATAAAAAACTTACGAAAACACAAAAATTCAAAAGAAAAGGGGATTTATGTCCATCTGTCCGTCAGATAAAATCGTCATAGCTCCTTAACTACAAGAGCAGTGTGCTAACTTTTGTCACAATCGGTCACCATTTGACCATAGCTCCCATATAAAAAACTTATGGAAACACAAAACACGTAAAGACGGTTGTTTATGTCCGTCTGTCCGTCAGATAAAATCACGATAGCGCCTTAACGAAAAGAGCTAGAGGGACAAAATTTGACAAAAGTATTTTGGATATCTTTTAAAAGATGTGTGTTAAAAATGGAAAAAATCGGTTCAAATTTAGCTTGAGCTCCCATATAACCCCGCCCCGGGAAACACATTAATGCTGATAAATTGAATACAATTGTAATAGCTATGACGATTAAATTTAAAATAGGGAAGTTTTATGCAATTTTTGATCAGTTTATCAAATTTTATAGGAATCAGTCCATATTTGACTTTAGCTTTCATATAAAAAAACACTCACGGAAACCAAAAATTTTAGCAAAGGCCAGTTAAAGCTATTAAATTAGAAACTATGATAGCTATAGCCACTAAATTTTGCAAGAATAAGCTCTATATATATACCAGCCAGTGTATAAAATTTTGTTATAATCGGTCAACATTTGCCTATAATTCTTATATATATAACATCCCCTTTTTTATATCTACAATCAAAAAGATTTGGCGGTACATTCATTATATTAAGATTGCACCTATGAAATTAGATAGGCATCAATCAATGTTCAGCCCAGACTTTATATATGATGAATGCATTAGGAACTCCTAACGAAATATATGAACCTGTCGTATTACTATTAACATGTTTAGCCTAACTACATATTAACGAAAAGTATTTAGCAACTTATTAATGTAAAACTATACCCGGTTATGAGACCGAATTTTGATCAAAGTAAATACTGGGGAAACCATTAAAATATTTATAAAAGCTACTGCAACCGAATTTAGTCCAACGGTTTTACCAACAGTACTAATTAGCTTAGCGATTTTTTCAGTTTTGGTTCAGATTTTGAATTAGCTGCACCCTGTTTCTGAACTTAACACAACTTGATGGTGGGTATATAAGATTCGGCACAGCCGAATATAACACTCTTACTTGTTATATCTACAATCAAAATGATTCGGATGTATAAGCAGCACATTAGAATTGCACCAATGTCCAGACTTTATATAAGTTATTAGGAACTCCTCACTAAATATTAAACTAAACGAAAAGTATTTAACAGATTTTTAATGCTAAACTATACCCGGTTATGAGATTAAATTTTGTGCAAAGTAAATACTAGGGAGACCACTTACATACTTTTAAATGTTGAACTATAAAGCTCCTGCAACCGAATTTAGTCCAAATATTTTGCTAACAATACCAATTAGAGTAACAACTTTTTTCGAATTTGGTCCACATTTTGAAGTAGCTGCACCCTCGTAGATATATGAGAGGTATTTATAAATTTAATACAATTTGATGGTGGGTATATAAGATTCGGCTTATTCTTGCAAAATTTAGTGGCCATAGCTATCATAGTTTCTAATTTAATAGCTTTTAACTGGCCTTGGCAAAAATTTTTGGTTTCCGTGAGTGTTATTTATCAGCATTAATGTGTTTCCCGGGGCGGAGTTATATGGGACCTCTAACTAAATTTGAACCGATTTTGTCCATTTTCAACACACATCCTTTTCAAGATATCCAAAATACTTTTGTTAAATTTTGTCAATCTAGATCTTTTCGTTAAGGCGCTATCGTGCTTTTATCTGACGGACAGATGGACATAAAAAACCTTTTCTTTATGTATTTTTGTGTTTCCATAAGTTTTTATATGGGAGCTATGGTGAAATGGTGACCGATTGTGACAAAATTTTGCACACTGGCTGACATTGACATAAGACTTCCTTGTGCTTAATTTAGTATTACTAGCTTTTGTAGTTAAGGAGCTATCATGATTTTATCTGACGGACAGACGGACATAAATCCCCTTTTCTTTTTGAATTTTTGTAAGTTTTTTATATGGTGACCAATTGCGACAAAATTTTGCACACTGGCTGGCATTGGTATAAGACTTTCTTGTGCCAAATTTAGTGGTTATATCTGTTATACTTTTAGATTTATTGGCATTTAAGTGTATTTTAGGTGAATTTTAGGCTGTTTTCGTAAGTTTTTTGTATGGGAGCTATGGCTGAATGTTGAAATTTTACACGCTGCCTACGGCTAATGTAAAACTTCTATATACCAATTTCTATCATCATAGCTGCTATAATTTGTCATTTATTAACAAATAAGCGATTAGCTTAGACGAGGCTATACGGGAGCTATGGTCAAATGTGAACCGATTTTGCCCAATTTCAGTACCAAAATTTTCTCAGAGATGAAGAATATTTTTACTAAGTTTCAGTGAGCTAGCTCCTTTGGTTTAGGCGTATCGTGACACAGACAGACAGACAGACGGACATCGCTCAATCGTCTTAGAATTTCATAAGGATTCAGAATATATATCGTTTTTGGTTTTTGAGCCAATATTAAGGAAATTACAAACGCAATGACAATCTCAATATACCCCCTATTCTTTTTGATGGTGAGTATAAAAATGGGGGGTATATTGATATTGTCAATCCGTTTGTAATTTTTTTAATATTAGCTCTAAAAAACTAAAAAATTTATGTACATATATTCCGAATTCTTATGGAATTCTAGAGCGATGTCCGTCTGTCTCTCTGTTGCCGGTAAGATAGGGCAAAGGAGCTGGGTCACTGAAATTTGGCAAAAATATTCTTAACTAAAGGTATATCGATTTTGCGATTTCAAAGTGAATGTAAATAATACACATATAAAATATTTTGTTCATGATGTTTCTTGTTTACTATAAAGTTTGAACGTTGACATTATGTGTGAAATACGACATCATTTAAATGACCACCACGCGAAATGTTGCAAGCATTGATTCTTTTGATGTAATTTTCGACCACTTTTTGACACATTTTGGGCGGTATTTCAGTCATAACTCGACGATCTTTCGCGTTGCCCGACAAAAAAGGTCTTATGGTGCCAAAACATAAACTTGAGTTTTGTCCAAAAATTGCTGATTTTTCGACCACAGTTGGTTGTATCCAAAATTAATCCATATATAATTTATACACATTCCTAAAGCCTAATCTTTTAGAAAATGTCAAAAAAAACTCTTTTGAATTGAAAAGAATTTTTTTTTTTTGGATCGGATTATACTCGCGAAAGTTATACACACCGAAGTGTTTTACATGCCCGAGGTAGGCAACTTTGCTCCACTGTACTACAGATAAATGCGTCCCTAAACGTTATTCTAAAAGCTTAGCTCCTCTTCTACTGATGTCCTAAATATTGTCAAAATCCGTTCAGTTTGGAAACTGCAGAGGTAATACAAAAAAGTGATTTGCATCACTGTGCAATGGTAAGACAATCTTATGGTTATAGTCAATTACTTATCTTCATTTGGAAATATATTGGCAATTTCATTATTATTAAGGCATACAAATACAACTTTGAAAACTTTCAGATATCCTTAACTTTTTACTTATAGTCGAGTCTTTAGATAAATTTAGTCTTTAAACCCACAAATAACAATTCATTAGAAAATTTTGGTTTCGCCAATTTCTTAATTTGTAGTACGTGATTAAACTTTTATATATAGTTTACTTATTTTCCGCAAAATACAATGCCGGATAATCGTTAACAGATATAACTGAAAACTTCTATAGAAGTAACCTCAAACTCTCAAAATTAAGCTAACAGAAACAACTTATGTAATGGGTGTTTTTTTAGAGGTATAGAAATTCGAATTGAAATAAAACACAAGAAAATCGTTTTAATGTCCATCAATTTGGTTTTATTGGAAGGATAATTTTATGCCATTAATGTTTAAATATGATTTCGGGCATGTGGCCGCCGCGGCTGGCTCGAAAAAAGCCAATTCTACAGGTCCAATTTTCAACTACTTTTTCGAGCATATGGGGCCGTATGTTGGCAATAACGCCACGAATGTTGGCTTCAAAGTCCCCTAACGTTTCTGGTTTGTTGGCGTAGACGAGCGACTTCACATATTCCCAAAGAAAATAATCCAATGGTGTCAAATCGCACGATTTTGGTGGCCAATTGACAGGTCCATTCCGCGAAATTATGCGCTCATCGAATGTTTCCTTCAATAAATCAATTGTGACGTGCTCTGTGTGGCATGTAGCGCCGTCTTGTTGGAACCACAACTCATCCACATTCATGCCATCCAATTGGGGAACAAAATAGTCGGTTATCATGGCTCTATACCGGTCTCCATTTATGGTAACTGACTCTCCAGCATTATTTCGGAAGAAGTATGGCCCAATGACTCCACCAGCCCATAGAGCACACCAAACAGTCAGTTTTTGTGGATGCTATGGCGTCTCAAGGGTCTCATGTGGATTCTCTTCACTCCAAATGCGGAAATTTTGCTTGTTGGCGTAGCCATTCAACCAAAAATGAGCCTCATCACTGAACAAAATTTTGCGATGAAAATCAGCATCGAGATCAATCTCATTTTCGGCCCATACACCAAAATCACGACGCATTGCATGGTCTCGCGGCTTTAATTCTTGCACAAGCTGGATCTTGTAAGGTCGCAAGCCAAGATCTTTGCGCAAAATCTTCCATAAAGTTGATGGACAAAGCTCCAATTGCTGTGCACGGTGGCGAATCGATTCATTCGGGTCCTCTTCAACACTTTGCTCTACAGCGGCAATTGTTTCTTCGGTGCGCACTGTTCGACGTCGCTGCGGATGCGTATTATCACATAGAGTAAACGTAGTGCGAAAACGATCCATGGTTAACCGAATTAATTGCTCTGATGGACGATTATGTCGACCATAAAATGGACGGAGCTTGCGGTAAACTTCGCGAACTGAACCATTATTTTCGAAATAAATTTGCACGATTTGCAAGCGTTGTTCTTTTGTCAACCTGTTCATGATGAAATGGCAAACCAAACTAAATATTAATCACTTGACAGCTGACAAAATGGCCGCCAGTTAAAAAAGTGATGCCAACTTAGAGTTCTATACCTCAATAAAAAACACCCGATATGAGAAAAAAGGACCCCAACTTCATTTGCAGCAAAAAGCATAGAATCTGCGGTTTAACCAGCCATAGTCGTATTGTAAATTATTGTTTTATAACCGACCATATACGACATACTGCAGTAGACCATAAAATTTATATTAACTCTATTTTTTATAGCCCAAACTCTAAAGTACAAACATACTTCTCTATTTAAATATAACTAAAAACAAATTATGATAAAAATCATACTGCATTACCAACAATATGCAGATAATAAAAGACTAAAATTTGTCGTAAAAAAATAAACTATATATTTTTTTTATATATAAAAATTTATGAAAATTTTTTGTTTAAAATTCTTCTTTCATACTCATACGGAGATGCTTGAATTCAAATGTGTTCAAATGTAATTTTCTTATCTTGTATAAAAATGACAAAAATCTGCACAGACTGACCATGAAGTAAAAATTAATGAACGATGTTTTACTATTTTCCTTTTTACTATACGAGTCTTCTACATATTCCCCCCACTACAAAGTTTTTACGTTATTTGCCACGATTCTTGGTTGCAATGTCAAATTACAGAGAGTTCGAAAAAAATTTGTACATACATACATTCAGTTCTCATTCTCTACTTTTTGGCGTCACAGCCGTTTTTTCAATGTCAGCAGAATAATGTCTGACAATGAAGACATACTTTTAATGCTGACATTAACCCACTCCGAGATTTGTCTCTGTTGCTATTGTTGAATTTGTGCACTCTATAATTGGTAATTGTTCTTTGATAGAAAATATTGTTTTTTTTTCTTTTTCAGAAGTTTATTAATTTTTTTGTAAGTTTATTCAAGATACTTCTGTTACCTTTTTGGAGAAGGTGGTCCACTTAAGCTTTTTATACCCTTCACCACTATAGGTGGAAGGGATATCGACGCTTTATATTCAAAAAGTGCTATCTACATTTTCGACCAAAATGGTTTTTAATGGAAACGTGTTCCTTGGCTTATTTGTCATATGTTATATAAATTTTAAGGAAGAAAAATAATTTTAAAACATTTTTTTTTATAAATTGTGTTTGTGCTATCTACACATAATCAAAAAATAGTGCTATCTAAAAAAAATGTTTGTGGAAATAATAACAATTGTTATAAAATATACATTGTAATTTGTGATAAACCAACAAATAGAACACAATTCCCTGCAACGTACTGTAATCATGGATTTCTAAGATATACTCGGCCTTTGATCTTAACAGATTGTAAATAAACGTCATATAAGAAAGAGAGTACCCTGAATTCTATTGACATATTTATAATAAACCTTGTTTTATTCAAAAAACTTGTTATTTTAATTAAAATTCGTGATATTTTGATAAAAGTTTCAATTTTCGTTATATTTTATTTTTTTCTTGTTAAAATAATGCTATCTACTTGCTTTAGTACTTGAAACGATCAAATTTTAACTCGTAAAAAGTGCTATCTACTATAGAACCGAAAATATAAGGAGTTAATAAAAAAACTTAATTTTTACAAGATCTTAGCCCCAATTTGTATGGTATTGTAAAACAAAGTTTATTTATTTCTCTTATAGTTAATGACAAAAACAGTTTTTTCCCTCTCCTGTAAAATTGTGAATTTGTAGATAGCACTTTTTGAATATAAACCCTCGATATTATAAGTTTGGGCTGATGTATGTAACGCATAGAAATATTTGTCTTAGACCCACCTTTTAGTATACCAATAGGCTTAGAATCACTTTCTGAGTCGATTTAGCGATGTCAGTCCGTCCGTCCGACTGTCTGGACGGCTGGTTGGACCCCCATGTAAACCATATAATCAAAGTGCAGGTCGCAATTCTAAAGATAATTTGATGAAATTTGGCACAGATCATTTTTTTCATAGTGGGACTATAACTATTGAAATTCATCAAAATCGGTTCATTATTTATGGTACCTCCCATAGGTCCCACTTCCCGGAATTAATATATTGGCCACAAATATTAATATTTTTTCATGAAATTTAAAGCAGATACTGCTTATGTAATCTTAAATCACTGTATTAATTTTCATTGAAATAGGTTCACATTTGACCATAGCTCCCATACAAACTCTTCTGTCAAAACGCACTAAATGAGACAGAAATCACTAAAACGCTTGTAAATCTGAAGATAAAGGGAATTTTAAATTTATTTTTTGCATACATAATTCTTGTAATCAATTTTACAAATTTCGACATAATCGGTCCACATTTGACCTTAGCTCTCATATAAGTCTAAATGACAGAAACAACTTAAATATATAAGTTTTGAGAAAATGTTTGTATGATGGCAAAATTCAAAAAATATTTGTCTTTATATAGGAAAAAGAATACCTTTGACATTAGTGGTGAAGGGTGTCGTATGGTCGCGCTTGACCGACCTTAGCACTTTTTTGAATTAGGACCAGCACTCAGGGGATGGCCAGGGATGTCAAATATGATACAATTGTACTTTTCTTGATACATTTTATCCACTGCTGGTACCGTGGTACTTGGTACGATATGCAATTCTTAGATTTCCACAGAGTCGGTTTAGGATTTTAAATTTTATTGACTATACTTATAATTGATACCCGTCAAATTTTAAAACAAAGTCTAATATTTCTTTTTTCAATAAATCTAAAAAATAGTGCCTTAATGGTCTGAAAAGTACATTTTATTTTCATATTTGGTACAAAATCAGGGAAGGCCTAGGGATGTAGGGTTACTGTACGGCTAAAGAACAAAATTTGTCAATAGTGTGTCATTCGGACTACTGACATATCGAGAATATACTGATACGATTTAATGGACACGCAAGACTGTGCGTATTTCGACCCCTGATTTTGTTAGAACACAATCCGAATTAGTACCGATAGGAGAGTGTGATATAACCCATATTTCGACGGTGCATTATGGAATTTCTCCTGCAAAAAGGGCATTTTTTGACTATCACTATCAAAAATCGAATAATGCCATTTTATAGAGAAGAATCTGACAATGAAAAATCTGTATTTTTTTCCTAAGATAAATATATATATATATATATATATATATATATATATATATATATATATATATATATATATATATATATATATATATATATATATATAAAGATAAATATATATATATATATATATATATATAGAATAAATCGGTTAAAGTCAGCTGAATTTTGTGAAACAAAAATTTATGGCAAAATTATTGAAATTTAAAGGCTTATGTATCAAAGATATTTTAACTGGCAAAATCTAGGTATCAATTTTTTTTAAGTCTGAGATTTTGTTGTTGTTTAAAAGACAAAAAAAGTTTATTGCATACATAGTTTGGGAGATATAAGCGCATAAAAATTTTCCTATAAAATTCAGCATTGGCTGTTTTCGTTGGAGAAAAAGTAATTTAGCTCGGTTTACCCCCGTGCTCTCAGTACAATGTAATGAAAGGCGAAAGGCTTTCTTTCGAATTAGGCAAAAAAATTCAGCAACTTTTGTCAATCTTTTGAAAAAATAAAAATTAATTAAAAAAAAGTACGGAATATTGCTTATAATAAAAAAGCATTGCATACCTTCAGGCTTAAATTGCAGTTATTAATCCTAACATTTGTTTAAATTACATTATCTTGAGATTTACGAAGTACCTCTAGGAGTCTACGGATTTAAATACAAATTAGTACAGTTCTTTCTTGGATCAACTAATAGGCATGTGACGAATTTCACTAAATTTTATTGAGAAGTTTGCCTTATTCATTGAAAATAAAAATACATGAAAAAAATATGGGTCCAAGGCAGGCACCCCAAGAAGTCAACGGATATTAACCAAAATTAGTAGAGATCTTTATTGAATCGAGGGATAAAAGTGTGCCGAATTTGATCAAATTCTATTGAAGATTGCGGGTAATACATTGAAAAGGAAAATAAGTGAAAAAATGGGGGTCCAAGGGAGGTACCCCAAGAAGTCGACGGATATCAACCAAATTAGTAGAGCTCTTTCTTGGATCAAAAAATAAAAGTGTGCCGAATTTTATCAAATTCTATTGAAAATTGCGGGTAATACATTGAGAAGGAAAATAAGTGAAAAAATGGGGGTCCAAGGGAGTAAACCCAAGGAATTAAAGGATTTCAAATAAAACTAGTGAAGCTCTTTTTTGGGTCAAATGATAGAGTTGTGCCGATTTTTATGAAATTCTGGTGCGGGTTGTACATTGAGAAGAAAAATAAGTGAAAAAATGGGGGTCCAAGGGAGGTACCCGAAGGAGTAGACGGATTTCAAAGTTTTTTTGATTTTTTCTTATCTATATAAAATTAAATAAGTGTGCCAAATTTCATCGTTGTAGGATCACTCCTTCTATTTTTTGCAGTTAGATGTATGAAGAGATATCACTGTGCGGTGCTCCAGTAGTCGAGAAGCTCCAAAATATACTTTAAAGCACCAGCTCACATATGAAAGCTGTATTTTATATTCGATCTGATAAAGATGGTAGATATTCTAAAGATAATTATAATCATTATAATCACCAGCAATAAAGATTTCACTCCTGGGACAACTCTCGAGGATCTTCGAAATGGAATCGGAAACAGCATCGAAGCCAGATAATGTTGTGTCCCTTTCCGCGTTTGGTCTTCTGTATAGAAAGTAGAAACCCAGAGACAGCTAAGTTCGGCATCATGCTACCTAATGATTGCTGGCACTAATACGCAATATCATCGCAAATGTACATTACAATGCCCCTGTTAAAGCTAAAATGGATGAGAAGTGGTCGCCAGGTATGTGAAAACCCTGTGGATTTGAAAATACCTGGGGGTCAAATAACGAGAAAACATCCGCTCTATGGAGACAAATAAATAAATAAATAAATAAGAAATTGATATTGGCAAATAGAAAAACTAAAAAAAGATTGTCTTTTACAATGAAAATTTCTGCGTGTCTATTTTCAGCTGATTTGTAAATGGATTGCCACATATAAATTTTCTTGGGGAATTGCTTATTTATCCGGTATTCTTCCTAAACATTGTATCTTTCACCCGTAACATACGTTTTGGTATCCATTAACAACAAACGTATTTTTTCATAAAATTTGATTTCAAGTTTTTCGCTCTAAGTTATTAAATAATGCGAGGAAGAACCTTCAAAATTTGAAATGAACAAGCTTTCCACGAACCTAAGTGCGTCAGAATACGATGAGACACTAGTATCTTTCAGATGCTATCCTGGCTTCAGAAGCTCTACATCCCGTGTATCTTTGCTAGATTTTGTGATAAAGATATTATCCAGGTTTTCTCCTAATGCAAAGAGTTATGTTGAAACTAGTCAAATAGCTTATGGAAAGGGAGAAGTGTTGGAAAACATTTGGTGTCAACTTTTCTGCATTTTAAGTGGGAAGAAGATAATTCCACATACGGTCAGTGCCACCACAAATAGTATCACAGCTACAATAATAACAAAAATGTTCCAGTGAATCAATAGATTTGAATATCCTACCGTCACCGCTGAGTCCTTTCGCCTTCCTCTTGTATGCAGTCAAGAAGCTCCAAAATGTACTTTAAAGCTATGTTCCTTACTTGAAAGAGGTGTATTCCATTTTCAATCGGAGGTAACTAAAATCTACCCACGAAACTTGGAAAATATGTTCAGTCCACCGAACATTACAATAGGTTCGCATACCCAAAACATCAAGATCGTCTGGTTCGCCAATATTTATATCATCCATGAATAAGTATAAAGCAACATGATTGCATTCGCGCTTGTATGTTAACACAAAATATTAGGTATTATTTACCACATTTTATTAACATTGGATTAAGACTCAGGAGATAGCTCTTACTTGTGCATAGCATTGTAAAGGAACTGAGGAAAAAGGTTATAGAAAATGGGTATCGAGGAAGCAGTGTTTATGGATTGAAAGTTTCTTTTTGCGTTTGTCTATTTTAGTTACTCCTGATGTACTAATCTACTATCGATGAATATTAGGCTCACGGGATGTTGGAGGTGACTGAATACTCCAAAATCCAATTCGTTTTTTTAAATTTCTCATTTTTATTTGAAAATTTCTCAATTTGATTTGAATATTTCTCAATTTCATTTGGAAATTTCTCAACTTCAACTGAAAATTTCCAATTTTATTCGGAGTTTTCTCAATATCAAATGGAAATTCTTAACTTATTTGAAATTTTCTCCACTTCAGCCGAAACTTCTGAATTTTATTTGGAATTTTCCTAAAATTAACCTCAAATTCTCAATTTTATTTAGAATTTTCTTAATTTCATTTGTAATGTTCTCAGTTTTAACTAAAAATGGCGCAAAGTAACCCTGCTTGATAAAGCGAGAAGATACAACGGAGTTTTTTAAAATTTATCTGCTGTTACTAGTACAATCGCAAATTTTCATATGGGGCTCGAACCCAGGCACAATTTGTTATATTAGCGGTTGGTAGACGACATGCTAACCATTTAAGCCACAACACTCATTATCTGGAGTAGCGATCCAGTACCTGGTGTTATTACATAAAATTCTAAATGCTTTCTTTGGAATAAACATATTCATCCCCCGCGTTATCACATTTACGACCAATTTTGCTTTGCCATTGAGATTATTGTCGATAAGACATAGTTTCCAATTAAATTGCCTTAAACTCTCGTTTAGATCATCTCAACATGCTTTTTTGTAAATAAGTCTCACGATTTTCCTAGTGGGAAATGAATGTCTGAAACCGAGAAAAATATAGAAATGATACAGTGATCCTTGTTATCGAGAAGTGTACAAAGTTAAAAAAACCTGGGGCCAAATTACGGCATTCGATATCGATCGAAATCCTAGATATTTTCAAAACATTTGTATATCATACTTTAAGGATAATCAAAATTATTTAAAAGATGCACAGTTTACTATATTTTATTGAAGTTATATGCCAAAAGATGAACAATAGTAAAAGAGTTTTAATTGAACAATATATATTTTTAAAAACGAGTCCAAATGGATACCAAATTTCAATAAACTTTTTGCATCGAAGTAACTTTGAACATCCCTAAAATATACTTCACAATATTCGCTTAAAAGTCTGAGTTTTCGATCGATATCGAATGCGGTAATTTGGCCCCTGGTTAAGGGTATTGTTTTAGTATACTTCAACGTCCAAGATGTCGGTTGTTTAATTCGATTATTGCACAATGTGGCTGTTGTAGTAATAGCGTGATCTGTAATAAAATATTTAAGATGTGTCACTAATGTTTTCCACAACCTGGGGATACCCTAGGCTACCCTCGTTCAACTGACGAGCTGCTTCAATAGACTGAGTCCATGGGAAATCTGGAATTTGGAGGTTCAAATTTGTTGCGCATTTGGGAAAGGTTTTGGGTGTCATTTGGTTTTTCTCACATAATGGCAGGTGTTTAAAATTGTAGGATTAATTCTTGACCAGTAGGAATTAAGTCTTAAGTAATGTTCAGAATTCCTTGCGTATTGCTCTCGGCCTCTGCAATAGGTGGTGTATGACTACCAAGTACAACATTCATCTGCTAACTTGTTATCCTCGAGACTATCATATTCTTATGAATGTCTTCCTAAGCTACTTTGTATGATGTGATATTGAGTATGTGCATGGTATGTCGTCTAATATCATTTTCTAATTTCGTTAGAAGGTGGCTTTTATGTTATCCCAGAAGCAACAGCCTTTGGAGAATTTGGCTTCGATCCTTAAGCTGAAGGACCAGAAGGGATGACAGTTGTAAGCAGCCTGTTACTGTCTTCAGGTGTACATTTTGACAGGTCAGTAACTTTTTTAAACGAAGTATCGCTCACATTCGTATAATGATATTGTTGGCGGTGAACAACTTAACATTTTGTATATCTGGAATATCTGTGCCAATAGGAATGCTGAAAAGACTGTAAACTTTGTAAAGTAGCGATAATTAAAATTGCTATTGCCTTAAATTAAAAACTGAGTTCAAGTTAAATATACTTCAGTTGTACGAGTATATTAGATGTTCCTGCGAAATCACAACAGATTGTGAGATGTTTGTCTAGGAAGTCGATGTCATGTCAGTTTAGGTTTTCAAATTAAAGAAGAACAAAAAATTAAAAACAGCAAAAACAACTTTTTGCAACTGACAAAGTGTAAACCGCGAAGCGTTTTAATGTCACTTCATTTGACATAAAGAAACTTTCATTCACTCGTTCATTCAATTTAAAAATAAATTTACACTCTTAAAATAAAAACATAAAGATACGAGCATAAACCATGAAGTAATTGTGTAAAATGGTGTAAGTAATGTAACAAATGTGTGTATGAGAAAGAATAAGGACTAATTAAAAATGGCAAATTTGCTAAAAGTTTTCTAAATTCTACGAGCATGTGAGTTAAATTGATTAAAAATTTAAAGAAAATTTATTTTTAAAATCAACACAAGCTAACTTTTAAAATTCGCTAATTTTTTATGTGTTTTTGCTAATATTTGAGGAAGGGAAAATGTAAAAGAATAAAGTTAAAATTTTATTAGCTGACGACTGCTTATTGTCAACAAATTATAAATGAATTTCAAAGTAGCTGAAAAAAAGACACAAAAATATGCTTTACCCTAGTCGGAAAAAAAAGTTGCAAATTTCTTTTAGCTAATCAGCCGATTTGCTTTTTATTCGTTTTTTTTTTTCATTTCTTTGTGTATTTTTAACTTGTTCCTGAATCCTGGCTGCAGACTCCACTTAAATTGTACAACAAACAAGTTGTAAATCAAAATGTTTCCGTTTCAATTTTCTTTTTAATTTTTTTTTTGCTTTCTTATGGTTAGAAAAATTTGCTTATTTCTCAATTTCTTTTTATGTATATTTTTTCCGTCTTATTTTTTATATCCTCGAATTATCCTGTTTGCTTTTTGTAGATTGTCTGGTAATCAGACGACAAAAAAAGAAGTTGCCAGATTTTAAGTTACCAGGCAAGCTCGACGTCAAAAATGCTAACTAAAAATTACCTGAAGAAAAGCATTAAGTTCCAAAAGCAACTGATTAGCAAATAAGCTATCAATTTTAATAATAGACTATGTTTGGGTAATAGGTTAGTAATTTATAATATCGATATAAATTTTATATACAATAAATAAATTTTATATACGATATACATTTTATATACAATAAAAACGAGAGGGCAATGAAAACCCAGCAACATTGCGAAAATTCTTCTGTTAACTCTTCCAGGTTTGGTGGTTAGTTATAAAACCACTTATTATTTCTTCGTCAAAACTTATTTCGTGCCACCTATTGATAATTTATTACATTTATGAAGCCTCCGTTAATCATTTGTTGCGAGACTTTGTAGCTAGAGTGCACTGGTTAAATTTTGATCTTTATTTAAGCTCGGGAAACCTTTTAATTTTTTTAACAGTTCAGATATGATTGAAATGAAGATTCAAACAAGTAAGAGTATTATATTCGGCTGTGCCGAATCTTATATACCCACCATCAGTTGTGTTAAATTTAGAAAAATATCCCATATATCTACGAGGGTGCATCTAATTCAAAATGTGGACCAAATGTGAAAAACAATTGTTACGCTAGTAGGTATTGCTGGTAAAATATTTGGAATAACTTCGGTTGCAGTAACTTTATAGTTCAACATTCAAAAGTGTGTAAATGGTTTCCCTAGTATTTATTTACTTTGAAAAATTCGTTATCGTAACCGGGTATGGTTTTACATTAACAAGTTGTTAAATACTTTTCGTTTAGCTAAATATTTAGTTAGGATAAATAAGTTGATAGTAATACGACAGGTCCATATATTTTGCTAGGAGTTCCTTATGCATCTACCATATACATAATCTTAATACGCTGCTTGTACCTTCGAATCTATTTGATTGTAGATATAAAAGAGGGGATGCAATATACATATATATATATTAGAATTATAGCCAAATGTTGACCGATTGTAACAAAATTTCACACACTGGCTGGTATTTATATAGAGCTTATTTTTGCAAAATTTAGTGGCAATAGCTGTCACAGTTTCTAAAGCTTTTAACTGGTCCTTGCTAAATATTTTTTGGTTTCCGGGAATGTTTTTTATATGAAAGCTATAGTCAAATATGGACCGATTCCTATAACATTTGATATACTGACAAAGACTTCTTTATTCTAAATTTAGTCGTCATAGATATTACAATTGTACTCAATTTATCAGCATTCATGTGTTTCCCGAGGCGGGGTTATATGGGAGCTCTAACTAAATGTGAACCGATTTCGCCCATTTTAAGTACACAACTTCTATAACATATCGAAAATATTTTGAAATATTTTGTCTTTTTAGCTCTTGTAGTTATGGAGCTAAATATCTAAGGGACAGACGGAGATAAACCCCCTTTTCTTTTTGTATTTTTTGTTTCCATAAGTTTTTTATATGGGAGCTATGGTCAAATGGTGACAAAACTTTGCGCACTTGCTGGCATTGACATAAGACTTGATTGTGCTACATTAAGTGGTTATAACTGTATAAGCGATTAGCCTAGGCGAGTATATACGAGAGTTATGGACAAATGTTAACCGATTTTGCCCAATTTCAATACCAAAATTTTCTTCGAAATGAAGAATGTTTTTACTAAGTTTCAGTGATTTAGCTTTTTTTTCGTTTAGGCGTTATCGTTATTTTAACAGACAGACAGATGGACATCACTCGTCTTAGATTTTATAAGGATTCAGAATATATACAAACGGAATGACAATCTCAATCTTTTTGATGGTGGGTATAAAAATCGTGTCGTACGCCAGGGCTGTACAATATATCATTTACTTTCGATCACGGATCTTAAAAAGGTATGAAAGCTGGCCGCTATCCAAACTGATAGTGACTTGGAATACGTCGGCGATGTAGTTCTTCTAGCAATCAGTGGGTGATGTAGGAATGTTGAATACCAAACATCAGTTCTAATTGGTCTTAAATTGGTAATCCCAGGCATAAATGTTTTTTTTTTGTATTGGACCAACACTAAGGAGATGATTTCTACATATGCACATGGATGGAACTAGGAAAAATGTTTGTGGGAATGAGGACATAGGGAGTAGTAACTCCCGTTAATGTAGTAAGCTAACATGTGCCACGAGTTCTCCCATAAGAACAATAAAACATGGGTTAAAACGTCGGTCTAGTAACCCACTTTTGGAAAAAATAATTTAACTAAGTCAATTTTATATAAAAACTTAAATAAATAGGTACGTGTGTTTAAAAATAATTTAAAAACTTGTTTATTAAATGCATAAAATATTTACGAAAAATCGTATAGAATAATTTTTCCAAAAAATTACAACAAAGCAAGAAAAATCAGATAGAAACAAAGTTTTGATCTGGGATATAAGAATAAAATTGTATATGTAAATTAGAAGCTAGTAAGTTTTCAACATATGAAGTGGCTCAGTGAAAGAGTCTTCGCCTGGCAGTTTTAGGGAGCTGAATTCAAGCCCCCAACAAAATAGTTTTTATTGTTTTCTAAGTGCTTACCCAAGTCCCTATTTGGTAAGTACTTTCCTCCAATGACATCACCTTGTTAATGTAATGACTCTTTTATGACTCGTCCTCCGTACAAATAAACTAAGTGTTGAACGACATACAATATTTTGAAAGTGTCTCAAGAGGAATGAAAAAAATTTCTATTGATTACACTGCACAACAGTGAAAAAAGTGCAAGGTCGTGACTATATAGGTCCTATTCTACTATCAAAATGTAGTAAAACCCTATACTCAGTTTGGACAAGTTAGTCACCGCTTTATTTTTGTGGGCCTCCACAGTGTCCCAATATTATCATGATGCCTAAAAAAAGTGTCATCAGTTTTTACCAAATAGCTAATCAACCCTTAAACATATCGCTTAGCTATATTCGGCAAAAATGTAGCGAAGAGTATGGCGAATATTTGTTGCTAAAATTTTAATATAAACATGTTTTTTATCTTATCCTTTTTTTTAAAAAAGCTAATGAAAAATTTTGTTGTTTTAATTTTTCGATCATAACTTTTTGGAAATCCTGATTTTTCCTATACTATATTTGGGAAAATTGTAGGCACAGCAAAGCTTAATAACTTTTGTGAACACACCAATATAATCTGAACGTGTCTAGATACCAAAAATAGGTCATATAGACTTCCTTGTGCCAACAAAATAAAATTTTTTACTCAAATTTAAGCACGTGAAAAATTTTGAAAATTGCTGTTTGATAGAATCGTTTGACAGCAAAAATATTCCAAGTGGTATAAGAGATGAATTTTTAATCACATATTAACTCCAGTTGCTTTAGTTAACATATTTTTAATTTTTAATTAACATATTGAAATTTAAATGAAATCCTACGAAGAAGATTCGGTGTACTATTGACTTCTTTTGCATCTAGATTCCTTATTTTTTGTCGAAATTGCATCACAGACATCTCTTTTGAAAGCTTTTGACAGTATCTATTATTGCGTTTCTAAAGCTGTTGCAACAAATTGCCGCAAGGTGGCGGTATTGCCATGTTTCTTACAATTATATCAAATACATTTTATTTGGATCTTTTTCGATGTTGGTACATTCAGAAAATAATTAAAAAATAATTAGAGAACAAAATTTGCGGAATATTCTAAAACCATATTTTTTAGTTTTTGTTATTAAAAATGCGATTTCCGTATGTAACCTAAAAATAGCGCCATCTTTTTACAGAAATATTGTTTTTATAACCTCAGAGATTTATTTTCCACAACAATAAAGTTCTTTTTCGCAAAAAGACGTTTTTGAGATATTGCTAATTATAAAATTTGAGTTAAAAATATATATTTTTTTGACACAAGAAAATCTTTATGAACTATTTTTGGTATCCAAACACGTTCAGATTATATTTGTGTGTTCACAAAATTTGTTAAGCTTTACTGTGGCTACAATTTTCCCAAATATAGTGTAGGAATAATTATGATTTCCAAGAAGTTATGATCAAAAAATTAAAAACAAAATAATTTTTCTTAAACTTTAAAAAAAAAAAAAACTTTAAGATAAAATACATTTTTATCATAAAATTTTAGAATAGGACCCATATAGTCACGACCTTGTACTTTTCAAAAGATGTTCATTTGTTGTGTAGTATTATAATCAGTAGGAATATTTCGAAAAACAATAATGCTTTAATTTTCATTTTAAATGTTTTCTATTATCTGTTGTTTCCGAAACATAAGTAGCGTCCCTCGTAGTGTGATAAAAAAATTATCTGAATTTCAAATTTCATATATGTTACCTAAGGATGTAGTTCAATGAATGTTTACCGTTGCGCTTTTCCAACAAATTAAAAAATGGGTTATCTTATGCCAAACTTCAGTCAGATCACTATCAAAATATTGCTCCTGCACGTTTTCAATTTGAAGAAAGTTGCGCCATTATATATTTTGTGATACCACCTAAGCAAGTAAATATGTATATTACTAGGGCTGATGTAGGAGATGTTAGATAGCAAGCAACGATTCTGATTGGTCTTACTGTAGACACCGACATATTACTATGAAAAAGCTCCTAATATTAGAAGGAACGTCCGAAACTTCTATGGAAAGACCAAGTAGAGAAAAATATTTCAAAGCTTGGCATACGAAGTTGGAAAATATGCGCACAAGATCGAAGCTCATGTATTTCTAAAATTTACTCGGTCTTAGACATTAACAGGTAGTAAATATAGGTCATTTTAGTAAGTAAGTATTACTAGCTTATCGTATTGATTCCAAAAAAAAAACTTAAAAACTCCTAAGTTGGACAATATCAGTATAGAAGACATAAATTAACATTAATGTTTAAGAGCTCAGATAGATCGTGCAGAAAAAAAATAACACAGATAAAAATCGCTAAAATCAGCAAGGGCAAAGCAATTACAGTCTCTTCCTCGTCAACATTACGATAACTTCTGCTGCGGTAAAGATTTAGTCTTTTCATTGAACCCAAAAACACAGAGTCTTGTGAGGGTAAAATTGGGTTACGCAGACTGTAGCGTGGAAGGGAAAGACCAATTTGATAGTTAACCTTGACACATGTGGGCGAATCCTTCATGACGGACGATACATTTATACAAATTTTGTTGTACTTAAATGGATCCCATTGTCGTTATACACTTCTCTAACTAATGCATTTGCCGTTTGGAGCCGAAGTTAAAGCGTAGGTCACTTTCAATGAGTCTAAAAATATAATCGGATGCAGCTCATTGTCATTGAGAGAAGTGCCCCTTGTTCCTATTGGAATGTCGTGGGAATTATGTTTGTGTGTATATGTATAAAATTAAGCAGACTTTGAGCCCATACTAAAATTCGATACCTTTATATAGATGTTTTTGCAATTTTTATGAACTTTTAAAAACGCCATCATTTGCAAAAACTTATAAAATTTCGAAATGGGTGGAAATAAAGTCTTGCCATTCACAAAGAGACCAATCAAAAAATGTATTTTTTATATATTATAAATGATCAATGATAATTTTTTTCCATTAACACAAATATGTTATATTGACAGTTTAAAAATTTTGTCCTTGGTTTAAGGTTTTTTTGGATTTGCCCATATGGTTTCTTATATCTAGCTGGTACACAGTAATCAATGTTATTCGGAATTCCGAATAATGGAGTATTCTATTGGTTAGGGAGACTAGCATCTAAAACTAGAACGACAACAGTCTGGCATCTCTAGTGGCTAAATATATGTCTACTCCGCCACTTGTACTTTTACTAGTCTCTTATTTTCTCTGCATAATTTTTTATATTTCACAAGACAAAAATTATGAAATCGTGCAAAAGCTGCAAAGAATTGAATGAATTATTTGCTATCGAAATTTGTTTTTTTTTCCACCAAAAATTTTATATCCTCTTTTGTTTGATTTAAATTTATTTTCGCAAAAAAACGAAAAGAAAAAAGAAGCAACGTGTTAATACGCTTGACTGGATTGTGCCACCACCATTAAAAAATATCATGAAAAAGAGTCCCCCCCATATCAGAATCCTAACAACCCATTCCATTTCTGTTTTAGTTCACTGTCACCACATTTCACAAAACGTAAACAGAAGAAGATGAGGCAAGAAGCAAAAAAACATGCCCAAGTAATTGCGTTCCCTTGTCTTCCTTCTGTTATCTGTCTTAGCTTAACTTTTGCTGCAGGAGTTGTACAATTTTCTTCTTTTGATTCCTTGTTTGTATTTTCCAAAAAAACTGAATGAATTTTTTTGATTTTCATACGATTTGTTTATTCATTGTTGTCTTTTTTTCTTCTTTTTGTTGTTACTGTTGTATTCCTAGATTGGCGCTTCTATTTGGAAGTGCACAGGAATACATGTCCTGGTGACTGAGTGTGAAGTTGTAATTCATGTTCGTTCATGTTAAACAATCGAAAGTTTTGTGGGAGGGGGTAAAGTATAAGAAAAGGTCCCCTTTTCATCCCCTCAGGTTAAAAGTGTAAGTAAATATATTTATGGAATAAAAAGAAATAAAAGTAAAAATATTGAATTTGTTTGTCTCTTAAAACGAGGGTTGTGGAAGGGAAAATGATTGGGTTTTATTTGAATAGGAAGATTAAAGAGCAATTCATGTTTTTGCAATTATTCTGCATTTTTCAACTTTAGCCACTGTCAAATTTGTGTGTCAAATGATGCCAAATCTGTCAAAGGTTAATTGTGATGCGATTTTTAACGGAAGTAAAAGAAAGCCAAAAGCGTTTTATTTTTTAGTCCTTTAAATAAGACCCCAGGCTATAAAGATTTCTAATTTGGGACAAATACATATTTTAAGATTTTTTTTTATCAAAAATAAGCAGTAATTGCTGGATATTTCGAAATTATGTGTAATGAATACGAATACTTCAAATGCATTTGTTTTACACAATAAATCAAAACGAAAGAGAAAGTATAAAAATTCGAAAAAAGAAATATTTTAAATAATTTGGGCACTTATTTTTATTAATCTAAAACAGAACTTGGGTAATGATTTCCTTAAGTCTTTCATGAAAAAATTTGAAAATCATTGCTGTCATAAAACACATAAAACATATCTGTATTTGCTCTAATCTTGTATATTGGCCGACTTCATCTTCTAATATCAATGATTCCCTGTGGGTCATATGGCCTCAATCATCATCTATTTGATTAGGGTTTGCAAAAGTTTGCATTAGCACTTCGATGGTACTTGTTCGTTTTTAAGTTTCGTAACCGTAAAACAGGTTGGACTTCACATTCAAAATTCATAATCTTAACTAAGTTATTGCTGATATTTCACTCTATTCAATGTCCTAGTCAGCGCCACTCTTTGTAGATATAAAACTGACAAGATAGCAAAACTTTGGTAATGGCAAGTACTCAGGTAACTGGTTACCTTGTAATGACTACAGCATACCCTCCGAATAACTAATAAGTTATTACAGAAGTGCTTATTTGTAATTAAGATTAAACTAAATTGCTCTGGTTCAAATCCCACCAAGACCAACAATTTTTATACACACCATCAAAAAGAATGGGGGGTATATTGAGATTGTCATTCCGTTTGTAATTTCCTTAATATTGGCTCAAAAACTAAAAATATATATTCTGAATCCTTATGAAATTCTAAGACGATTGAGCGATGTCCGTGCGTCTGTCCATCTGTCTGTCTCTCTGTTGAAATCACGATAACGCCTAAACGAAAGGAGCTAGCTCACTAAAAGTTAGTAAAAATATTCTTTATCTCTGAGCAAATTTTGGTATTAAAATTGGGCAAAATCGGTTTACATTTGACCATAGCTCCCTTATAACCTCGTCTAGGCCAATCGCTTATTTGTTAATAAATGACAAATTATAGCAGCTATGAATTTGGTATATAGAAGTTTTACATTAGCCCTAGGTAGAGTGTAAAATTTCATCAAAATCGGTTCACATTTAGCCATAGCTCCCATACAAAAAACTTACGAAAACAGCCTAAATTTCACCTAAAATACACTTAAATGCTAATAAATCTAAAAGTATAACAGTTATAACCACTAAAGAAGAAAGTCTTATGTCAATACCAGCCAATGTGCAAAATTTTGTCGCAATCGGTCAGCATTTGACTTAGCTCCCATATAAAAAACTTATGAAAACACAAAAATTCTAAAAGAAAAGGGGATTTATGTCCGTCTGTCCGTCAGATAAAATCGTGATAGCTCCTTAACTACAAGAGCTACTAAGACTAAATTAAGCACAAGGAAGTCTTATGTTAATGCCACCCAGTGTGCGAAATTTTGTCACAATCGGTCACCGTTTCACCATAGCTCCCATATAAAAAACTTATGGAAACACAAAAATATATAAAGAAAAAGTTTTTTATGTTCGTCTGTCCGTCAGATAAAAGCACGATAGCGCCTTAACGAAAAGAGCTAGAGGGACAAAATTTTACAAAAGTATTTGGGATATCTTGAAAAAGATGTGTGTTGAAAATGCACAAAATCGGTTCAAATTTAGTTAGAGCTCCCATATAACCCCGCCCCGGGAAACACATTAATGCTGATAAATTGAGTAATAGCTATGACGATTAAATTTAAAATAGGGAAGTTTTATGCAATTTTTGACCAGTTTATCAACTTTTATAGGAATCAGTCCATATTTGACATTAGCTTTCATATAAAAAACACTCACGGAAACCAAAATTTTAGCAAAGGCCAGTTAAAAGCTATTAAATTAGAAACTATGATAGCTATGGCCACTAAATTTGGCAAGAATAAGCTCTATATAATGGGTGTTTTTTTTTAGAGGTATAGAACTTCGAATTGAAATAAAACACAAGAAAATCGTTTTAATGTCCATCAATTTGGCTTTATTGGAAGGATAATTTTATGCCATTAATGTTTAAATATGATTTCGGGCATGTGGCCGCCGCGGCTGGCTCGAATAAAGCCAATTCTACAGGTCCAATTTTCAACTACTTTTTCGAGCATATGGGGCCGTATGTTGGCAATAACGCCACGAATGTTGGCTTCCAAGTCCCCTAACGTTTCTGGTTTGTTGGCGTAGACGAGCGACTTCACATATCCCCAAAGAAAATAATCCAGTGGTGTCAAATCGCACGATCTTGGTGGCCAATTGACAGGTCCATTTCGCGAAATTATGCGCTCATCGAATGTTTCCTTCAATAAATCAATTGTGACGTGCGCTGTGTGGCATGTAGCGTCGTCTTGTTGGAACCACAGCTCATCCACATTCATGCCATCCAATTGGGGAACAAAATAGTCGGTTATCATGGCTCTATACCGGTCTCCATTTATGGTAACTGACTCTCCAGCATTATTTCGGAAAAAGTATGGCCCAATGACTCCACCAGCCCATAGAGCACACCAAACAGTCAGTTTTTGTGGATGTAATGGCGTCTCAAGGGTCTCATGTGGATTCTCTTCATTCCAAATGCGGCAATTTTGCTTGTTGACGTAGCCATTCAACCAAAAATGAGCCTCATCACTGAACAAAATTTTGCGATGAAAATCAGCATCGAGATCAATCTCATTTTCGGCCCAAACACCAAAATCACGACGCATTGCATGGTCTCGCGGCTTTAATTCTTGCACAAGCTGGATCTTGTAAGGTCGCAAGCCAAGATCTTTGCGCAAAATCTTCCATAAAGTTGATGGACAAAGCTCCAATTGCTGTGCACGGTGGCGAATCGATTCATTCGGGTCCTCTTCAACACTTTGCTCTACAGCGGCAATTGTTTCTTCGGTGCGCACTGTTCGACGTCGCTGCGGATGCGTATTATCACATAGAGTAAACGTAGTGCGAAAACGATCCATGGTTAACCGAATTAATTGCTCTGATGGACGATTATGTCGACCATAAAATGGACGGAGCTTGCGGTAAACTTCGCGAACTAGACCATTATTTTCGAAATAAATTTGCACGATTTGCAAGCGTTGTTCTTTTGTCAACCTGTTCATGATGAAATGGCAAACCAAACTAAATATTAATCACTTGACAGCTGACAAAATGGCCGCCAGTTAAAAAAGTGATGCCAACTTAAAGTTCTATACCTCAATAAAAAACACCCGATATATACCAGCCAGTGTGTAAAACTTTGTTACAATCGGTCAACATTTGGCTATAATTCCTATATATATAACATCCCCTTTTTATATCTACAATCAAAAAGATTTGGAGGTACATTCATTATATCAAGATTGCACCTATGAAATTAGATAGGCATCAATCAATGTTCAGCCCAGACTTTATATATGATGAATGCATTAGGAACTCCTAACGAAATATATGGACCTGCCGAATTACTATTCACGTGTTTAGCCTAACTACATATTAAGCACAACGAAAAGTATCTAACAACTTATTAATGTAAAACTATATCCGGTTATGAGACCGAATTTTGATCAAGGTAAATACTGGGGAAACCACTAAAATATTTTTAAATGTTGAACAATAAAGCTACGGCAACCGAATTTAGTCCAAAGGTTTTACCAACAATAGCAATTAGCTTAGCGATTTTTTCAGTTTTGGTCCAGATTTTGAATTAGCTGCACCCTGTTTCTGAATTTAACACAACTTGATGGTGGGTATATAAGATTCGGCACAGCCGAATATAACACTCTTACTTGTTTTATTTTTATTAAAAGAGAATTTTTAAATGCTTTTTGAATTTTAAGAACATAAATATTACCTTCTTTAAAAAAATTTTTGGAAAACTAACTCATGGTAATGAAAAAATACCACCAGGAGTCAATTTTGATTATGTAGCGGATATTGGATACCAAACACGTTTCTGATTGGTCTTAACTTGGTAAGCCCAAGTTATCTGGATCATCCTTCATCTCATCTGTGGACAGTGAGTTCCTTGTGGTATCTCCCGGGGAACTTGTTTAACACCCTTTAATGTAGTGAGCTAACATGTACCGAGATTTGCCCCATAAGATCGATAAAAATGGGTTAATACGACGGGCTAGTAACCCTCTAGTGGAAAAAAAACAATTACTATGAAGAGGATAAAATTAGAATAAAAATGTCCTACAACCTGATGTTAGAAGAGGACGTCCGAAACTTCGATGGAAAGACCAAGTGGAGGAAAATTTGTCAAAGCTTGGCCTATATTCTCATAAGATTGAAGTCTATGAAATTCTAAAATATGCTCGGACTTTGACCTTAACAGGTTGTAACTATAGGCCATTTAAGTAAGTAAGAGTCAATGTTATATAAAAACTTATACAAAAAGGAAGATTTAAATTTTTAAAATAATTAAAAAAAAAACGTCTTTATTGTTTATTTAATGCATTAAACATTTACAAAAAAAAAAACCTATAGAAATATTTTTCCAAAAATTACAACAAAGCAAAAAATGCAGGGAAAAACAAGTAAGAAAGTGCTATAGTCGGTCAAGCCCGACCATGCCATACCCTTCACTACCAAGGCCAAAGGTGTTCTTTTATCTGTATAAAGACAAATATTTGCTGAATTTTGCCATCATACAAACATTTTCTCAAAACTTATTTATTTAAGCTGTTTCCATCATTTGGACTTATATGAGAGCTAGGGTCAAATGTGGACCGATTATCTCGAAATTTGGCAAATTGATTACAGTTGTTACAAAAATTATGTATGCAAAAAAATAGACTTAAAATTCTGATTATCTTTAGATTCACGAGCGTTTTAGTGATTTTTGTCTCATTTAGTGCGTTTTGATAGAAGAGTTTGTATGGGAGCTATGGTGAAATGTGGACTGATTTCAACGAAATTTGGTACAGTGATTTTGGTTTATATAAGCAGTGTTTGTTTAAAATTTCTTGAAAAAATATTGATATTTGTGGCCAATATATCAATTCCGGGAAGTGGAACCTATGGGAGGTACCATATATAATGGACCGATTTTGACGAATTTCAATAGCCATGGTTCCATTATCAATAAAATGATCTGTTCCAAATTTCATCAAATTATCTTCAGAATTGCGACCTGTAGTTTGATTACAAGGTTTACATTGGGGTCCAGCCAGCCAGACGGACGGACGGACAGACATCGCTAAATCGACTTAGAAAGTGATTCTAAGCCTATTGGTATACTAAAAGGTGGGTGTAAGACAAATATTTCTATGCGTTACATACATCAGCACAAACTTATAATACCCTTTCCACCTATGGTGGTGAAGGGTATAACATGATTTTGGATCTAAAAATAAATATTGTATATACTCGTATTAATTATAAGCTGCTATGTTTTCAACATATGAAGTAGCTCAGTGGAAGAGTCTCCGCCTAGCAGTCGTAGGGGTCTGGGTTCGAGCCCCCATGGGGTCATAATAAAAATTTTGTATTTCATTTAATAATATATTTATTTTTTTAAATAAAACAACAACAAAACAGTTTTTGTTGTTGTTTTCCAATTGCTCACCCAAGTCATTACTTTCCTGCAATTGGTAAGTTTTTGCCTCCAATGACATCCCCATTTTAAACAGTGAATGAGTAAGTAGTTCGTGTTCAATAGTTTAGCTGTTTAATTCATTATTTGGTAATGAAAAGTTTTGCTGGGTATGAATAACTTCATAATTTAAATTTAAATTGATGTGTGACAAAGGTAAAATATTAGTCTTAGAAATATTAATTTCAGCCCAACAACTCGAGACCCAATAATAATGGAATCAAAATTTTGATCAAGGTTATCTGAACCTTGTTAAAGCAGATATGCGGCATCGAGTAGTTTGACGGGTTCCCGATGGATGCATTATGTGGTCGATGAAGAGGATTGTAATATTGGCCTAATTAACGGCTTTATTCCAGGTTGTTTTAGTTTAAGGGTACTTGCTAGCTTCCGTGATACTACAATAACTTACTTAAATGGCCTATATTCACAACTTGTTAAGGTCAAAGGTCAAGCATGTTTTAGATGTCTATACGCTTCGATCTTGTGCGCATATTCTCAATTGCGTTGGCCAAGCTTTGAAAGACTTCCTTATACTTCGACCTCAAAGTTTCGGACATCATCAAGAGTGGGTTACTAGACCGACGTCTTAAACCCACATTAGGAAACTACAATAATAGGTGTTAGGGTTTGCTTACAAACTACGCTATTTTTGTTGATTTTACCTTCACCCCCTATGTAATACATTTTAACAAAACAACACAGCCAAAATACCAAAAAGTCGAGTAATTTTTATACATAATATCTGATGCAGTTTCCGCTACACTCCTCGAAAATCTGTTTGGATTCAGAGAGAATAGATCTTGTGTTGACCTAATCAACACAGTATGAATAGTACTGGAGCAATGTAATGAATTCTGCACAGAATTTTAGAAAATCATAACATGCCAACAAAAATTCTGAACTTAATTCGGGCAATGTACGTGGATTTTAAATGTCGGTTCCTACGCAAAGGTAAATTGTCTAATCAGTTCGAAGTTCTACTAGAGTAAGACAAGGATATATCTTGTCGCCTTTACTCTTTATCCTCGTCATCGAAAACATAATGCGCACGGCTCTGAATGCAAATATTACAACTGGAGGCTATATGTAAGTACCTTTAATTATCTTTGTATTTTGATATCAACAAAAGGTAGCGCAGAAGAGAATATTTAATAGCGTGTTAATAAAGCAAAACCATCATTCGGAGTTCTCCAAGCTATTTCGGAATCTCGGCAAATATCAACAACAACTAAGTTATGAATATACAACTCGAATGTCAAGTCCATCTTGTATTACGGTTGCGATAAACGATTACAAACCGTGGCCCAAGAAATGAAGATTTACTAAACGCAACAAACCAAATCCCTCCTTCTGTAGAGGAATATCAACGAAAATGGCCGTGGATAGGCCACACGCTTCGAAAGCCAAATACCAACATTGCTCTACAAGCGCTTTGTTAGAATTGATGTTGAGTTGATGCGGAGTTGCAAGCAGCAAACTATAGTATAGCAGCAAACTATAGTATAGCATTGTTCGATAACAATTCGATTCTGGTTCTATAACTGCAAGAGTTTCTCTTGATTAACCACTCTTTCCTATATTAAATGAATATACAAATATTGGTATTTCCCGTAGTTGAACCAGACAAAGCCTAAGACTGACTATGCCCTATAACAAGATCGTTACAGAACACAATTATGTCGCAGAAGCTTACATTTTTGAAATGAGATTTGAAGAATTATATCATGGAAAAGAGTTAGTAGATTGTAGAAAATATTCATGAAAACAACAGACAGAATTTTGCTCGCTGGTATTAAAGAGATATACAATCAGATACCAAATGGAATGAAACTCAAGCGAACAATTCGCAACTAAATGCAATAGATTGACGCACAAAAATGTGAATATAATTGATAAAATGCGAAAATAAAAATATACACTGAAAGAAATGTTTATGGTTTCTTTAGGGTGATTATAAGTTTGCAGTTATATTATTCTGGGTCTTTAAAGTGGTTGCTTTACTTTAGTTTGAAAGGGTTATTGGAGATAGAGTTTCACAAACTAAAATAAGATTGTGAATGATATTGGAAAATCATGAGAAATTATTGTGCTCTATATATCAGAAAGGACTTACTACGGATGCAAAGTATGATATTAAAAGTAATAATTCAAAAAGAACTCGGCAAATTTGAAGTTTGGAAGCAACTCTGAAACTTTATACTTATGTTTGTACATTTTTGCACCACTTTTTCTTTGGGTGTTTTAGAAAATATTCCATACCACAAGTGAAGTCGTAATGAAAATAGAAATACTTACAAACATAAAATACCTTGCTAACATTGAGAATAAAAAATAGGTTACTATCGTCCAGAGCGCCATTTCAAAGACACATCTGGAAGAGTGAAGGATGAAAAATAAACTTTTTCACTTTCTTAAAAATTTAAGATTAGTTTTATTTTTTAAATTTAAATGTTAGTCATTTATTTCGAAAAATTTGTGCAAAACCTTAATGTAAATGTTATTTTAATGATATTTTTTATCATCATATAGGTATGAAGGTTATTTTAAAATTATTAGTTAATATTGGTATGCCTATCAAAGTTATCGATATCCGTCCGTCAGGATAGCTTGGATTGGATGAAAAGCTTGTAACAGTTCGCAATTTTAATAAATTTAACAATAAGAATTGTTTTGATACTGATATCATTGTAATTTTGATAATAGCTCCGGTATAAAAGCTGCTCTCAAAACTCACGAAAAAATACTCGATAATCTGAAGATAACAGTTTTCAGTGAAAATATAACTGTCTTCTTATCTCATATCATACATAAAGGCATTCTTCTAGGCAGAAAGTGAGAATGCCGGAATAAATACTATATACATAACTCCTTCGTCACATCCGCGATAGAAAATGATTGTGGGGTAGATTTTGAAAATACAAAATGAAATGGAAGTTAGCATATGTGAATTTTTTAAAGAATGAATGTCACTCATATTCAAAGTTGACATTCACTCCACTTTCAAGCACAACGAGATAAAAGACTTTTCACATTTAACTACAAATATGGGAATGGAACTTAAAATATCGAAAGAGATTGTTTGTGTAAGTTAATAGAAAAATCTAAAAAACTACAGATGAAAATAATCACCTGACCTGAGATTCAATATTAAAAAAAGTTTATGTGAAGCTTATAATTCTCGAGGTTGTAAAAGAATTTGTGTAAATCGGTATTGCAGTCAACTTAGACAACGATATAAGTTTCGAAAAAAAAAACGTAGAATCATACTTGCCAACAGATGCTATTTTGGCTAATCAGGCAGCTAAGAAATAAAGCTCTCTCTGCAAGAACTTAAATCACGCTCTATAAAATGCTTACACTACCCGTGTTATAATATGTTGCTAAATCATGGCAGGCAGATGAACCTGTTCTTAGAGTTTTTGAGAGGAAGATTCTACGAAAAATCGGTGGACCAGTTTGCTTCAACAATTAATATCGACATCGAATGAACCATTAGCTGTATGAGCTATGTGCTCACATTGACATAGTAAAACGCATTAAACAGCAGCGGCGGCGTTGGCTAGGATATGTTGTTCGAATGGACGAAAATACTACAGCAAGAAAAGTCTTTGAAAATTATCCTGAGGGAACTTGTAAAAGAGGACGTCCGAAACTTCGATGGAAAGACCACTTGTGTTTTCCTTGACTCCCAGTGAAGCATAGGGCCCCACAGGGAGTCGAACACTATTGCGAGATGTTAGGCATAAGTCATAGACATAGTTTGCTGCTTGCAACTCCGCATCAATTGACCTTCTCCCTTCTCCACGTTCTAGCAGGTGCACCAACACGAGCGCCGCTTTCTTGTGAATTCCAACGAAGAGCTTGACGAGCAATGTTGGTATTTGACCTGTCACTGATTAGGTTATCATAAGCAATATTTGTGCTGAATATTAATAAAATACAACTAAATTTGTGGCTGTAAAGAACCAAAAACTCTATTACGGGAAGGCGTCTCTATGGGAGGTACCCGAAATAGTAATCCGATTACACCCAAGAAGTATAGGGATCGTCTTTGGACCAAAATAAAAAACCTGTGCGAAATTTCATAAAACTATCTTTAAAGTTACGACCTGTACAATGATAACAAGTTTACATGGCCAGCCTGCCAGCCGGACGGATATCTTTAAAACAACTCAGGAAGTAAGTCTAAGTGGAGTTTCAGACCAATATTTCTATGCGTTATAAACATCAGCACAAACCCAATATACCCTTTCAACCTATGGTGGTGAAGAGTATAAATAGTTTGTAACTATTAACATAAAATGCTCGCCTTTGACATTGATTTACGTCGCGCCGTCAACTTAAAATACACATAACCAGTGACTTTTTAGGATGTTTTTTGAATCTCATGTAAGTTGGTATCATTCCAAATTCTACAATTTTGTTTGTTGACATTCCCGTTCATATAGAAATTTTGCTCATCGCTAAAGATGATTTTTCACATGGTACGTAACCCGAATATAATACCTATTTATTTGTTTGGGCGCAAGTAATATAGCCAAAAATAAGCTTATAAGAATAAGCTTATTCGTAATTGAAGAAATTGCTGCCTTAAAGTTTTGCTTTTTGTTTTAAAATCCTTCGTAGACGAATTCGATAGCATGTGATTTGGTCATATGGGTAAGTACAAAAACTTTGAACATAGAGTTGGGAAATAAGAACGAGAAAATAAACCAACATTTATATCTGATGGAGACATTTCGATTGATTGGATATAAAATTAAAAAAAAGACTCTAAAAGAAGATACACCACACAACTCATACATAAGTAAGTACTCAGACTTGGCATATAAGAAGAGCATACTCCAGACATCTGGTGTAAACATACAAAAATATGAATAATTGCTACTAAATTGAAATGTATTTAAAAACTCTGCGGTATAGACTTTATTACACAAATATGTTAATTTACATGTCTCGTAACAGTACCATGAAAATTTATCATAAATTTTATGTCCATTTAAACTAAAACCACCTGTGTTTTTTTAAAAGAAAAACCAACAAATAGACATTCAAACAAAATTGTTGTCATTTAACAGTTAATTATCTTTATCTTTTAAATACAAGTTGTACCCTTCAGATAAGAAGATAGTAACAAAATTGTCCAGTGAAACCTACGCTTAAATGGAAAACTATTCAATTCATTTAATAAATACATGTTTGGTTGCCCGCTCGTCTTTATAATTAAGCAGCGCGCGTTACACAGACGCTCACTCGTTCTGCTCCCTAATGTAAGTAATGATCTGGTGTTGCAGGGAAGATAACACAGACATGCCACTGTTACTCACCTTTGTGCCACCTTTAAAACAAGGTAACAAGGTGGCCAAGCATATTGTGTTAGTTAGAGTGGAAAAAAGGTCTGGTTGTTTTGTTTTCTATTATTTTCTTTTGACAATGACTCCCTAAGTCGTGCCAAACTAACGACCCGAATTAAATGGTCGGTATCTTTAAAAGATTCTTTTCTGTTTTCCTTGTTTATGTTGTTTTTTTTTTTTTTTTAAACCATATACTTACATATTTTATTAATGAGTGAAATATTAATTTTGTAACAAACAAGTAACTTTCCCTTTTTGTCTTCCAATTAATAGTTAAAATTCTCCCTCATTTGTATTTAGAATAAGGTAATAATTAATAAAATATCTACATAAGTTCGAGGGGTTGCCAAAGGTTTTCATTATATATATTTATATAAAGGAATTTAACTAATTTCAACCTGACAATTTATAGGGAAATCATTCCCATATATGATTTTGAAACATCTGTAGAAATTTGCAATATTAGTAGAGGAGGATTTAGGCTTTAGAAGCCTATTCATCGGTAGCACAGTGGGCTCTACAGTGGAACAAAGTTAATGATAACCATACTTACTTACTTACTTAAATGGCCTATTGTAACAACCTGTTTAGGTCAAAGGCCGAGCATATTTTAGAATTCCATGCGCTTCTATCTTGTGCGCATATTCTCCAATTTCTTATGCCAAGTTTTGAAAGATTTTCTTCTACATGGTCTTTCCATCGAAGTTTTGGGCGCCCTCTTCTACGAGTTCCCTCAGGATCATTATCAAACACTTTTCTTGCCGGAGTATTTTCATCCAATCGTACAACATGTCCTAGCCAGCGCAGCCGTTGTTGCTTAATGCGTTTTACTATGTCTATGTCAGCGTATAACTCATACAGCTCATGATTCATTCGATGTCGATACTCATTGTTGACGCAGACTGGTCCAAATATTTTTCGTAGGATTTTCCTCTCAAACACTCCAAGGATAGCTTCATCTGCCTGTGCAAGTACCCATGATTCTGCACCATACAGTAACACGGGTAGTATAAGCGTTTTATAGAGCGTAATTTTAGTTCTTACGGAGAGGACTTTATTTCTTAGCTGTTTGCTTAGGCCAAAATAGCATCTATTGGCAAGTATTATTCTACGTTTAATTTCAAAGCTTATATCGTTGTTGATGTTCACAGCGGTACCAAGGTATACAAATTCTTTTACAACTTCGAAACTATAGTTTTCTACGGGCACATGTGATCCAATTCTAGTGGGCTGTCTGCCTGAAGAAACCATCGTGGGGATGCCGAACTCAGACATTGCTTCAAACACCTTCTTCCGTATCGGGCTGTCAAAAGCTGCTTTGTAGTCAACAAAGAGATGATACGTGTCAATTTGTTTCTCTTGGGTCTTCTCCAGGATCTGACGTAGAGTAAAGATCTGGTCAGTGGTTGATTTACCTGGTCTAAAGCCACATTGGTACGTCCCAATTATTTCGTTAATTTTGGGCTTAAGCCTTTCGCACAGTATGGTGGTATATGCAATTGAGAGGAGACTTATCCCTCTGTAATTTGCACACACAGTTTTATCTCCTTTTTTGTGCACATGACAAAGGACACTAAGATTCCAATCGTCTGGCATGTATTCTTCTGACCATATTGCTTCTATAAGTTGGGACATAAGCCTTATCAACTCATCTCCTCTGGCCTTAAAAAGCTCAGCAGGAAGACCATCGGCACCCGCAGCTTTGTTATTTTTTAGTCGATTTATAGCGATTCTAATCTCATTTTGGTTTGGTGGTGGACATAGAACGCCATCATCATTGATAACCATACTCTTTCTGAATAAATAAGTCGCTAAGTTTCAGATGAGTAGCCTTAAAATTGTTGATTTTAAACTAGAAGACGAACTCTTTTTCAAAGTTTTTGTAATAAAAACTTTATAACGGATAATTATCAGTTATCAAAATTTACTTAGTCAGCCATTTTATTGATGTCAATTTTAAAAGGAATAAAAAGGAAGAGAAAAATCCTTTAACTACTACTTAAATGAGAGCTAGTCAGGGACATATAGATATTGCAACAAATATAATCTAAGGCCGTATTTTTTTAAGCGTTTTGTCCACAATTAAGATTGTAGTACCGTAGCAAAGATGATTTTCCTACGAAATGCAGTAATTAACAGCATTAAGTATGAAACACAATTGGAACGAACGACCAATTTTTCGGAACGAATATTCGTCATTAGAAATAGAAAATATAGGCTTATATGAGTGTGCTCACAATTGATGCGTACGACGAAATTCGTCGTACGTATCGAACATTGCGATAGGTTTATTTCTATTTCATACGCAGACGAACAACAACTTAAATGGATTAGAGTGGCTGTATTTCTATTTCCGTTGTAAAATATTAGAAATTATATGTGTTCTTGTTATATATGGTCACCTTATAAAATGTAAACAAAAAATATTTATTTCAAATAAAATTATTTAAATGTAATAATCTTGTGTAATAATAAAAGAATAAAATAAAAAAAAATTGCAAATGTTGTGAGTGCGCGATATGTTCGAAAGTGAAAGTAATTTGTGCAAATAAGAAATCAACAAAAATGGCGTCAACAACGTTTATTCGTCCCAAATGTGTTCAATGGACGAATTTACAAGACGAATTTTTGAATCCGAATTCGTCGTGCTGGTCGAAATTAGTCATTCGTCCCAATTGTGTTTCTACCTTTATCACTAGATTTCACTGCGACAGTGTAAAAATGGCTTTTTTCCAAAAAAAAGTCAGAAAAAAGCAAACAAATTACCGTTCATATGATAAGAACCACTTAAATATACCCCCCATCAAAAAGAATGAGGGGTATATTGAGGTTGTCATTCCTTAATATTTTCTCAAAAACCAAAAACGATATATATTCTGAATCCATATGAAATTCTAAGACGATTGAGCGATGTCCGTCTGTCTGTCTGTTGAAATCACGATGACGCCTAAACGAAAGGAGCTAGCTCACTGAAACTTAGTAGAAATAATCTTCATCTCTGAGAATTGAAATTGGGCCAAATCGGTTCACATTTGACCACAACTCCCGTATAACCTCGTCTAGGCTAATCGCTTGTTTGTTAATAAATGACAAATTATAACAGCTATGATGATGAAATTTGGTAAATAGAAGTTTTACATTAGCCCTAGGCAGCGTATAAAATTTCATAAAAATCGGTTCACATTTAGCCATAGCTCCCATACAAAAAACTTACGAAAACAGCCTAAATTTCACCTAAAATACACTTAAATGCCAATAAATCTAACAGTATAACAGATATAACCACTAAATTTAGCACAAGGAAGTCTTATGTCAATGCCAGCCAGTGTGCAATTTTGTCACAATCGGTCACCATTTGACCATAGCTCCCATATAAAAAACTTACAGAAACACAAAAATAAAAAAAAGAAAAAAAGATTTATGTCCGTCAAATAAAAGCGCAATAGCGCCTTAACGAAAAGTGCTAGAAGGACAAAATTTTACAAAAGTAGTTTCGATATCTTGAGAAATCTTGACGAAATCGGTTCGCATTTAGTTAGAGCTCCCATATAACCCCGCCCCGGGAAACACATTAATGCTGATAAATTGAATACAAATGTAAAAACTATGACGACTTAATTTAGAATAGGGAAGTTTTATGCAACTATTGGTCAGTATATCAAATTTTATAGGAATCGGTCCATATTTGACTATAGCTTTCATATAAAAAACACTCCCGGAAACCAAAAAAGAAGAAGAAGAAGCTATTAAATTAGAAACTATGACACATATAACAACTAATTAATGTAAAACCATACGCGGTTACAATAACGAATTTTGTTCAAAGTAAATACTAGGGAATCCACTTACATGCTTATAAATGATGAACTATAAAGCTACCACAACCGAAGTTATTCCAAGTATTCTACCAACAATACCAACCAGCGTAACAACTTTTTTCCAATTTGGTCCACATTTAGAATTTGCTGCACCCTTGTAGGTATACGAGATATGTTTCTAAATTTAACACAATTGGATGGTGGGTATATAAGATTCGGCACAGCCGAATATAACACTCTTACTTGTTACAGATGATGTTGTATTAGTGTTTTCCTGCATAACTTTATTAGCTTCGTGGGGATGCCGAACTCAGACATTGCTTCAAACACCTTCTTCCGTATCGGGCTGTCAAAATCTGCTTTGTAGTCAACAAAGAGATGATACGTATCAGTTTATTTCCCTTGTATCTTCTCCAGGATTTGACGTAGAGTATAGTTCAGTGGTTGATTTACCAGGTCTAAAGCCACATTAGTACGTCCAAATTATTTCGTTTACTTTGGTCTTTAGCCTTTCACACAGTACGGTCGATATAATCTAGAGGAGGCTTATCCCTCTATAATTTGCACACACATTATATCTCCTTTTTTGTGCACTGTACAAATTCCAGTCGTCTGACATGCGTTCGTCTGACCAACACATCACCTTCGGCCTTATAAAGCTCTGCTGGCAAACCATCGGCACCCGCAGCTTTGTTATTTCTAACTCGACTTATTGCAATTCTAACCTCATTTTGGTTTGGTGGTGGTGGAAGGCGTATCATCTTAGTCTATTTCATTTCATTTAATATATTAGCATTGATCTGATTCCCAGGGAGTGTTAATATGGGAGCTATCGCGCTTTCATTTGATGGACAGACAGACAAATCATCTATCTTTTTGTTATTTTTGTGTTTCCGTAAGTTTTATATTTGGGAGTTATGGTGAAATGGTAACCGATTGTGACAAAATTTTGAACACTGGATGGCATTGACAGAAAACTCTTCTTATTTTTTCATCCTCTACCATCCTTTTATATCGAACTCTACCATCCCTTTATATTGCATCTATTGACCTTCTCCACGTTCTAGCAGGTGCACCAAAACGACGGCCGCTACCCCGTGGATTCCAACGAATCGTTTATCGAGCAATGTTAGTATTTGGCCTATCCACCGCCATTTTCTTTGACATACCTCTACAGAAGTAGACATCTGGTTTGTCGCGTTTATTAAATCTTCATTTCTTATGCGATTCGGCCACCATATATTAAGAATTTGCCGCAAGCGCTTGTTTGCAAAGGTTTGTAGGCGCTTATCGATGACATTTGTGCTTTTCCAAGTTTCTCAACTGTAATACGAGATGAACTTGTTGATATTTGCCGAGGTTTCCAAATATCTCGAAGAATGGCGAATGCAGATTTTACCTTATTAATACGAAATTCAATATTCTCGTCGGTATTCCAAGTCCTCAATTTATTTAGATACCATGTCTACCATTCAGAGCCGTGCGCATTATGTTGTCAATGACGAGCATAAAAAGTAAAGGTGACAAGTTACATCCTTGCCTTGTTCCAGTAGTAACTTCGAACGGATTAGACAATTTACCTTTGTGTAGGACCCGACATTTAAAATCCACATACATTGCCCGAATTAAGTTCAGAATTTTTGATGGCATGTTACGATTTTCTAAAATTCTCAATAGGTAGCTCCTATTGACACTGTCAAAGGCCTTCATAAAGTCGATAAACGCTAGCTAAATCGGGGTGCGAAATTCATTACATTGCTCTAGTACTATTCTCACTGTGTTGACTAGGTCAACACGAGATCGGTTATCTCTGAACCTAAATTTATTTTCGAGGAGTGTAGCGGAAACTGCATCAGATATTCTGCTCAAAATTACTCGACTTAGTATTTTTCTCGGAATTGGAAAAAGTGTTATACTTCTGTAGTTATTGCAGTCTTTGGAATCAACCTTTTTTGGTATTTTGAGTAGTATACCTTCATTGCAGGAGGTTGGCGAAGTTTCTTCTTCCCATATTTTATGCACAAATGGGTGTCACAGTCTCGCCGATCCTTCAACATCACATAAAAGCATCTCCGCTGAGATATTGTCATTGCCCAGAGCCTTGTTGCTCTTAATGGCGTTCTTTACTTGTATTGTTGGTGGATTGTCTGGAATTCCATTGAAGGATGGGATTTGTTGTTTATTATGCACTTCCGTCAGTGGTTCCAATCCAATAGGATAGTTCAATGTTGACTTGAAGTGTTCCATCCATCGTATTAATTGTTCATCAAGGGTTGAGATTCGAAAATTCAAGACATAGTTTTAACCGTTCAGAGAATTAATTATCGTCAAAGAATGCAGAGATTTGCCAGTCAATAAAGTCATGGCGAATGATAAGATAAGAAATTGTGCTACTTCCACGGGATGAGTTCACAAATCCTCTGAACTAAGTACAGATGAAAATGTGGGGTAGTGTTGGAAATACGTTGGGAAAGGCAAGGTATATGATAATGAGTTCTTCTTCTGCTATGGTCGGTGGGAGACCTCCTAATGTAACATTCATGCGATAACCCTTAATCACGCTTAATGCTGCAATATGCGAGCTATTATCAGAGGAATCAAGTACATATCTTCATATGCTATCCTCATACCAGCGAAGATCTTTTCTGACATGTGACATGTTGAAGATGTCAACTGTGTGATGCTCAAGTTTAGATGATTTCTCTGATGGCATCCCAAAAGGAACTGTTGAGATGGCATAATATTGTGTTTATTTATCGGAAGGATCTTTGTTACTAATAAAGATGATTTGGTCAGGTAATTTGTAGGCTGCCTGCTATAGTTCTTAGGGCTGTGTTTAAACAGCATTGGATATTTCGCAACTGTGTATCATTTAGCTACGCTCACCACACCGGAGTAGCACAATTTGCCGCTGACGGGCCAATCGCTTTATGAGTAGACAACAGAGTTCTTTGTACATTGCCCAAGTAATGCCGTATAGTGCTTTAGGAACCTTGTTTCTACATTGTTCTACAATTTTTGCCCGGCTGTTGTGGATTTTTGAGTCTTTCTCGGTCGGAATTGATACACCATCGATCTCGCCGCCAAACAATAACATATTTACAAGGTTATCTCATTTGACATGTGCAGTTTCCATGGCAAAAATCAATATATTGAGCTACTAATTGCATCCTCATGTGGTATATTTTCGGAAGCTATAACAAATTTGAGAAACATAGTACTAAGTATAGAAAGTCTCGAAGGAGACTATGTTGAAAAATATATCTTTGGCAATACATGATAAAGCCTTAAGTTGACATAAGTGCTTTTTCATTTTATTACATATGTATTCTTATTCTCTAGATCAAGATCTATGACTCAGCTAAATTTCAAGTATATTTTAACTTTTTACAAAACCCTTATTTCTTTTAGACAAAACACTTTATATCTCAAAACACGAAATTTCGACTTAAGCCATTATTATTTATTGCCACAGATATTAACTTTTTTGTATTAAAATCTGTGTATCATTCAAAAAGTAGGAGGCTTGCAGAGCCGTCCTCGTATTTTGTGGAACAGGGAAGGCATTAGAAATTTTCTTTTTAGATTCTATACTAGCTCCATTTAGCTGGCAACCCTACATAGTTTGCGTGTTTCTATTAAGATTTTTCTTTTTCTATTATTATTTTTTTATAGGAAATTTTCAAATGCCTTCACTTACAGCCGACACCAGACAATAGACTCTAACAATCCGGCTAATTCACTTTACACAGTTGGTGGTAAATTTAACACATTTATTGTAACTTATGAAAGGCAATCGATCATTTTGTTGAAACCACCAAAAATAATCGACCAGAGGTGCGGCATTGATGTTTCATTTCTAAAGTTGTTTGTTAATTGTTTCTTTAGTTCGTTTAGTTTTCTTCTCCTCTTTTATTTTTTTTTTTTTTTGTTTGGGTCTGACCACTTTTCCATTTTGTTCAAGTTTTTAGTAAATTCATTTAGTCTTCACTTAATCATCTTTGTCAGGTTCTGTGTCTGCCTGAGGAATTGTATAAGAGGCGGAGGTGGAACAAAACAGAAACAACACTAGAGACTTATTTACATACACAATTGATTTCGGTGTGTAGCAATTCTTATCGCTTAAGTTAAGCTTGTGCAACATACGCTTAAAGTTAGTCGGAATACGAATATGTAAGAGTTAGTATCCAGTTGGGTTTAATTTAAAATACACATCTTGTTTAACTGTCCAAATAATCAGAAAATATAATTTACAGCCGCATGTAAATTTAAAACTCAAAGAAACATTTTGTATCCATTTTAATGTGGGTCACTACTAGGTTTATTTTTGATAATGGTACCCTACCTTAAGGTAATAGGAATTCCAGTTGCCTCAAGAACTCAAGCTGTTACTAAGTCTGATTTGTGCTAATAAAAAAACGAGCTTTCAACTTAGAACTTTTACCGATTATTTTAATCTCGAGCTTTTGGATTAGCCTCTTGGTCAAAAAGTTTTTAGTCTATTTCAAAAGCTTTATATCATTTTCAAACATACCATTCAGTTCTCCATAGGGTTCCATTTAGTCTCCCCAGGTTATTTACTATTCTTTCTTTCCATAAAATTCAATAATTTAGACCCTCATGAATATTCACAAGTTGCATCCAACCATTATCTTAAGTAAATATTTAATAATTAACATTTATTTATGTTCATTTTATGAATAGCGATTATTTATTTTTTATCTCTAAACAAGTGAAAGTTTTACTGATTATTAAATAGAGATTATCATTCAAAATAACTGATAATATCTACAAATTTCTTATGATAACATTAAATAATTTAGTTAGTAATTTGAGACCATTGTTCGGTAGAGCTTTGAGGTTTATATTGAAATATCTATTACAAATAGTCTTAATAGTGATAATTTGTAAGGCAATTAAATATTGAGCCACCCAAATGGTAATGTTAAGAGTGGATAATTGGCATAATTATATTATCAATAAAAGTTGGATTGATGGAAAAAAGTTTTAGATCATTATCTCTAGGCCTTAGGAGTGTGTGGCCTATCCATCGCCATTTCCCTGGACATACCTCTATAGAAGCAGGAATTTAATTTGTCGAGTTTAGTAAATTTTCAAAGGTTTGCAGGCGCTTATCGATGGCATTTGTGCGTTTCCAAGTTTCGCAGCCGTAATACAGGATTGACTAGTTGTTGTTGATATTGCCGAGATTCCCAAATAGCCCGGAGAATGCCGAATGCAGATTTTGCCTTGTTAATCCGATATGTGAACCGCCGTGGTATAGCAGGTTAGTCATCCGCCTAGCATACCAGAGGTCCGAAGTTCAATCCCAGGCAAGACCCGCTTCAAAAAAAAAAAAAAAAATTTCAAAAAAAAATGCGGCGGTTCATCTCATAACTTAGCTAGCCACTGGTTATTGAGTACTACACGGCATTTACACATGCAAGTGCAAGCTCAATACATTTATATTTTTTTACTAACACAATCACACTTCTGCAAGTTGTAGGCTCACTGGCAAGCGATTTTGATTGCCAGTGATTTTTTTACTTGCATGTCAGAAGAATACGTATACACAACTTGTAACAAGTCACCTACGTGTGTAAACGTACTGTTAGGCTATGTAAAACTTCTCTAACAAATGTATTTGCTGTTCGGAGCCGGAGTTAAAACGTAGGTCCCTTTCAATGAGTCTAAAAATAAAATCTGATGCAGCTCATTCCAATTGTTTCAATTGGAATGTAATATAATCTTATATTCTTAAACGAGCAATAATTGTATATATATATATATATATATATATATATATAGAATGGCTATCTCGAAAACGGCTCTAACGATTTTGATAAAATTTGGACAGTGGGTATCTTTTTTGATGTATAGGTCGAAGAAGAAGGGACTTTTGGAACTTTTACCTCTAAGAGGGTAAAAACGGGTAAAAAGGCGAAAAAATCGAAAACGCTATGTCTCCTAAAGTAATACGTATAGAAACAAAATTAAAATTACGTTTTAAACAGCTTTGAAAATAAGCGGACAGGTGTTTGGTACTTTTTTGAAACTATGTCCAATAGGGGGTAAAAAAGGGTGAAAATAGTTTTTTTGGCACCTTTTTAACCCACTCTTATATTTTAAACTAAAGAATATAGAAAGAAACTTGGTACTGCAATCAATAGATGTAAAAATAGCATGAAACACGTATTTGGTACTTTTTTCATTTTGGAGCCAAAATGGGTAAAAAAGGGATAAAATGATAACTTAACATCTCCAAAGTAATATGAATAGGAACATTATACATTATGTTAAATGCGTTTTAAAAAAATGTACCGAATTCAATTGGCACCAAAAAAGTACCAAATATACATATGGAACTTTTAGAAATTAGGGAATAAAAAGGGGGAAAAATTAGTATTATTTTAAACAAATGAATGTTTGTATGTATGTATGTTCTCTATAGAATAGTAAACTGTGAATTTGATTGTGTTATGCTCTTTAGCGAAGATGTTGCGTACAAGCCGGCGAAGGTTTTAAAGTTGATAAGACTAATTTCCGACAGATGGCGCCACTGAAAATTACTAAAAATTAATTAAATCGTAAACTGTACATTTGATCATGCTATGATCTTTAGCAAAGTTGTAGCGCATGAGCCGACGAAGGCTTTTTAGTTGGTATGAATAATTTCCGACAGGTGGCGCTACAGAAACTTACTCAAAGTCAATTTAATCGTAATCTGTACATTTAATAATGCTACAATCTTTAGCAAAGTTGTTGCACATGAGCCGACGAAGGTTTCTTAGTTGGTATGAAGAAATTTCGACAGGTGGCGCTACTGAAATTTACTCAAAGTCAATTTAATCGTATGCTGTACATTTAATCATGCTATAATCTTCAGCAAAGTTGTTACGGATAAGCCGAAGAAGGTTTATGAATTGGAATAAGCAAAGTCCGACAGGTGGCGCCACAGAAAACTACTCAAAAAGAATTAAATCGTAAACTGTGCATTTGATCAGACTATAATCTTTAGCAAAGTTGTTGCACATGAGTCGACAGAGGTTTCTGTTGATATGAATGATTTCCAAAATTATTCAAAATTAGTTAAACTGTAAACTATGCAAACTATGTGTTGGTCGGACAAAATAAATCAAATAATTCAAAATTAACTGAATATTTCTACAATGTCTTTCCTCTAAATTTATTTTAGCACTTTCTAATATAAAATATATAAAAACTTTAAAATTTTCCTCAAAATGCTTATCATAAAGCTCCGAGCAAGGCTCGGTCTACCAGGTACTATTATATTATCATTATTAATCCGATATGGTTGTTTAATATCGACTTGAAGTGTTCCTTCCAGCGTATATATTGTTTAGCCGGAGTAGAAAGAAGAGTTCCACTACTCTTTATAGACTATTGATGTATGTAGATTTGCCACATATGTCGCCTGTACTTGCAGCTAATTTCAGCTTGGATTGCTTGTTCGTCTAACCCTCCTTGCAGACCTTTTTGTTCTGTTGGATAGGACACGGTATGTTGTACAGCGTTGTTTAAAAAAAAACCTCTACAAAGTAAATTTTTTAAAAATTTCTTATAAAAAGAAAATTTTTTAAAAATTTCCTATAAAAAGTAAATTTTTTAAAAATTTCCTATAAAAAGTAAATTTTTTAAAAATTTCCTATAAAAAGTAAATTTTTAAAAATTTCCTATAAAAAATAAATTTTTTAAAAATTTCCTATAAAAAGTAAATTTTTTAAAAATTTCCTATAAAAAGTAAATTTTTTAAAAATTTCCTATAAAAAGTAAATTTTTTAAAAATTTCCTATAAAAAGTAAATTTTTTAAATATTTCCTATAAAAAGTAAATTTTTTAAAAATTTCCTATAAAAAGTAAATTTTTTAAAAATTTCCTATAAAAAGTATTTTTTTTTTAAATTTCCTATAAAAAGTAGATTTTTTTAAAAATTTCCTATAAAAAGTAAATTTTTTAAAAATTTCCTATAAAAAATAAATTTTTTAAAAATTTCCTATAAAAAGTAAATTTTTTAAAAATTTCCTATAAAAAGTAAATTTTTTAAAAATTTCCTATAAAAAGTAAATTTTTTAAAAATTTCCTATAAAAAGTAAATTTTTTAAAAATTTCCTATAAAAAGTAAATTTTTTAAAAATTTCCTATAAAAAGTAAATTTTTTAAAAATTTCCTATAAAAAGTAAATTTTTTAAAAATTTCCTATAAAAAGTAAATTTTTGAAAAATTTCCTATAAAAAGTAAATTTTTTAAAAATTTCCTATAAAAAGTAAATTTTTTAAAAATTTCCTATAAAAAGTAAATTTTTGAAAAATTATCTATAAAAAGTAAATTTTTGAAAAATTTTCTATAAAAAGTAAATTTTTGAAAAATTTCCTATAAAAAGTAAATTTTTGAAAAATTTCCTATAAAAAGTAAATTTTTGAAAAATTTCCTATAAAAAGTAAATTTTTTAAAAATTTCCTATAAAAAGTATATTTTTTAAAAATTTCCTATAAAAAGTAAATTTTTTAAAAATTTGCTATAAAAAGTAAATTTTTTAAAAATTTCCTATAAAAAGTAAATTTTTTTAAAATTTCCTATAAAAAGTAAATTTTTTAAAAATTTCCTATAAAAAGTAAATTTTTTTAAAATTTCCTATAAAAAGTACATTTTTTAAAAATTTCCTATAAAAAGTAAATTTTTTAAAAATTTCCTATAAAAAGTTAATTTTTTGAAAATTTCCTATAAAAAGTATATTTTTTAAAAATTTCCTATAAAAAGTAAATTTTTTAAAAATTTCCTATAAAAATAAATTTTTTAAAAATTTCCTATAAAAAGTAAATTTTTTTTAAATTTCCTATAAGAAGTAAATTTTTTAAAAATTTCCTATAAAAAGTAAATTTTTTAAAAATTTCCTATAAAAAGTAAATTTTTGAAAAAATTCCTATAAAAAGCAAATTTTTTAAAAATTTCCTATAAAAAGTAAATTTTTTTTAAATTTCCTATAAAAAGTAAATTTTTAAAAAATTTCCTATAAAAAGTAAATTTTTTAAAAATTTCCTATAAAAAGTAAATTTTTTAAAAATTTCCTATAAAAAATAAATTTTTTAAAAATTTCCTATAAAAAATAATTTTTTTGAAAATTTCCTATAAAAAGTAAATTTTTTAAAAATTTTCTATAAAAAGTAAATTTTTTTTAAATTTCCTATAAAAAGCAAATTTTTGAAAAATTATCTATAAAAAGTAAATTTTTGAAAAATTTCCTATATAATGTAAATTTTTGAAAAATTATCTATAAAAAGTAAGTTTTTGAAAAATTATCTATAAAAAGTAAATTTTTAAAAAATTTTCTATAAACAGAAAATTTTTGAAAAATTTCTATAAAAATAGGAAATTTTTGAAAATTTTCTTATAAATAATAAACTTTTTTTAAATTTTCCTATAAAAGTAAATTTTTTTTTCCTATAAAAATCAAATGTCTTAAAAATTTCCTATAAAAAGTAAATTTTTGAAAAATTTCTTGTAAAAAGTAAATTTTCCCCTGTCTGGTTAAAACTAGAAACATTTTGTGTCTATGGGTACGCAAGGGTTAATTTGTATAAAAATGTTTAAAGGCTTCTTTGAACGATTTGTTGAATTTTAATTTAAATTCAATAATAAAAAAATTTTTTGAAAAAATTTTAAATTTGACCCTAGTAATAATAGGGTTAATGACATCCGATTTCAACCAAAGTTCATATATATATTTTTACCCATCGAAACAGTAATAATTACATTTTATTGTACATTTAAATTGTACTATATACGACGTTTATTACATTTTATTGGTAATAATTTATTTTTTGAAAAAGTGAATTTTTCAAAATGCACTTTCTTTTATAAAAGTTAAAAGATTTTATAATTTTTCGTTTTTCCTACTTAAAGGAAGATATATCCTTATTGTTAAGAGTTATAAAATGTATTTTTGGAAGTTTATGCGTAGTGAATAGCCTTTTAAGATACATATAAGAATTTTTAAAGCACATTTGAATTTAGCGTATTACCACTCATCAGAAAAGTAAAAAAAGTTTTAAAAATTTTACCTTTTTACAGATTTTTAGTTTACAACTTCTATGACTATTTAGTAAAAACAATGTAGATAAACCATTTTGTCTTCGAAAAAAAATTGTTTATGTAGATAAGCCAAACAAAAAAGTGAATTAGTCTCTAATAAATTAACATTTTGATAAAAAAAATTCACACCATAGGTAAAGCGCGTCATACGGAATCGTATGGTATAAAAATCTCAATTTATAAAATCTGCAGATAAGCTGTTTTAGATATAGGCCGACGATATGAACTATAATTTTTTTATTTAAATGTAGTATTTTTTACTAGAATGTAACAATTTTTCCTAGTTTTTAGTAAAAATTTACTCTAAATAAGGAACATTTTTTACTATTTTCAAGGAATTATTTTTCCTGCAATTTAGTACATGTCTTTTTTTTTTTTTTGAGTGTAGCGGATTTTATATTAGCGGCGCGCCGCGGCATTAAAATTAGTTCTCTACCTCATATTTTGTAAAAAATTAGCAATGTTTAATGTCTGAACGCGTTGTCAGATTTCAATAAATTTGACGTTATTGCAAAGGATATTATTTCTTCTTTTAGATTATCTTATAATTTAAGATATCTCTGGAACTGATCAACTTATTCAGAATCTTAATAGCTTAATTTAAACAACAAAGTACGTTTAATAATCCAAAAATGATATTGTAGGTCTCTAGTCTTTGTCGAGGTTAAAGAGTCAGAAGTAAACAATGCTAGGTGGCAATGTTTGCACAGTGTCTGTGGTGTTGTCCAGTAAGTCTAAATTACTTTCCTTTAACTGCTATGGCTTCGTTATCTGATATATCTGAGATATCGTCTATAGGTCTCACTTCCCGGAATTGGCCACAAATATAATTACATATCAAACAAATACTGCTTATATAAACCAAAATCAGTTTACCAAATTTTGAAATCGGTCAGCATTTGAACATAGCTCCCCTACAAAATCTTCTGTCAAAACTCACTAAATGGAAAAAAAATCTCTAAAACACTCATAAAGCTGAAGATAATAGAAGATAGATTTTTGAGTCTATTTTTTGCATACATAATTTTTGTAAAAACTGTAATTAATTTGCCAAATTTCGACATAATCGGTCCACATTTGACCCTAGCTCTCATATTAGTACAAATGACGGAAACAGCTTAAATAAATGCAAGTTTTGAGAAAATATTTGCATGATTGCAAAATTTAGCAAATATTTGTCTCTATACAGGAAAAAGAATACATTTGACCTAAGTGGTGAAGGCACTTTCTTACTTGTTTATTATAAAGTTTGAACGTTGACATTATGTGTGAAATGAAATCTTGCAAGCATTGAATCTTTTGATGTAATTTTCGACCACTTTTTGACACATATTGGGCGGTATTCCAGCCATAACTTGACGAATGTTGGTTTTTAAGTGATCCAGAGGTAAAGGTTTATCTGCATAAACACGGTCTTTTGCGTAGCCCCACAAAAAAGTCTAATGGTGTCCAATCGCATGATCTTGGTGGCCTGTTGATATCGCCACGACGCGGCCGGGCAATGTCTCTTTTTTTTTTTTTTTAATTTAGGACCAGCACTCAGGGGATGACCCCTACTTATGCGATGCATTGTGTTGGAACTAGGAAAATAGGTTATGGGAAGGAGGATAGATGGAGTAGTGTTTGTGGACATTTGATTTGAATTTACCTATATTGCAACTGGCAGGGAAAACTTCTGCGGGGAGAGAATTCCACATACGAACTGTACGGCTAAAGAACGAATTTTCTCTGTAGTGTGTTGTTCGGTCTACCGGCCAATCGACCACAAAGGAATGAGCTCTAGCAGAATGACGTGTATTGCGTAAAAATGTCCGAGTTTCCGGAACAAGTTCCCTGATTTCGTTAGAGCAAATTCCAAAGTAGTAACGATAGAACAGTGTGACACAACCCACATTGATCATAACGCTCCTTATTCACGGTGACAGTCGTTCCATCGTCGTAAGGTCCAATCACACCTTCGGACCAAAGAGCTTACCAAACAATGCATTTTTCTGGATATGCTGGCCTCTCTTCAATTACTTCTCAGAACCCCAAATATGACAATTTTGTTTAGTAACATACCCACCGATTGAGAAATGTGCTTCATTGCTGAAGAAAATTTCTTTACAATTTTGCCAATTGCTTATGCAGTTTGACGATTATGTAAACCATAATCTCCTGTTAAAGTACGATATGTTGCTGTTGCTGAATCACCATTTTTATACCCACCATCAAAAAGAATGGGCGGTATATTAAGATTGTCACTCCGTTTGTAATTTCCTTAATATTGGATCAAAAACCAAAATTGAAGTATATTCTGAATCCTTATGAAATTCTAAGACGATTGAGCGATGTCCGTCTGTCTGTTGTCGGCACTATAAAACCTTAACGAAAGGATATAGGTCACTGAAATTTGGCGCAAATATTCTTCATTTCTTGGAAAATTTTGGCATTGAAATCGGGCAAAATCGGTTCACATTTGACCATAGCTCCCGTATAACCTCGTCTAGTCTAATCGCTTATTTGCTAATAAATAACAAATATAATAGCTATGATGAGAAAATTTGGTATCTAGAAGTTTTACATAAGCACTAGGCAGCATATCGAAATCGCTTCACATTTAAACATAGCTCCCATACAAAAAACTTACGAAAACAGCCTAAATTCCACCTGAAATACACTTCAACGCCAATAAACGATAAACTGTACTAGCTTTGGCTAAATTTAGCACAAGGAAGTCTTATGTGAACACCAGCCAGTGTGCAAAATTTTGTCACAATCGGTGACCATTTGACCATAGCTTTCATATAAAAAACTTATGGAAACACAAAAATACAAAAAGAAAAGGGGGTTTATGTCCGACTGTCCGTCCGAAAAAAGCGCATTAACGAAAAGGGCTACAGCAACAAAATTTTACAAAAGGAAGTCTTATGTGGATGCCAGCCAGTGTGCAAAATTTTGTCACAATCGGTCACCATTTGACCATAGCTCCCTCCCATATAAAAAACTTACGGAAACACAAAAATACAAAAAGAAAGTCGGTTTATGTCCGTCTGTCCGTCAGATACAAGAGCTAGAGAGACAAAATTGTACAAAGTTATTTTTGATTCAGTCGTGTACTGAAAATGGGCGAAATCGGTTCACATTTAGTTAGAGCTGCCATATAACCCCGCCCCGGGAAACACATGAATGCTGATAAATTGAATACAATTGTAATAGCTATGACGACTAAATTAAGAATAGAGAAGTTTTATGCAACTATTGGTTAGTATATCAAATTGTATAGGAATCGGTATATATTTGACTATAGCTTTTATATAAAAAACACTCCCGGAAACAAAAGAAAAATGTAGCAAAGGCCAGTTAAAAGCTATTAAATTAGAAACTATGACAGCTATGGCAAGAGCAAGCTTTTTATAAATACCAGCCAGTGTGTAAAATTTTGTTACAATCGGTCAACATTTGGCTATAATTCTTATATATATATATATATATATATATATATATATATATATATATATATATATATATATATATATATATATATATATATATATATATATATATATATATATATAACATCCCCTTTTTTTATATACAATCAAGAAGATTCGGAGGTACAAGAAGCATATTAAGATTGCACCAATGTCCAGACTTTATATACGGTGTTAGGAACTGCCAACAAAATATATGGACCTGTCGTATTACTATCAACATGTTTGATAAATATTAAACTAAACGAAAAGTGTTCAACAGACTATTAATGCTTAACTTCACCAGGTTATGAGATTCAATTTTGTGCAAAGTAAATACTAGGGAAACCACTTACATACTTTTAAATGTTGAACTATAAAGCTCCTGCAACCGAATTAAGTCAAAGTATTTTGCTAACAATACCAACTAGCGTAACAACTTTTTTCGAATTTGGTCCACATTTTAAATTAGCGGCACCCTCGTTTATATATGAGAGATATTTCTAAATTTAACACAACTTGATGGTGGGTATATAAGATTCGGCGCAGCCGAATATAACACTCTTACTTGTTGTAGTATGTTTTTATCATTTTTATGTGTTGTGTGATAATTAAGCGATCCATTTTCGTCAATTTCAGATTTTCATCTGAAAAGAAAAAAATTGGTTTAACAACTTAGTTTGATAGATGTCGAATTCCAGTCCTATACTTTTGAAACCACGAAATGGATAACCCTTTATAGTTCCTGTTTTATATAGTTACATTCGTAAATATGTACTTATTTATTATATACATATTTAGACAAACAATTAATCTATACAAATATTATTAAAAATTTATAAAAATGTCTATTCGCATTATACGAGTATTGTACTAAATAAAAGAGACACTTTCTTTTGTAAATGTAAACAAAATTAAAAAGTTCTAAAGTACCTTTTCCAAATCCATAATAAAATTCCAAAAGACAAGTTAATAGCAAACAAACACCTTTATAAGATTAAGAAAGTACTTAAGCGCTCACACTAACTTGGCTGACGAACTGGCTGGATGGTTGAATGGTTGGATGGATGCTTTTGGCAGAATACTCCAAAGGAATCTTTCTTTCTTTTTTATTTTTTTTTTCTTAAGATTTTTCCTTTTCCAACTTAACAAACGACATTCAAGTGTTTCCCGGCGCAAATGCTGTTTGTCATGCCAGCATCCATTGCGACTGAAGCAAATAGGAGGAGACAGGGAAACATCATCTTCTTCTAGGATGATGATGATGACGATGTTGTAAACTTGGATGATGACATGATATTTACTTATGACTTGGTTGTAACACGATAAAGCAGTTTTGACTTTTTTTTCGCTTCTATGTCACATCAAACTAAATAGGAAAAATTTTTTTTCACATAATGAGAAGCAGCAGAAAAATCATAAAATTTATAAAGAGAAAAACACAGAGAAAGAACAAAATACTTGTTTTATTAAACAAACAAAAAAAAAATAATGCAAGAAAACAAGAGATTTTGCCTTTACGAGTATTTGTTGTCAAATGACAGTCAAAGAGTTGAAAGGAAATGAGAGAAGAATATAAAAAAAGAAAATAGAATGACATGAAAAGGAAAATGTCCTTGTTAAACTAATGAGTTTGGTAAGTGCAAGTACTCACAAACACAAATACAATCTCACAACAAACATTTATGATAAAATAAAATGAGCCCCGCATATAAAACACAGATGCCCCCCAAAGGCTAAAGACAAATAAAATGTCAACAGAAATGGAAATTGAAATTCAAATAAATCAAGTATCTCTTTTAATAGTGAAAGTTTATTTATTTATAAAACTTTTCAAATGATGATAACAAAGGAAACTAAGGAATGGATTAAATCTAAGACGCGTATTTGAAAAAATAACTTTTTAAAATTTGCCAAATATAACAAGTAAGAAAAGCTATTGTCGGTTAAGACCGACTATATCATACCCCTCACTACTAAGGTCAAATATGGACCAACAATTAAACAAGTTTTCCTTAAGTCTTAGAGACATACATACGTTAACATCATTTCCGACTAAGTGCCTGATATGGGAGCTAGGGTCAATTGTGGACCGATTGTTACCAAATTTTGGTTATAAAAATTGTATAAAATATTTATCTGTGCAAAGTCTAAGTAGTCAAATGCATTTATCCTTAACGTTTTTGTGCATTTATGAGTACATAAACATCTTTTGAGAATGTGTCTTGCATAAGAGGTATGATCACAAAAGGCCCGATTTCAACAAAATTAAGAACACTAATTAAGGTTATGATAGGCAATATTTGTGCTGAATATTATTAAAATAAATTAAATTTGTGACTGTAAATGACCAAAAACTCTATTCCGGAAAGGCATCCCTATGGGAGGTACCCGAAATAGTAATCCGATTTCGACCAAAAATAATTGGGAACGTCCTGGTACCAAAATATGAGCCTATGCTCAGACCAATATTTCATCAGCACAAGCCCAATATACCCTTTCCACCCATGGTGGTGAAGGGTATAAAAACATATAAAGCACTTTGAATATAAAATGTGTACTTTCGCTCAAGCTTTTTTCAAAAATTGCTCATAACAGTGGTTTTAGATGGGATATCATATAACGAGTTCAAGATTAATTTGATATTACCACTACCACTATCCTTCTAATATAGGGTTTTTTTAGAGTATCACAAATTAGAGTTAGCATCACTGCTTTACGTGGCAACATATTTTAAAGCTGATAGTTGCCTTTCATTTAGTTTGCTTTAAAATTTTATTGTAAATCGAATTATATATATATATATATAATTCCCCGACAACATTCCAATTGGAACAAGGGGTACTTCTCTCAGACAATGAGCTGCATCCGATTCTATTTTTAAACTCATTGAAAGGGACCTACGTTTTAACGCCGGCTCCGAACGGCGAATGCATTAGTTAGAGAAGTTTTTCATAGCCTAATACTCAATAACCAGTGGCTAGCTGAGTTATGAGGTGAACCGCCGCTTTTTTGAAAATTTTATTTTTTTCAAGTGAATCTGGCCGGGGATTGAACTTGGGCCTCTGGTATGCTAGGCGGATGTCTTACCTGCTATACCACGGCGATTCACTATCGAATTATATCTCCACTAATTCGGCGATTTGGTTTGAGAAGAATCCAGAAGCTTTTGTCCAAAAACTATTACATGCACAGAAAAATACCTTTTGGTGCTCTAAATGGGCTGGAGGAGACATTGGCCCATATGTATTTAAAAACGATGATGGTTAGAATGTTACTGTCAATGATAAACGGTATAGGACCTCGGCCTGGCAGATCCGATTTACGGAATAGCTTGACATTGTGAAAAAATCTTGATTTACAAGAAAAAACCTTGTGACTATTGAAAATAAAAACCGGTTTCTTCGTCGCACATTGGTTTGAAACAAAAAAAAAAAAAAAAAACAAGTAAGAGTGTTATATTCGGCTATGCCGAATCTTATATACCCACCATCAAGTTGTGTTAAATTTAGAAATATATCTCATATATCTACAAGGGTGCAGCTAATTCAAAATCTGGACCAAAATTTGAAAAAATCGCTAGGCTAATTGGTATTGTTGGTAAAACCTTTGGACTAAATTCGGTTGCCGTAGCTTTATATTTCAACATTTAAAAATATATTTAGTCTAATAACCGGGTATAGTTTTACATTAATAAGTTGTTAAGTACTTTTCGTTGTGCTTAATATGTAGTTAGGCTAAACACGTTAATAGTAATACGGCAGGTCTATATATTTCGTTAGGACTTCCTAATGCATTCATCATATATAAAATCTGGGCTGAACACTAGTTGGTATATATATAGAGCTTATTCTTGCAAAATTTAGTGGCCATAGCTGTCATAGTTTCTAATTAAATAGCTTTTAACTAACCTTTGCTAAAATTTTTAGTTTCCGTGAGTGTTTTTTATATGAAAGCTAAAGTCAAATATGGACTGATTCCTATAAAACTTGATAAACTGATCAAAAATTGCATAAAAATTCCCTATTTTAAATGTAATCGTCATAGCTATTACAATTGTATTCAATTTATCAGCATTTTTGTGTTTCCCGGGGCGGGGTTATATGGGAGCTCTAACTAAATTTGAACCGATTTCATCCATTTTCAACACACATCTTTTTAAAGATATCCAAAATACTTTTGTAAAATTTTGTCCCTCTAGCTCTTTTCGTTAAGGCGCTATCGTGCTTTTATCTGACGGACAACTTTTCTTTATGTATTTTTGTGTTTCCATAAGTTTTTTATATGTGAGCTATGGTCAAATGGTGACCGATTGTGACAAAATTTTGCACACTGGCTGGCATTGGCATAAGACTTTCTTGTGCATAATTTAGTTTTAGTAGTTCTTGTAGTTAAGGAGCTATCACGATTTTATCTGACGGACAGACGGACATAAATCCCCTTTTCTTTTTGAATTTTTGTGTTTTCGTTAGTTTTTTATATGGGAGCTAGGTCAAATGGTGACCGAGTGCGACAAAATTTTGCACACTGGCTAGCATTCTTGTGCAAAATTTAGTGGTTATATCTGTTATGCTTTTAGATTTATTGGTATTTAAGTGTATTTTAGGTGAAATTTAGGCTGTTTTCGTAAGTTTTTTGTATGGGAGCTATGGCTAAATGTCTAGCCATAGGGCTAATGTAAAACTTCTATATACCAAATTTTATCATCATAGCTGCTATAATTTGTCATTTATTAACAAATAAGCGATTAGTCTAGACGAGGTTATACGGGAGCTATGGTCAACTGTGAACCGATTTTGCCCAATTTCAATACCAAAATTTTCTCAGAGATGAGGAATATTTTTACTAAGTTTCAGTGAGCTAGCTCCTTTCGTTTAGGCGTTATCGTGATTTCAACAGATATACAGACAGACGGACATCGCTCAATCGTCTTAGAATTTCATAAGGATTCAGAATATATATCATTTTTGGTTTTTGAGCCAATATTAAGGAAATTACAAACGGAATGACAATCTCAATATACCCCCCATTCTTTTTGATGGTGGGTATAAAAAATCCAACTGTCCTTTTTTGGAATTATGGAGTAGGGAATTTTGTCATCTATATCTATAAAAAAATGTCCGCGTCTGTTTGTATGTTGGGAAGGATTTTCGAAACTAGCTTACCGATTTTTCTGAAATTTTGACAGTGTAGTATGGTGTGACTGACTCCCACACCCGATTTTTCTGAAATTTTGACAGTATGTTAAGGTGTGACTGGTGGGTTAAATAGGACAGATTTTTTTTGAAATCTCAAATGGGCGTGACCCCTCCCATACAAGTCAGATTAAAAAAATTACAAATATGGATGATCAAACCGAAGCAGACCGATTTTTTTAGAATTTTGACAGTATATTAAGATTTTAAAATAGGCTAATTTTTTTAAAATCTTAAGTGGGCGTGACACACCCCCCATATAAGTTAATTATTAAAAATGACAAACATGGAAGACCCTGAGGCCGATTTTTCTGAAATTTGGACAGTATGTTAAGGTGTGACTGGCGGATAAAATAGTCCAGGTTTTTTTTAATCTCTATCCAATATAAGTAAAATATTATATGGATGACCGAGTCCACCGATTTTTCTTTAATTTTTACAGTACAAAAGAAGTTACCGGTGGGTAAAATAGGCCACTTTTTTTGAAATCTCAAATGGATAAATATCGAATACACAATCGGACAAAAACTAAAAGAAGTCGTTTTAGAAGTTTTATCAACATTGTTATACCAAACGAGGTTGAATTGAAAACATATCGTTTTTGGCTTTAAAACTCACCGTTGTCAAATTAAAAACACTTCGTTTGCGATTGCATTACTTTTATTTGCATTCTAAAGAACTGTCCCTTACATTAATATTTAACAATGACTTAAAATCCTAAAATAAAACATGACCAAACATGTCCAATATTTTACCTTTGACAAAATAAATCCGCTTTTAGAGCAACTATGCTTAGGAGTGGGAGAATACTTTTCATTACCATGAAGTCCTTCTTGTACTTTAGATGGAAGAGACATCGCCTCATCATCAATTCCAAGCTATAACAAAAGTATTTATATTTAGATATGTACATAAGTTGTGTTGGATGAAATCATTAATCTTACCTTCCTCTAAAAAAAAATACTTTTCTGTAAACAATAATGGTGACACGGCTTAATTAAAGTTGTCTTTAACTTAGAGATTATACCTGTTTATAATTATTAATAACGTAACTTGGCGTCTTCCACTGACGAATGGTTTTCCAACTCTTCGTTCTCCAAAACTTTATCTAGCTATGACTTTATATATATCTGTGGCAATATGGAAGAGTAGCTTAAGTCGACATAAGAGAGAATTTAGTTAAGGCGTGTATTGCATTGCAGAAGCAAAGGCGCTTAAATGTGTTTAGTCCGTTTTAATTTAAATTTAAATTCGGGATTTTGTCAATGTTATGAACGTTTACTTTTTAGCTTAAGTTTCTTAAATCAACAATGCATTGATCAAAACAACTTATGTACATATATTTTTGTGTACATACTCATATTTTTCTTTCATCATATAACGATTTCGCTTAACTTCACTTAAGCTGTATTAATGTCTACCTTAAAAAAATAAAGTGATTATTTCCAAACAACTTATGTTTACATAAAAGTACACAATATATAATTTTTATTTTAACAGAACCGCTTAAAGTTACTTAAGGTCCAATTCAACGCAAATTTCAGTTTCAAAAAAGAGCTTAAGTAGAAAAAACGTAAATTCTTCTGAACATAACAATATTTTTTTAAACATGTTACCAATATATTAATTCATAAATTATTCGCAGAAATCAAGCAGAAGAAAAATTACACAAATTTAATGATATCTCAAAACTTCAATTTTCGACTTAAGCTATTCTTCCATATTGCCACAGATATATAAGTAACATATGTTTTCAGGTTGTAAACGCATATTTTAAAATTTAGAAACAGCCGTATCAAAAAAATATATACCATTTGTTTTCAATTTGACAACGACAGTGACGATTTTGCAACGCCATCTTTTATGAGTGTACTGACTCCAGAGTAAACTGCACTTCGCCATACGAAGAGATTTTGGGGAATTGGTTTAAGAGCCATAGTACAGATTTTGCTGCAGTCCTCATGGAGTGGAGTCAGAATTTCTCTATTTAATGCAAATATCAATGAAACCATATATGTTTCCCTGAGCAATTAGTTAGGTGTAATCGTTGGTTATTCCCTGAGATTGGAGCTTTGTGTCGTCCAACTTCCTTTGTCCTTCCGTTCGTATGTTTCGCTATACATCTAAATGTGTTCTCACCTTGTCTGCAACAATATTGACTTCTCGACTCGAACGCACATCCAATTCAATTGATAAGTGTCTTTCGTCAGCTACATGGTCTATCAGATTCTTTGTCATTTGTCGCTTTGTGGATTTCAAGTTTGAGAAACCTGGTGCTGCTTGTACCATATTTTAAACATGTTCAGATAAAAGTACTTATCTGCGATTCGTACAGTCGTCAACCTGGTAACAGATTTCTCATTTTTTTACTTATCATAAATTCGCAAATAAATTCATACCTACTGTCATGACAGCTGCAGTACAGTTCGCCTTTGGCGTTTTGTCGACGAATTGGCCATTCAATTTCTAGAGAGTGAAGAACAGTCTTCCCTCAATTGAGAATTTGACTCCTTAGGTTAGGTAATGTATCTAGGCTTAGTTAGAGCCAGCCAGATGCAACAATGAATATGCCTATGTAAGGAACAATAATATTCAAGACCTCTGATAAATCGTGGGCAGTGACAAATTGAGTCTTCTAGCATGGCCAGTCCTAAGGCTAACCTGGCTAACGTAGAGTGCGTAGTCTATAGTGTGGCAGGGATACCGAAACTCAAGAACGTTTTCTAAAGGGTGGTTAAATTGTAAGGGCCGATGTTGAATGTGAACCACACCTAAACGCCAGGTTTTTTTTCCGAATTTTATTTGACATTTCTCTATTTCAGACTTACTCAATTCGAACCATGGAGAGATACACATTCCAACAACGTGTTAAAGTTACCCAGACTTATTATGAAAATGGGCGTTCAAATCAAAATGCATATCGTGCACTTCGTGATTTTTTTGGTCAATTTGATCGTTCAAATGTGCGTACAATCGCAAAAATCGTGGAAATATTCGAGCAAACCGGGTCTGTAGAAGATGTGAGAGCACCAGTGCATGCTCGTACAGCTCGTACTGCAGCAAATATTGCTGATGTTCGCGACAGTGTGGCTGAAGAGCCGTCCACCTCAACTCGTCGTTGTGCCCAACAATTGCACCTCTCACGCTCGTCGTTGATGAACATTATGCATAAAACTTGCATTTACACGCTTACAAGGTGCAATTGGCTCAAGAACTAAAGCCTCTTGACCATTCCAAATGTCGTGAATGGGCAAAATGGTGGAAAGAAATGGCAACAGTGGATGATCAATTTTCGAAGAAAATCATCTTCAGTGATGAGGCACATTTTCTTTCACCTCAGTGGATTCATCAATAAACAGAATTGCAGTATTTGGGCGAATGAGAATCCAAGAGTGATTGTCGAAAAACCAATGCACCCACAAAGAATGACTGTTTGGTGCAGTTTATGGGCTGGCGGCAGCCAGTTACTGTGAATGGTGTTCTTTATCGTGAGATGATAACGAACTTTTTATGGCCCGAACTGGAAGATATGGATATGGACGATATGTGGTTACAGCAGGACGGTGCCACTTACCACACAGCTAACGAAACAATTGCTCTTTTGCGCAACAAATTCAATGGCCGTGTTATCTCACGTAATGGCGATGTCAATTGGCCGCCAAGATCATGTGATTTGACACCGTTGAACTTTTTTCTTTGGGGTTATTTGAAAGAAAAGGTGTACACCGATAAGCTAGCAACAAGTCAGGAGCCAAAGGATGAGATAATTCGGCACATTAACGGCATAGAACCTCCATTATGACTCAGGGTCATCGAAAATTTGGACCATCGGATGGATGTGTGCCGCCGTGGTCGCGGCGCCCATTTGTCTGATAATTTGTTTCATACATAATTGAGTAATACCAATATATCATAATAAAATAAAATTACAGTAATTTCCTAAATAGTTTGTGTTTTATTTAAAATTTAACCACCCGATATTACAAGTTGGCCACGTTAGTGTTGGCACTGTTTCTGTCGTCCAGTTGATGTGCGCAAACTAATGTCGTAAACACGTTAGGTATGGAATAAACGACGGCTTGGCTATCAATACAGAAACGAATATCTCTGTAGTATATTCGGTGGTACTTTAGCCATTCGCCCTATAGATGGCAGTAAATCAGCCTGTTAAATACTGCAAAAGTTCTCGGAGTTTAAAAGAAATTTTCGTCCCCAATAGTGGGATTAAAAATCCCCCATCCACTCCCACCCCCACGATTTAGATCTTCACCCGAATTCGTAGTCTAAATTGAATCTGGAAAAGCAAAAGTCGCAAAAAAGCTAAGTACTGTGGTAAACCCCAGAAAACAAGAACCATTTAGTAAACTTATGTGTATTCTAATAAAAATATAGTCTGTTCGAATGTTGCAAAAAATAAACTTAAAACTCCCATTATCTACAGATTTACGAGCATTTTAGTGTGTTTTGTCTCATTTAGTGCGTTTTGACAGAAAAGTTTGTATGGGAGCTATGTCCAAATGTGGACCGATTTCAACGAAATGGTACAATGGTAAAAGTATTGATATTTGTGGCCAATATATCAATTTCGGGAAGTGGGACCTTTGGGAGGTACCATATATAATGGACCGATTTTAAAGAATTTCAATAGCCATGGTTCCAAAAAAAAAAATGATCTGTGCCAAATTTTATCAAATTATCTTTAGAATTGCGACCTGTACTTTGATTACATGGTGTACATGTTGGTCCAGCCAGCCAGCCGTCCAGACGGACTAACATCGCTAAATCGACTCAGAAAGTGATTCTAAGCCTATTGGTATACTAAAAGGTGGGTCTAAGATATATCTATACTCAACGTCCACAAAAGTTGTAATAGTGTCCTTAAACATTACGATATCAGCAAGTTAAACCCACCTTATCTCTTTTGAATATCATTATAAAGATCATTCAAAACATATGTTTCCTTAATTTTCAGAATATATGTAGCTTCTTTTGCTTAATATTTCTTACATTTTTACCTTCATCAATTTTCACATAATTAATGTACGTTCTTGTGAGTAAGAAAAATGCTTCAAAGAAATAAATATTTTTTAACAAAAATAAAGGAAAATCACACACACACACACACACACACACATGTGACACATTGACGCCATTGTCATGTTACATCTTCCCATGATCAATGTTCGCTATTCAATCAATCGGAAAAAGAGCAATTTTTTAATTGTTGAAAATTAAAATATCATATTGACATAATGGTCCCCACCCCAATGTTTATTTCTTTCGGATGCTGTTCACACACAAGAAAATATGGGCAACAACCAACAACCAAAAAACACCAACACACGTAAGTACATTTAGCAGCAACAGCAGCAGCAACAATATTTACCATTATTTTAAATTATTCTGTAAGTGTGGGGAGCAACAAACGATGAAGGAAATTTCTTTCAGCGTTTCCATGATTTGTACATTGTTCGCACATTGACATCAGGCATATACAAATTTATTTTAATGTCAACACAATTTATGACTACACATCCATCCATTTATTTTCATATTCCTTCCATGCCATTGCTTGAGTGAGCGAATTGTTGCCTGAGGCCTCCACAATCCATTCGTTTATTTGTATTCCACCTCCCTACTCATTAATATAACAAAAAAATGTTCAATATTAACCCTTTATGAAGCACGCATTGTCATATGTATATAAATATTTTCGAGATATAAGAAAATTTAAGCTTGGGGGGAACATTTTTTTCCATTTTTTCCATAAAAAACTGCGATACAAGTTAAGATTTTCATGTTCAGTAACTAGTTGTCACTGCGATTCTATTAGATATAAGTTTTCATTTCGTGTTCGATATCCAACAAGACTTTCTGGAAACAAAATACTTCAACCTAGCGATCGGTTGCTAGCATAAATCTACCAGGATGTTAAAACAATATCCAAGTTCGTTATTAAAAAAGATCGAGAAAAAGTTCATATATCGACCCAAAACTCTTAGATGGAAATATATATTCCTGGTGGAACATAGGGCCTCTACAAAGTTTATCGGAAGTCATCACTTGCATTACGCTCCACGTGATACAAATTTTAATTTTGTTGTTGGCCGATATATTTTGAGATCTCCAGAATTTGTTAGAATTCCAAAGGCTGCCTTCGCTTTTTGAAATAATATACCCTAAATAACAAAAAGTTTCAACTACACCAATGCCAAGCAAGATAAAATTTGGTGTCATTTAGTGAATTAATTCGCATTGACTTAATTTTCTTGATGCTAATCTGAAGACCAGCTAGAGAAACACGGGAGGCAAAGGTTTGACAGACATACTTTGTCTATGTAATTGATGTCATCTAGTCTATTATGTTACCCACACATCGAGATACTCAATACAACATCGAGAACTGTATTAACCTTCCTATACCCGTGCGTTGGTCTTATAGACCGACAAAACGATTTTACGTAAATATCGATTTTGACAGCTTATTTGTTAAGGACTTACTTCTTTATTATATCATCGGATTAAAAAAGAATCTTTTGTTTTCAGTTTAGTTAAAAAAAGCAGTATTTCATCTAGTTCAAACTTTGGGTTTGTGAAACCGTGCGCGGGTACAAAAGTAAGCGTGGGTACGGGAAGGTTAAAAATCAGTGGAAACAACACACATTCCTAAAAGACTCCAGACCTTCGCACTAATATCTTTGCTCTAACATCCGTTGTACAGAATACAACAAAATGCGTTGTTGTAGAGCTTTTTGATGAGCCAAATAGTATTCTTACTAACTTCGTTGCGTCTTAAAGCTTCGCAAATAGCGCTGTGCTCTTATGTGCAAAATGCACGTTTTAGATCAATAAACAATAGGTAAAGGGGAGATTGTCATTCAACCGATTGTTCCACTATAACCCTTAGGCTACTGAAGTGATCAGTACAGGATTTTTACGGACTGAAGCCTGCTTGTTAGCGTTTTAGCTGTGAACGTGCAGAATATGGGCTATGATTTTATTGACCATATTAAGAAGAGTGTTACCACTCCAACTTGAGCAGTCATGCAAATTCAGGTGGCATTCCGCCAGTACCTGCAGGCTATCCAGATTTCAGGCGTATAATTGCAGCAGTTATTTCTTCAGATGTTGGTGGTGATATGTCAAGATCGTTATAGGCGTCAATACTGTGAGGTACATTCAGCAGGATTGACTGACAGTAATTTTTTGAAGTAACTTTCCATAAGTCCATCTCATATCAACATAATTTGAGTAGATCAGATCGCCCTGCTCATTCTTTAGCGGCTTTGGATTAAAGTGGTTATGACCAGCTAATTACTTCGTAACTTGATATAAGTCCTTGGATCGACCTGTTTCGCTGGCTATTTGGGCTTCTTTGCTAAATTCCAGGCCAAAGCGGCTTATTCAAGCCAGACTGTAGCCCTGATAAATGAATCTATTTTACGAATTGGATCACTCGGATAAATCATGCAGATAAAACGTCTACAGATAAAGAGCCCTCGAAATTAAAAGAGCGGGGCAGTGTCAGAGAAGATGAGTTACCGTTTCCTCCTCTTCGACGTTGTAACAGCTTCGACAGTAGTCATGGTGCTGAAGGTTAAGCCTTCTGGCATGCAGCCCAAAAATACAGTGATTTGTTAGGGTTGAGATTAAGGTGCGGAGTCTGTGGGGAGGTAGAGAAACCAAGCATTTTGAACGTTTATTGTCATAGGTGGGCCATGTTTGCCTGGATGTTGAACAAATGGTTTCAAAAGACTAGGTGATCTGTGCTGATCGGTAAAGAAGTTGCCTAATTACTGATTTGTTAACATTGATCGATGTTAACCCGACTCAGGAGAGCACCGGATTTAGCAAGTCTGGTCAGCTGGTGGAGTTACCGGCTATGTTGTTGTGCCCGGGTACCCAGAAAAGTTCGATATTGCAATGTCTCGCCATCTAATTAAGAGATGCCCGGCATTTACGGGTAAGAACAGATGACGTGTGGATATAAGATAGGGATTTTATGGCAGCCTGACTGTCGATACAGAAGCGAATATCCCTGTCGTATATTCTGTAGTATCTTAACCAATTGGCAGCTTTGTATTACTTGGCTCCCACAAAGTTTTTGTATAATCATAGCCTTTTTTATGCCTCTATCTTGAATTTTTGTCTAACATTGTATATTCATGTCGACTCCATCACGAGCCAATTCGTAAGCAATTTTGATATCTGTGGCAATATGGAAGAGTAGCTTAAGTCGACATAAGAGAGAATTTAGTTAAGGCGTGTATTGCATTGCATAAGAAAAGGCGCTTAAATGTGTTTAGTCCGTTTTGAAAAATTCGGGTTTTTGTCAATTTTACGAACGTTTACTTTTTAGCTTAAGTTTCTTAAATCAACAATGCATTGATCAAAACAACTTATGTACATATATTTTTGTGTACATACTCATATTTTTCTTTCATCATATAACGATTTCGCTTAACTTCACTTAAGCTGTATTAATGTTTACCTTAAAAAAATAAAGTGATTATTTTCAAACAACTTATGTTTACATAAAAGTACACAATATATAATTTTTATTTAAACAGAACCGCTTAAAGTTACCTAAGGTCCAGTTCAACGCAAATTTCAGTTTCAAAAAAGAGCTTAAGTAGAAAAAACGTAAATTCTTCTGAACATAACAATATTTTTTTTAAACATGTTACCAATATATTAATTCATAAATTATTCGCAGAAATCAAGCAGAAGAAAAATTACACAAATTTAATAATATCTCAAAACTTCAATTTTCGACTTAAGCTATTCTTCCATGTTGCCACAAGTGCTGGTACCCAGCACTTCGATCCCTTCAATATTTTGATTCATGGCCTACCAATTTTCTCTATTTATTTTTTTCTTTACGAATCTGTTGTAACTTCGTCATTGAATAACTCAGTGAAATATTTTTCTGGAAATTTGACTTCTAGACAAATTATTTCTTCTTTAAAAGCAGTTTCGCAAATAGACATAACCTTGTTTCTCCATTTCAAACTAACTTTCAGCGTTAAAAAATTGTTGCTATAGACAAATGTTGTCTATAAGCAACATTGGGTGATGAAATTCCTGACATAACAATAAAAACTATTTTTATGTTTAACCAACTCATTTACTTAACATAATTATACTTATAACATAATTAATAAACCTCTCATTTTCCGTTTTTATTTGAATTTGTGTAAAACAACTTACAAATTTTTTACTCACATTTTTTTACCACTTCAACTGCCTCACAAATGAGTACTTGTTAAGCTTTTAAAAATGTTTGTTCGTAATAAAATGCTCACAAATGTTAATTTCAGTTGGGAAAAAACAGTTAGCAAAAACAACAAAAACTAAAGGAACTACGAGCAAAAATTTACAATGTTGCTTATAAGCAACAAATGACATTTTAGGGTTAATGGTGACGGACAAGAAACCAACTTTATTGATTCACGTGAATCACACTTCCCGCTGATTTCTTTTCCCTCATAACAACAAAAAACTTAAATGGAATGTCCACAAAAATTACTTCATCTATTCTCCTTCCCCACGAGATGGCGTTTACACCAATTGTGGTACGCCCTTTCATAATGGTTTAACTCTCAGAACAAATTTATTACAAAGAATAATTCAAATGAAATGACAAGATCATGGGGAGTATAAATAACACAAACACACAAATAACAAGTAAGAGCGTTATATTCGGCTGTGCCGAATCTTATATACCCACCATCAAGTTGTGTTAAATTTCGAAACATATTTCATATATCTTCAAGGGTGCAGCTAATTCAAAATCTGGACCAAAACGGAAAAAATCGCTAAGCTAATTGGTATTGTTGGTAAAACCTTTGGACTTAATTCGGTTGCCGTAGCTTTATAGTTCAACATTTAAAAATATTTTAGTGGTTTCCCCAGTATTTACTTTGATCAAAATTCGGTCTCATAACCGGATATAGTTTTAAGGTAGAAGGCCAATGCACGCGGCAAGCGGCTGCGGGCGGCAATCAGCTGTTTTTTGATTTGTCAAATTTGAAGCGGCAATGGAAAAAAGTAGAATTTGGTTCTACTTTTCCGCGCGGCAGGTTTTTTCAGTGCTGCCAGATTTATTTATATCCTACTCAAATATATTTTTATATGAATTGTTTTGTAAACAAACGCACATTTTATGTACTGAAAATATTACGACCGCCCGCAGCCGCATGTCGCGTGTATTGGCCTTGTACCTTTACATTAATAAGTTGTTAAATATTTTTCGTTGTGATTAATATGTAGTTAGGCTAAACACGTTAATAGTAATACGGCAGTTCCTAATGCATTCATCATATAATACGTCTGGGCTGAACATTGATTGATGCCTATATAATTTCATAGGTGCAATCTTAATATAAAGAATGTACCTCCAAATCTTTTTGATTGTAGATATAAAAATTGGATGTTATATATATAAGAATTATAGCCAAATGTTGACCGATTGTAACAACATTTTACACACTGGCTGTTATATATATAGAGCTTATTCTTGCAAAATTTAGTGGCCATAGCTATCATAGTTTCAAATTTAATAGCTTTTAACTGGCCTTTGCTAAAATTTTTGGTTTCCGTGAGTGTTTTTCATATGAAAGCTAAAGTCAAATAAATATGGACTGATTCCTATAAAATTTATAAAACTTTCCTATTTTAAATTTAATCGTCATAGCTATTACAATTGTATTAAATTTATCAGCATTAATGTGTTTCCCGAGGCGGGCTTATATGGGAGCTCTAACTAAATTTGAACCGATTTTGTCCATTTTCAACACACATCTTTTTAAAGATATCCAAAATACTTTTGTAAAATTTTGTCCCTCGTTAAGGCGCTATCGTGCTTTTATCTGACGGACAGACGGACATAAACAACCTTTTCTTTATGTATTTTTGTGTTTCCATAAGTTTTTTATATGGGAGCTATGGTCAAATGGTGACCGATTGCGACAAAATTTTGCACACTGGCTGTGCCAAATTTAGTGGTTATATCTGTTATACTTTTAGATTTATTGGCATTTAAGTGTATTTTAGGTAAAATTTAGGCTGTTTTCGTAAGTTTTTTGTATGGGAGCTATGGCTAAATGTGAACCGATTTTGATGAAATTTTATATGCTGCCTAGTGGTTATGTAAGACTTCTAGATAACAAATTTTGTCATCATAACTGTTATAATTTGTCATTTATTAGCAAATAAGCGATTAGCCTAGACGAGGTTATACGGGAGCTATGGTCAAATGGTAACCGATTTTGCCCGATTTCAATGCCAAAATTTTCTCATAGATGAAGAATGTTTTTGCTAAGTTTCAGTTAGCTAGCTCTATTCGTTTAGACGATATCGTGATTTCAACAGACAGACAGACGGACAGACAGAATATATATCGATTTGAGCCAATATTAAGGAAATTACAAACGGAATGACAATCTCAATATACCCCCCATTCTTTTTTATGGTGGGTATAAAAAGGGAAATATATTGGCAATATCCAAAATATATTCATACGCATGATGACGTTAATTTTTTTTTTTCTAAAAAATTACAAACCAAAAAAACTACAACTTAATGTCATCGAAATGAAATCAGAATTTACCGACAATCGCAATAAAAACAACAATAAAAGCAATAACAACCGCATCCCACGTGTGTCTAATGATGCAAAAACTCTGAAGTTGCAAAGAAATAAACTGAATTTTATTAAAAGGAAAATCTAATCGTATTATATATAGGTATTCCACAATTTTTCATTACTTTTTTCTGGCTAAGAAAGAAGTACATACGCCTAACAATAAAGCAACAAAAAAGACATTGTCAAAACTAAAATGACAACATCGACGAAATACAAAGACTATAAAAATGACAAGATGCTAATTTTATGCAAAACTCCAAAGGCAGACTGACAGACAGACTCTTGCTCCAACTCCAAAGGAGTCATTTGGCCGGAAAGCCACTAACAACGAGGCTAACTGACTGTAAGGCTGTCATGGAAATCATGTCTTTTTTAAACTCCCATAAAGTATTTGTTTGTTTCCACGAAGTATAAATGTCACTTCCACAGACAGAGGACAATTTCTTTGGTAACAACATTAACATTGGCGAAAAAACAACATTGGCTTTTCAGTTTTTCATAATTTATATTTTAACAAATTATACCAGTACATACATATTTGCACACTCAGTTCAGTTCAGTTTTGTCTTACGAATGACTCAGTCGCTGATTGAGTGAGGGTGATGATATAAAAGTGTCTTACAACATCCTGTTGCAAGACGAACATTATTATGCTGCGGTAACGAGCAAAACACATTTTGTGGACAAATTTAAATACTACGCACATTTAACGCTATAGACTAAACTCAACATTATTCATAAATAATAAATAAGATATTATGATTAAGAGTTTTATTTATCCAAGTGTTATTTACTTTCTTATAATTTGTTTTAGTTTTTTCGGAAAATAAACGTAATTCATTTTAATAGATGACTGGACAGATGAACGAATGACGGAGTGACTGAATGTTTGGCTGGGCGGATGATTAATCTACAATACAGGTCATTAACCGCATTTAGCACCATATTTTCTTTTACATAAAGAAATAAATAAAGAGAAATACGCAGTAAAAACTTTAGGAAAATTACATTAAATGGGAAAAAAGGGTTTATCAAAGGCAAAATAGGTATAACTCATTCCATATTAAAAATTTCACTGTTCACGTAACTCAGCTGTGCAAGTTATAAAGAAATCGCGGAGATATATCACGGTCGGACATGGTTATCTTATTATCACTGGCATATTTTTTTGTTTTGTTAAACTAACTTGACACATTGTATATTCGAGGGCGGGTCAATAAGTCCGTAAGTTGTTGTAAGAAACGCATGCTTTACTACAAAAAGTTAATTAATTTTTTAACATAATCTCCTTTGATTTCTAAATACATGGACCTACACTCAGGGAAAAAACGTGCTGATAATAAGATTTTCTGCTTGAAATCGAAACTTTTTCTGCTTGAAAGTAGAGTAAATACGAAAAATCTTATTTTGAGAATAAAATCTTAATTTTTTAAGATTCTTTGTAAGATCGCAATCTTAAAAAAAATCTAAGCACAGGATCGATAACTAAGAATGTGATCTTATTAATTAAGATTAAATTCTTAATTTTTAAGAATGCACTCTTAATTAATAAGAACATAATCTTAAATAATAAGAACGCATTCTTAATTATCGATCTTGTTCTTAGAACTTTTTCAAGATTGCGATCTTACAAACAATCTTGAAAAATAAGATTTTATTCTTAAAATAAGATTTTTCGCATTTACTCTACTCTCAAGCAGAACAAGTTTCGATTTCAAGCCGAAAATCTTATTATCAGCACGTTTTTTATTATTATAATATTCGTATTTGGTGATAAAATAAAACACATTTTTTATTATTTTTTTCCCCCTTTCGAGGAATGTAATAGTATTCCTATATTTTAAAATTTTGATTTATTTATTTTAGATTATAGGTAGTTAGTAAAAATTTTTATCCTAAAAATACCTTGACTTCATCTTCCGTTGGAAAAAGTGTGCATATTTCTGTCAATATATGTATCTTGGAAATCGTGATGATGAAGTGCGAGAATTTTGATGTACTATAATCTGGATCAGCTCATCACGGTAGTTATTGTTTAAATCTTTGTGTGAAGCATAAAATTCTAGGATGCTTTTGTCACTTACTGATTCATTAAATAATGAAGCTAAATCCTATATAAATAAACGAAAATATGTTATGTTTTGTACACATTTTAATGTATTAAGTAATTATCTAATACTTTTACCTTGTCAAACACTTTTTTGTTAACTTCCACATTTACAGAAGACGATGGAGTGTAAGTTACATCCGGACATTTTTGTAGCCACTGACCTACCTTCGACGGCATCGAAAGTGTATCTTCATCAATTCCAAACTAAAGGACAAAACTATTAGTGGTTTAATTTACTTTCTAAATAAAATATTAAAACCTGTTTCTTTTTCCCGACAAATAATTTTTCACGAAACTCGATTCGAAGTCCTAAGGGTGGAATGGCTTGCTTTACATCTTCTGCTTTCATATACTGCAGACTTCTAAAAGTTATATTTGAGCCTGAAACAAATTAAATCAATATAATTTTTTATAAAGAAATTTACTTATATATTTATAAATATGATTAAAAACTGACGCTGCAGGTACGGAAAAACGTATTCCTGATCGAATTCTTTCAAAAGATTTTTCTTGTGAAGGGCAGTTCAATTCATACTCCCCATCACATACCGGAACTAAATTGCCTTCTATTGGAATATTTAAAAGGATCACTTCTTCCGGATTAAGGTTTTCCATTTATATTTCTTATTAAATTTATATTTTTTCTCAAAAAGTTAGTTTTTCACTTTTCGCAACTACTTTGGTCGGCGGATTACAATTTATGACAAAATACTGAGAAATTTCCCTTAAACAAGCACACAAATCTACAAAATCAAGAATACGATCTTAAGATTAGAACTTACAATCTTCAAAATAAGAATAAAATCTTGAAATCAAGATCACAATCTTAAAATAAAGAATAAGATCTAAAATTAAGATTTAAAATCTTATAATAAGATTAAAATCTTAAAAGCAAACAAATTGCATGTTATTTTTAGATTGTATTCTCATAACTAAGAATTTATTCTTAAATTTAAGAATATAAATCTTACTGGCTATATTTTCAAGATTGAAAATTCAAGATTTCGCAATCTTATATTGTAGATTTTTTTTCTTGAAATCAGATCGTCATTTTTCTCTTAGTGTACGTTTCTCTTTTTATTATCACTACAAAAAAATATATATGATTAATCTGGAAATAGTTTTTGAGTTATTTCATTTTTGTCCAAAATTTCGTATCATTGACGACACACAGAGGTTGGAAACAAAAAAAAAATTGGTAATAACTCTGTATCTTCTAAACTGTAAGTTTGGAAGGAGGGCCTAAACTTTCTAAATTTTAAATTTATTGTTACTCTGTGTTTACACAGTGTAAATCATTGGGTGTCAAAGTAGACCACCTCAGCAGAAACCAGTCAGTGTTATATTCGGCTATGCCGAATCTTATATACCCACCATCAAGTTGTGCTATATGTAGAAATATCGGGTGGTTAAATTTCAAGGGCCGATGTTGATTTTGAATAAAACACAAACTAATTAGGAAATTGTTGTAATTTTATTTTATTATGATATATTGGTATTACTCAATTATGTATGGAATAAAATATCGGCCAAATAGGCGCCGTGACCACGGCGGCACACCTCCATCCAAATGGTCCAAATTTTCGATGACCCTGAGGCATAATGGAGGCTCTATGCCGTTAATGTGCCGAATTACCTCATCCTTTAGCTCTTGAATTGTTGCCGGCTTATCGACGTACACCTTTTCTTTCAAATAACCCCAAAGAAAAAAGTCCAACGGTGTCAAATCACATGATCTTGGCGGCCAATTGACATCGCCATTATGTGAGATAACACGGCCATTGAATTTGTTGCGCAAAAGAGCCATTGCTTCGTTAGCTGTGTGGCAAGTGGCACCATCCTGCTGAAACCACATATCGTCCACATCCATATCTTCCAATTCGGGCAATAAAAAGTTCGTTATCATCTCACGATAGCGAACACCATTCACAGTAACTGCCTGACCGTCCTCATTTTGGAAAAAATACGGCCCGATGATGCCGCCAGCCCATAAACCTCACCAAACAGTCACTCTTTGTGGGTGCATTGGTTTTTCGACAATCACTCTTGGATTTTTATTCGCCCAAATGCGGCAATTCTGTTTATTGACGAATCCACTGAGGTGAAAATATGCCTCATCACTGAAGATGATTTTCTTCGAAAATTGATCATCCACTGTTGCCATTTCTTGCCACCATTCGCTCCATTCACGACGTTTGGAATGGTCAAGAGGCTTTAGTTCTTGAGCCAATTGCACCTTATAAGCGTGTAAATGCAAGTCTTAATGCATAATGTTCATCAACGACGAGTGTGAGAGGTGCAATTTTTGGGCACGACGACGAGTTGAGGTGGACGGCTCTTCAGTCACACTATCGCGAACAGCAGCAATATTTTCTGCAGTACGAGCTGTACGAGCATGCACTGGTGTTCTCACATCTTCTACAGACCCGATTTGCTCGAATTTTTCCACGATTTTTGCGATTGTACGCACATTTGGACGATCAAATTGACCAAAAACATCACGAAGTACACGATATGCATTTTGATTTGAGCGCCCATTTTCATAATAAGTCTGGGTAACTTTAACACGTTGTTGGATTGTGTATCTCTCCATGGTTCAAATTGAGTAAGTCTGAAATAGAGAAATGTCAACAAAAGATTCGGAAAAAAACTTGGCGTTTAGGTGTGGTTCAACATCGGCCCTTATAATTTAACCACCCTTTATATCTCATATATCTATACGAGGGTGCAGCTAAATCAAAATGTGAACCAAATTCGAAAAAATTGTTACGCTAGTTGGTAAAATATTTGGACTAAATTCGGTTGCAGTAGCTTTATAGTTTAACATAGTTATATAGTTTAAAAGTATCTAAATGGTTTTCCTAGTATTTACTTTGCACAAAATTCAATCTCATAACCGAGCATAGGTTAGCATTAATAATTAATTAAAATTGCTTGAAAAAACCTAATATTTTGTAGGATATCCTTTATTTTGTATAACTGCCGTAGATCTTTTAGGCACACTCTTCACAAGAGCCAGGTATCGCTCATTTAGGATAGCGTGCCATATTTTTGGATTTCCGTCCATAAATCATTTAAGTAGTTAGGTTTTACGCTTGTTATATGCTTCTCTATATCACTCCAAAGATTCTCAATAGGATTGAGATCCGGAGATTGAGCTGGCCATTTCAAAACATCTATTTGACTCTCCTCCAAGCAACACCTCACAGTACGTAAAGTGTGTTTAGGGTCATTGTCATGCATGAAGCGCCAGCTAGGTGGCATCTTTGCCTCTGCTTATGGTATAATGATATCGGCTAGAATATTTTTATAAATGTGTTGATCCATACGTGTGTCAATTTTGTGTATTGGACCAACTCCATGCCCTGAGAATGCAAGCCACATCATCACATTTCCTTCACCATGTTTTACAGTCTTTGACGTATACTTTGGGTTGTGCTGCATGGGTTGTGCTGCATGTACCATACATATCTCCTTCCATCAGATCCAAATCTGCAAAACTTTGATTCGTCGCTTCAAAGTATGTTTTTCCAAAAATCTAATGGCTTTTCCAAATGCTATCGGGCGAAAGAAATTCGTGATTTCCAATTCTTTTTTGACACATGTAGCTTGTGTTGCACAATACAGCCACGAGATTTTTTTTCATTAAAACGTCTTTGTATCGTTCTGTCGCAGATATCAATACCGTATTTTGATGAAACTTCACCATTTATTTCACTGGAGCTCTAAAAAGGCTCGGCCACTGACATTCTATATATTAAATAATCATCTTTTGTTATCGTTTTTCTTGGTCTAGGTGCCCGTGAACCCTTTTTAATTGTTCCGTGTGCTTTTATATGGCTCAAAGCATTATATACCATCTTTCTGGAGCAATTTAAAATACTTCCTATTTCACTTACAGGACATCCTCTCGAATTTATTTCACAAATCACCTGTCGTTGCGTATCTGTGCATCATTTATTTTTGGCCATGTCTAATAAATATATTATTTTTGAAAAACCTTCAACTGTACACAATATGATGAAAAACTTACCAAAAATTTATTAAAAATTCAAAAAATAACAGAAATGTAAAATGTTTAATATTTGTGCTAAATTTGTGTCCAGCTCCAATTACGCATTACCAAAAAATAAGTTATATATGAAGCAATTGAAGACATGGAATAACAAAAAGAGTAACGGGACTTGTCGATCACACCATAAGCTACACATCGTGGCAAAAAAAAAAAAAAATACTCCAACAGAAAAATATACGGTTTTGAAAAAACGCGTAACTAGTGTGCTAAATATGTGACCACCACTGTATATATATAAGAATTATAGCCGATTGTAATAAAATTTTACACACTGGCTGGTTTTTATACAAAGCTTATTCTTGCAAAATTTAGTGGCCATAGCAGTCATAGTTTCAAATTTAATAGCTTTTAAGTGGCCTTTGCTACATTTTTTTTTGGTTCCCAGGAGTGTTTTTTATATGAAAGCTATAGTCAAATATGGACCGATTCCTATACAATTTGATATATTGACTAAATTAAGACGTCACACAGTTAACGGTCCCCATAGTAAAACTGGAAAAAAGTCGAAGGAGTTATGGTATCTTAATGAAATTTTTTGCACATGTCTCTCTTGGCCTACTATTTTCGAAAATGAATTAACATTTTTAAAACCCTTTTATTTTTCCGGTGCGGGGACAATTAAATACCCAAAATTCCCCATTTCAGTAATAATTATTTTTTTTTTAATTTCAATCTAGCATATTACAGGCCCTATGCTCCACTGGGAGTCAAGGATAACAGAAGAAGAATTTTACATTCAAAATGATAAAGCGTGATAGTTCTTTTATAAAATATAACTAATCTCTTATTATTTTGGGTTGCCAAAAATATTTTTAGAATATAACATTCAGAATATATCATATAATATATTTTAAACATTTTAGTACTTAAGTATTGAAAATACTCATAACCATTGGTATTCAAATAACATTGATATTCATTACCGTGTAATGCATGTTACGGACCGTGTGGACTGTTGTTCTGGCCGCCTGACTAGCTCTCGCGGTCTGTTTCGGGCGAAGGTACTCAACCCTGCAACAACCCTAGTTCGCACACAATAAAATTAAAAAAAAAAGTACACTACATTTACAAAACCCAAACTTACATAATAATTTGGAACACCATTTCCGGATGTATCCGGTTTGCCCAACCTGGTGCACCAGAACTCCTTGGAAGCATTTTGTATGGACCCCAATACCCGTCTTCCATCACCCTGTTCCCCTCAACAATCCCTCATTAAAACCTTACTCTTCAGAACTCATTTTTAATATAATAATTCCAATATTTATTTAACCATGACCTTATATACTAACTTAAATAAACACTAGATCCTAAACATAAACACACATAACATTGACCTAAAATTTTCTTTGAACGGATTCTTGTGAAAAGGTAAAAATATACTTAATGATTTTTCTTTTTTTTTCAAATACTAACGTCTAAAATTATAACTTTGATTTAAAATTCTTAATGTTTTTATCTATATTTTTCTCCTTGTCAGATCTTTGATGGCTATGCCTAATGGAGCTCCCTAGGACACAATCCTGATCTTGTACTAAATGTTAGTTCTTTTTCTTACTATTTAATCCTATTATAATTTACGCCTTTAAATCACTATGTTTAATTGATTTTTATCTTTTCTTTTTTTTTGGTTCACAGACAACAAAAGGACACTTATAACATAACACTAACGAAAGAATTATAATGTTGGCACAAATTCACAACTTAAACTAATTTATAAGTAACTCCTTTTTTTATGATTCTTTTTTTTCTAATTTGTTCAAATTTTTTAAATTTTAAAGTAAAATTTACTTATTATACCCTTCACCAATAGGTGAAAGGGTATTATAAGTTTGTGATTCCGTTTGTAATTTTTTTATTAGTGATCGTAGACCGATCGACTCAGAATCGGGAGGAGAATCGATTAAGCGATGTACGTCTGTCTGTCTGTCCGTCTGTCTGTCAGTCCCTCTGTCTGTTGAAATCAAGTTTCTGAAGCCCCTGGAGAATGGACTTACATAAGTTATATATCAGATTTTATGAAATTCTCCCGCAATGGACGCTATTAAATTTCATTAAAATCGGTTTATAAACACCGAAAATATCGAAAAAATACCAAAAATTAGACGAAAATTGTAAAATTTTTGATTGAAACACACTTTTAAATAACAAGAGAAAAAAGATACTCCTGGTGTACATGTGATATTACGTTATATATCAGACTGTAGAAAATAGTTTTCCAAAGCACTCTGTAAAATTTTATCAAAATCGGTCCATAAACAACTGAGATATCGCCAAAACACTGAATTTGATGTATCGCAAATTGCCCAAAGTTCGCATTAGAGAATGTTTGTTGAAAAAATGAAATGCAGAAATAGGAAAAACCTTCCTTTAGCACGGACCTACATACATTTTATATCAGATTTTAGGAAATTCCCCCGCCAAGTACGTTATTAAATTTTATCAAAAGCGGTCCATAAACAATTGAGATATCGCCATAACACTGCATTTGATGTACAGCAAATTGCCCAAAGTACGTATCTAAGAAATTTTGTTTACATTTTGTAAGTATTGTTTCAGCGATATCTCAGGTGTTTATGGACCGACATCGTTCTCTGTGTGAGGATTTTCTAAAATCTAAACTCCACAAATCTGATTACGAATACCATTCAAACTGTACCGATCAACTCAGAATCGGCAGGAGAATGGATTTCGCGACCTCCGTCCGTCCGTCCGTCTGTTTGTCCGTCCAACTGTTTTTTTGTCCGTCCGACTACCTGTCTGTAATTTTTTCAATTGTAGTCAAGTTTTTGGAGCTCCTGTTTTGTCGATATCTCAGGTGTTTATTTTGATGAAATTTAATAGCGTCCTTCGCAGGGGATTACCTAAATCCTGATGCATTCGGTAATTTGTGGTAGATATAATTTAGCGTTTAAGCGATGGTGTTTTGATAGACAAAGATAAAATTCAGGGTTGGACAATATCCTAAAATTTTGTGTAAAATCCAGGAGCTCCACAAATCTGATTTTAGCAGACAGACACTCTGCGTTAATCTTAATTTTGTGTCTGACTTTTGAACATTATGATAACATTTGAGAATATATCAAATTATGGGTAATCTTCCTAGGAAGTACAAAAATGTAGCTAACTACATGATATCCGTTCAAAACCTACATATGTATGTAAGTATCTCACATATCAACGAAAATTTAAATTTTTTAATTGTAATTGGGAGAAATCCGTTCACGTTTGACAATTGATCCCGTATAACTTCGCCTAAGATAAGATGATGACATTTAGTACAAAGACGTTGTACAATATTGATATTCAGGGCGATAGCGCCTAAAATAAACTTTCTAGAGGGACAACATTTGACAAAAGTATTTCTGATCTCTTGAAAAGTTCGATATTGAAAATGGGCGAGCTCTATTCACATTAAGTTAAATCTCCCATATAACCCCGACCGGGAATCGATTTAATGCTGATAAATTAAATCACATTAAAATTGCACAAGGAACTAGAGCAAAACTTTCCAAACATCCATCGGACAGATCGAAAGAACAATACATCCCAAATATTATTGATGAAGTGTTCATTTTAATTAATTAACTAACTTCAGATTAATAAGTAAATCTTTAATAACTTTTCCGACAAAGCTGATATCCATCCATTCAAAAGCTATATATTTCACGTATGTATCTAAAACTAAGAGTGTATACCCTATAATTTTAAGGCTTATCATAATTAAAGCTTTGACCTAAATCAGTCGCTTACTTCAGAGTTTTACATAACTAATCATGAACTTTTATTGGTTGGACAATTCGTATGAATTAAAGTACACAACCCTCACTGGGCACTGTGTTCTTGGGTTGCATGCCAGAATACTTAAACTTCATCAAATCGATGTGCTATTGCAAATGTAAGGGCATCTACATTTTAAAGCATCTTTTCTGCATGCTTTATCTGGTCTATCGAACTTTATTAAATGTTCGTAAAATATGTGTCTATTTTATTTCGAAGCTACTGGCTGGCTTAAATATGCATTCTCTACTTGTAGTCTAGTAATCATTATCTTTCACAAAGGGACCACTTTTGAACCCAAGTGAAGCTTCCCTAGACATCAGTCACCTGCCCAACCTAACCTTTGGGTGCATAGCTATTGTAGATGATGACGCCACCGAAAAGCTTTTCTTTTTCCGACTCTTAATTTTAAAGACCCGATTGGATTAACACCACTGGCTGAAGCGCATAATGAAACCAACCATGACAGTATATTCAGAGGAATTTCTGACAGTCCGCCAACAATACAAGAAGTGAAGAACGCTATTAAAACCCTTAAACGCAACAAGGCCCCAGGCAATGACAATATTTCAGCGGAGATGCTCTTATGTGATGTTGAAGGATCGTCGAGATTGTGGCATCCATATGTGCGTAAAATATGGGAAGAAGAAGCTCTGCCAACCTCTTGGAATGAAGGTATACTAGTCAAAATACCAAAAAAGGGCGACCCCAAAGACTGCAATACTTACAGGGGTATAACACTTCTACCAATACCGAGTAAAATACTAAGTCGTGTAATCTTGAATAGAATATCCGACGCAGTTTCCTCTACACTCCGCGAAAATCAATTTGGGTTCAGAGAAAACCGTTCTTGTGTTGATCTAATCAACACAGTAAGAATAGTATTAGAGCAGTGTAATGAATTCCGCACTCCCATTTACCTAGCGTTTATCGACTTTATGAAGGCCTTCGACAGTGTCAATAGAAGCTATCTATGGAGAATTTTAGAAAATCGTAACATGCCGACGAAAATTCTCAACTTAATCCGGGCAATGTACGTTGATTTTAAATGTCGAGTCCTACACAAGGGCAAACTATCAGATCCGTTCGATGTTACTACTGGAGTAAGGCAAGGATGTATATTATCACCTATACTTTTCATCCTCGTCATCGACAACATAATGCGTACGGCTCTAAATGGTAGACATGGTATCCAATGGACACCCTTTCAACAACTTGAGGACTTGGAATATGCCGACGACGTATGTCTTCTAAGCCAAAGCTCTGGCCACCTTCAAGAGAATACTAACGCCATTACTGCTGAATCTCGTATAGCTGGTCTTGAAATTAATATTTCCAAGATAAAGATTATGCCCGGAGGCTATGGCGCAAGCCCGTTGACACACATCAATGTGAATAACGAGGTTATTGGGCGTGTAGATACCTTTAATTACCTGGGCAGTTTAGTAACTACAAAAGGTGGCGCAGACGAGGACATTAAATCGCGTATTAATAAGGCAAAATCTGCATTTGGCATTCTTCGAGCTATTTGGAAATCTCGGCAAATATCAACAACAACGAAGTTACGAATATACAACTCGAATGTCAAGACCATCCTGTATTACGGCTGCGAAACATGGAAACGCACAAATGCCATCGATAAACGACTGCAAACCTTTACAAACAAATGTTTAAGGCAAATTCTTAATATATGGTGGCCGAATCGCATAAGAAATGAGGATCTACTTAATACGACAAACCAAACCCCCGCTTCCACAGAGGTATGTCAACGGAAATGGCGGTGGATAGGCCACACACTCCGAAGGCCAAATACCAGCATTGCTAGACAAGCGCTCCGTTGGAATCCACAAGGAAGCGGCCGCCGTGTTGGCGCACCTGCTAGAACGTGGAGAAGATCAATTGATGCGGAGTTACAAGCAGCAAACTATTCATGGAACGATGTATGCCTAACATCTCGCAATAGAGTCCGATATAAAAGGATGGTTGAGGCCCTATGCTCCACTGGGAGTCAAGGATAACAGAAGAAGAAGAATTTTAAAGACTCTTTGCATATAATACTAGTATAACCAAATTTTGCTACTTACATTAAGTACTTTTGCAACACCATTGGTGAAGGGTATCCAAGATTCGGCAAAGCCGAATATACCACTCTTACTTGTTTTTTTATTCTTAAGTTTATAATATTTCTAATTTGGTTGTATTAGGCTTATATATTTTTCATTCTCTGTTGTGCGTAAATAGGTTCTGCTTATTTTACGTATAATAATGTTTTTTTTCTTTTCTTTTATAAAACTTAAAACCACAAAAAAAATACCTGGCTTTCCCGTCTGGTTGCGGACACCAATCTTCTATAGTATTTACGGATGATCCTCGGCAACAGCCAGCTAAACAAACAATACCCTCATTACAAATCGACAAATAATGTTTTTTTTTTCTTAAAAAAATATGGTTTTGTTATTCCACTTACGTTTTATTCCTCCTCATAAGTTTTAAATTAAATAAAGTGGAAACTTTTCCGAAATCCTAGGAGAGTTTTAAAGCTTCTTCTTTGGAAGTTTTTTTCTTAAATCCTTCAATCGCACACACATTTTTTTTGTTATTTTTTTATACCAATATGCTTTATTTTTGACTAACCAGTCTATCGCCCAGTATACCACTATAATCTGACTTTTGCGTGGCAGAAAAATTCCTTTTAAATTGCTCAGATTTTTGTGAGTATATAGTGGTCAAAACCTTTCCCTCCATTTGTTATTTTTCTTCTTTTTATTATTCCAACCAAACTCCCTCCAAAATCATATTTACCAAAAGTTTCCAATATTTCTCCTTTAAATATCGCCATTTTTCCTAATAATACATATATATTACCTGATCTCCCGGTTATCCTGAATTTTCTTTCAATATCTAATTCTGTATCTATAAGAAATTTTAGCAATAAACTTCAATCCATTCATGTTTTAAAATTTTCTAAATTTACAAAAAAAAGCGCTAAAACAAAAAACGTACTTTTGAATGGCAAATACAACACTGGACATACGCAAATTACTCGCGTTGCCAATCATAGTATTTTGTAGTAATATATAATTACAAGCAAAAATGAAAACAAACATTCATTGACTGACAGACACACATGGTGTAAGTATAATTTTATGTTTAATATTTTTTTTTCAGGTTTTCCATTGGACAGGCAGACGGGATTTTATGTTAAACACATATTAACCCTTAAGCGAACACCAAAACGTATCTACATAAGCGAACCCTAGGGCCTGGCTGGGACTTCTTATATTTTGTATGGATTTAATAGGATTTTTACAAAATTTCCAAAAGAATCTTTTTGTTGCGTTTTACATTATCTTTGTTCTTACAAGTAACATACTTGGATTTGTTTTTTAAGACCTCAGGACCGATTTCTTGCCTCAAAATGGGTTTAGGTTCCTAATTTCTTCAATTTGCTTTACCTAAATGGTTTTATTTAGAAAAGCTTCTAGTCCCAATCTACTAACAAAATTGACCGTAACTCTTTTTGCAGCACTCAAAGACGATTTAGAAAGTTTTCATACTTTTATCATATATTCAGCCTTATTACGGTTGTCGAATCTATAATTTTGACTACGGCAGTATGTACTAGATCATTGAAATTGTGTTGCTTTAATCTAGTACTAACTGTCGTAGTCGAAGTCATTTATTCGACAACCGCAATTACGCTAATTATATAAGCTTTGCCATTACGTTAAAAATATCGTAAAAAAGTGCCAAAGTTCTTTGTTCGTTTTGTTTAAGGGTATATTTTTCAAGCATTTTGTGAACTGTTGACAATGATATCATAGAGTCCGTATTCACTTGATAATAATTCACGTTTCGGATGTTTGCTGTGAAATGCGGCGCTACTAATGAGGCAAAACTAAGACAAATAGCCAATTATCTATTACATAAATCTAAAGTTGTAAAAAAGATATCAAAGATGATTGTTCTTCCAGATCCTTTGTATCGCACTGCAAGACGCATGAGCACGTTTTCACCCTGCTTTTCTGCTCGAATTTCTCCATAATGTTGTGGATATATTACCTTTCATCACATGTCCACCCTATTTTTATTTCAGATATAACAGGTTTCGATAGAATATACTGGGTGAGCAAAAACGCATTGTTGCGCCCGCCGCAAATTTACGTACCTTTGAGATCATCCAGCTCTTCCATAGTCATTGGATTCAAAATCTGCTGTTTCTCCTTATCATTTTCATTTGAAAAATCATTAACATTTTGATTTTATTTGCTGCATTCTCTATATAATAGTATAGGGCCTGGCTGGGCCCTGGTGTAACAAACATGAACAAAAATTTTAGGAGAGTAATTACCACGCCCACAGATAAAAAGTTGTAGGTTTTTTTTTAATTTTTTTTGTACAAAACACCCACGAAAATTTTTTTTCGGCGGCAGTGGCGTAGGCTTGCCTATACCGTCCGGGGGTAGAAGGGGCTCAACCTCAACATGCATTGCCTTCTATTATCATACATTTTCAAATAATGGGTGTTTTTTTTAGAGGTATAGAACTTCGAATTGAAATAAAACACAAGAAAATCGTTTTAATGTCCATCAATTTGGCTTTATTGGAAGGATAATTTTATGCAATTAATGTTTAAATATGATTTCGGACATGTGGCCGCCGCGGCTGGCTCGAATAAAACCAATTCTACAGGTCCAATTTTCAACTACTATTTCGAGCATATGGGGCCGTATGTTGGCAATAACGCCACGAATGTTGGCTTCCAAGTCCCCTAACGTTTCTGGTTTGTTGGCGTAGACGAGCGACTTCACATATCCCCAAAGAAAATAATCCAGTGGTGTCAAATCGCACGATCTTGGTGGCCAATTGACAGGTCCATTCCGCGAAATTATGCGCTCATCGAATGTTTCCTTCAATAAATCAATTGTGACGTGCGTTGTGTGGCATGTAGCGCCGTCTTGTTGGAACCACAACTCATCCACATTCATGCCATCCAACTGGGGAACAAAATAGTCGGTTATCATGGCTCTATACCGGTCTTCATTTATGGTAACTGACTCTCCAGCATTATTTCGGAAGAAGTATGGCCCAATGACTCCACCAGCCCATAGAGCACACCAAACAGTCAGTTTTTGTGGATGTAATGGCGTCTCAAGGGTCTCCTGTGGATTCTCTTCACTCCAAATGCGGCAATTTTGCTTGTTGACGTAGCCATTCAACCAAAAATGAGCCTCATCACTGAACAAAATTTTGCGATGAAAATCAGCATCGAGATCAATCTCATTATCGGCCCATACACCAAAATCACGACGCATTGCATGGTCTCGCGGCTTTAATTCTTGCACAAGCTGGATCTTGTAAGGTCGCAAGCCAAGATCTTTGCGCAAAATCTTCCATAAAGTTGATGGACAAAGCTCCAATTACTGTGCACGGTGGCGAATCGATTCATTCGGGTCCTCTTCAACACTTTGCTCTACAGCGGCAATTGTTTCTTCGGTGCGCACTGTTCGATGTCGCTGCGGATGCGTATTATCACATAGAGTAAACGTAGTGCGAAAACGATCCATGGTTAACCGAATTAATTGCTTTGATGGACGATTATGTCGACCATAAAATGGACGGAGCTTGCGGTAAACTTCGCGAACTGAACCATTATTTTCGAAATAAATTTGCACGATTTGCAAGCGTTGTTCTTTTGTCAACCTGTTCATGATGAAATGGCAAACAAAACTAAATATTTATCACTTGACAGCTGACAAAATGGGCGCCAGTTAAAAAAGTGATGCCAACTTAAAGTTCTATACCTCAATAAAAAACACCCGATATTAAAAATATCAATTGATAATTTTGATGAAAATATCAAATATGGATGATTTTTAAAAACTTTGTATTTCAAAAGTTGGCATAGAAAACACCTAAACTTTTTTACTCACATTTTAGTATATATAACAGAAAATAATATTATTGTTTCATATAAGTAGTTTTTTGATATGCCTATATTTTGGGGTCCATTGAATCAGACTATTTTTTTTGAGAAGTACATTTTTTGGCTAAAAACTTCACAGTTTTTTTTACAGTGTTGTTATAAATATTTAAATCTTAGGATTTTTGTATTCTTTCTGCTACATTTCTGAATAAAACAAATATAATTGCATGCAAAAATTCAACAATTAGAATTTTTGTTACTTAAAAATTATGAAAAAATTATCAAAATAGTTCGACTTTAAAACTGTGTAGTTCTTTATAGGTGCATAGCACATGAAAAACCAAACCACCTCTGGAATCGTAGGAGTCTGAGCTTTCATCCCATATGTATATTATTAATAAAATCGAAAGTTTATTTTTCGATTTTTTTCCACTAGGCGTCATATCTATTACAACTGTATTCAATTAATCAGCATTAATGTGTTTCCCGGGGCGGGGTTATACTTATGAGAGCTCTAACTAAATGTGAACCGGTTTCGTCCATTTTCAATACACAACTTTTTCAAGATATCAAAAATACTTTTGTAAAATTTTGTCGCTGTAGCCCTTTTCGTTAGGGCCCTATCGAACTTTAATCTAATGGACATAAACCCCCTGCTGTAGTCCTTTTCGTTTAGGCGCTATCGCGCTTTCTTCTGACGGACAGACGGACATAAACCCCCTTTTCTTTTTGTATTTTTGTGTTTCTGTAAGTTTTTTATATGGGAACTATGATCAAATTGTGACCGATTATGAGAAAATTTTGCACACTGGCTGGCATTCGCATAAAACTTCCTTGTGCCAAATTTATTACAGTTGGCCAAAGCTATTACAGTTTATCATTTACTGGCATTTAAGTGTATTTCTGGTGGAATTTAGGCTGTTTCCGTAAGTTTTTTTGTATGGGAGCTATGGTTAAATGTTAACCGATTTCGATGAAATTTTAAATGCTGCCTTGTGCTTATGTAGCTTCTTCATACCAAATGTTATCATCATAGCTGTTATAGTTTGTTATAGATGAGGTTGTACGGAAGCTATGGGCAAATGTGAACCGATTTTGCCCGATTTCAATATCAAAATTTTCGAGAAATGAAGAATATTTAAGCTAAATTTCAGTGACCCATGTCCTTTCGTTAGGGTTTTATCGTGCCGACAACAGACAGACATACAGACAGACGGACATCGCTCAATCGTCTTCGAATTTCATAAGGATTCAGAATGTAACGGGTGGTTAAATTTCAAGGGCCGATGTTGATTTTGAATAAAACACAAACTATTTAGGAAATTATTGTAATTTTATTTTATTACGATGTATTGGTATTACTCAATTATGTATGGAACAAAATATCGGCCAAATGGGCGCCGCGACCACAGCAACACACCTCCATCCGATGGTCTAAATTTACGATGACCCTGAGGCATAATGAAGGTTCTATGCCGTTAATGTGATGAATTATCTCATCCTTTAGCTCTTGAATTGTTGCTGGAATATTGACGTACACCTTTTCTTTCAAATAACCCCAAAGAAAAAAGTCCAACGGTGTCAAATCACATGATCTTGGCGGCGAATTAACATCGCCATTACGTGAGATAACACGGCCATTGAATTTGTTGCGCAAAAGAGCCATTGTTTCGTTAGCTGTGTGGCAAGTGGCACCGTCCTGCTGAAAGCACATATCGTCCACATCTATATCTTCCAATTTGGGCCATTAAAAGTTCGTTATCATCTCACGATAGCGAACACCATTCACAGTAACTGCCTGACCGGCCTCAGCTACACTATCGCGAACAGCAGAAATATTTTCTGCAGTACGAGCTGTACGAGCATGCACTGGTGTTCTCACATCTTCTACAGACCCGGTTTGCTCGAATTTTTCCACGATTTTTGCGATTGTACGCACATTTGGACGATCAAATTGACTAAAAAAAACACGAAGTGCATGATATGCATTTTGATTTGAACGCCCATTTTCATAATAAGTCTGCATAACTTTAACACGTTGTTAGATTGTGTATCTCTCCATGGTTCAAATTGAGTAAGTCTGAAATAGAGAAATGTCAAATAAAATTCGGAAAAAAACTTAGCGTTTAGGTGTGGTTCACATTCAACATCGGCAATTTAACCACCCTTTACTTCAATTTTAGTTTTTGAGCCAATATTAAGGAAATTACAAACGGAATGACAATCTCAATATACCCCCGTTCATTTTGATGGTGGGTATAAAAACAAACAAAAAGGAGACCTAGTGGGTAAAGATAATTCAAGAACGTTAAATTCAATGGTGCTAACCGATTGAAAAAATAATTAATGTTTCTGAAAATAAACAGTTTTTGAGTTACGCGAATATTTATTGCGCAACCTCCTAAATTTTGTAATAAAGCTATATCTCGAAAACTAGTGCTTACCTAAAAAACGGTTAGCAACATTGAATTAAGCGAACCGATTTATATATCGAAAAACTACAGCTGTTCTCAGTGACATTATAAGCATTGGTCTAATTTAGCATGATTATATTCATATCGAATTGTTTCTTGGTATCAATTAGCCGATTTTTAAAGTAAATTTGTCTAAATTGGCGTTTAAATCTAAAATTGTATATAAAAAAAACATTCAAAGACAATTTATTAAAAGTCCAATATTGACAGTGTCTCTCATAGCAAACGTTTCGGTTTGTAAATCATTTCGCACTCTAATTTCCAAGAGAAATGTTTGTAATTGCTAAACTTATGGTTCAGTTTTCAATTTCCTTAAATTTTTTTAGGACTATGAAAGTAGAGTTACTTTCATATTTATAACTGACTGTTTCTTCCATCTTAAAGTTTCCCAACTTAATTTCCAATAATTACATGTATAATGAAATCATTCTTTATTTTATTGTAAATAATACCAACTTTGTTTTCAACCAAATTAGGATTTAATTTCAATATTTTTACCACATCACAGTTTACCTTTATACCTTAATTTTCCATTATTACCTGAGAGATTATAATTTTTGAAACACATAATTTAATTTTTAAAATAACAATTTGATATTTAAACCACAATTAAATTGTACTAAACAAAAAAAAACATGAATAAGCAAAATCAGCAAAAATTTAATTTTCAAAATTAATTTCTGGTTACAGTCGGGTTTAGTTGCCACATTTGCACACACAGGTTGCAATACAACAAATACAACCTCAAAATCGTTTTTTGACCGTTAAAAGGACCAGACATGGTGTTTGTTTTGATAAAAGGATTTGTTGGAAAATTAAAACACTAAAAAATTGGAGAATCAAACGACAGGAAAAGGAAAAGCCTCCCCAACAATAAGGTGGTGGGACAAAAAGCAATTTTTACATTTTAAAATTTTTGTAAATTACGCATTTTTGTGGAGGGTTTGCATGAGTTGGGAAGATGATGGTGATGATGATGATGATGATGGAGATGAAGATTAACAAATAAAACTGAAAATCTAATAGAAACAGAAGCTGAAGAATCATTGGCCTCCTCAGGAGGCCGTAAATGATATTTACTGCATTATATCTACAGGAAAGATTGGAAGCGAAGAAAGATTTACATTTTTAAAATGGAAGTTCATAACATTAGTAAGTTACTAGTACCACCTGAACAAAAATAAATCAGATCTCAAAAATTTATAATAAACATTTTGGAATGCTATCCAACAGCATATAGCAATTAATTACTTTCAATATTGTAATTATAATTCATAAACAAATAATACAATTATAAAAGTTTTATATGTAGTAGGAAATTTGTATAGAAAATTTGATTTATAAGCTTGTCATATCATAATTTTTCGTTTGTGAATAAGGGGTAAACATTTTATAGTTTGTACTTTTTGAATCTAAGATCGAAGAAATTGAAATTATCAGGGATTTTTTGACCTGATGACTAAGTCACCATCACTTGTGTCCTAATGCACGCCATACACCCTGCGACTGTTTGTACAATTTTAATTGTAATCGGGTTGTGCTCTTTGCTTACAAACAATACAACTTCAGTACAATCTCAATATAAAATTTTATTTTAAAAGGTAAAGGTGTTAATAAAGATGGCTGTTTGTGCTCTAATTGATGAGGTTTTTTTAAGAGAGTAGATGATCACTTCTCCGCTGTCAGTATGAAAATGAAGAACAAAACTGAATAATATTGCACAAACTTGTTCACAAACGTTTCAATTCTGCTGTACAACTTGCAAAAAAATCAAAATTTTTTGATTTTTTGTACAACCAACCCCAACTTACACACAATGACCACACGAACTTTACAATCAGCTTTGCAACAATGTAAAGTTTGACCAACTATCGCAACGTGTGTGGCTTGCATAAAGATGATTGTTGTAACTGCGATATTGTTAGTAATATCGCATAAGTGGCAATCCTTGATCGGAAGAATCGACCGTGGAATCGTGGCAAAGGGAAAGATGGTCCCTTTATGATGCCTCTAAAGGATAAAAAAGTAAGTATTTATATACCATCAGTGATATATAGTTAGCCCTTTATTCGACAGACCAAAAAATCGTAAAGAAAAGAGGTACAATGCTAGGGTGGGATATTGAGAGAGGAGGTAAGTTACTTTCTCTTCTCCCTTAATGTTATACCAACTTCTACATCATCCACCATCACTCTAATGATTGAGTTTCCTAGCATGCTATCCAAAACGCAGTACCATGTAAAGATTAAGATTAACTTGCGAAGTCTATGACACGAAAGGAATACCAAGCCTTTAGAACAGCCATGGGCACGAAATTTATTTGCTATAACTAGTTATAGGCAAATAAATTCTGCTGACACACATACACGACACACAACAATTGTAAAGATCATAAAAATACTTTTACGCTCGAGATTTTTTTACAAACTCTCACAAAAAACATCAACCAATCGCTATGAAACACAAATGATGAAGCGAGAACGCAATACGGAGCTTTTTAAATTTTCTCTGCTGCTACTAATACAATCGCAAATTTTCATATGTGTTGGTGCCCTTCGCTGCTTTAGAACCTATCCAGTCAGCATTTAGAAGATTATTTTTTGAAAAATCACCCAAATGATTCTTTTTTAACCAGTTTGGAAGACTAAAAAACGATTTGTCGTCTGCGCGATTAAAAAACTAGTCGAAATAGATTCGCGCTTATGCTTTAAAACTTACTATTGAAAAATACAATAACAAAAATCATATTTATTGAAAATCAAACATTAAAGCGATTTAAATTCGATAGTTTGTAATGCTATTTTGCAAACAGATTTTGCACAGTTAGATGATAAAAAGGTGACTTCTATGGTGTTGGTTTTGAAATACTTTTTAACGCGCATAGATAATGGCTGAACCGCCGTGGTATAGCAGGTTAGTCATCCGCCTAGCATACCAGAGGCCCAAGTTCGATCCCTGACCAGACTCACTTGAAAAAATAAATTTTCAAGAAAGCGGCGGTTCACCTCATAACTCAGCTAGCTACTGGTTATTGAGTATTAGGCTATGTAAAACTTCTCTAACTAATGCATTTACCGTTCGGAGCCGGCGTTAAAACGTAGGTCCCTTTCAATGAGTCTAAAAATAGAGTCGGATGCAGCTCATTGTCTGAGAGAAGTACCCCTTGTTCCAATTGGAATGTTGTCGGGGAATTATATTATATATAGATAATGGGTACTGCAGCTAAGTGGGTTAGCACGCCGACTACTAAACATAAGATATCATTTTTAGCCTGAGTTCGATCTCAGGTCACGGGCGCAGATAAAAAATAAATAAAATAACAAGAAATAGCGCAACTTCTTCAGTGTTCTAAGAATAGAATTTTCATCGCACTTCATCTCTCTACTCTCTCTCTCTTTAAGAAACTCAATTCGTATAAACACTTACTTATTTACTCACTTACTTTTTTTTGAATCAACTGAAAAAATAATCAAAATTAAGTCAAAAATGACTCGAAAATGGCTCGTAAAAGACTCATAAAGGTGTTCATAAAAGATTCTCTCAAGGGAGTCGCGGCTAGGGTATCATTTCCTCCCGAAGGCACAAAAATTATAGCATATTCGATTGTTTAAATCGTCCGCGGCAGTCGAAAAAAGATTCAAATATGATCAGAAAATAATAAAAATGCTGACTGGGTATATTATGATATTGCATTGTTTGCATTTTGCACGGGTTTGACCGGTATATATATATGGTCATTAGTATCCCGACAAAGGGGACACCAGATTCGCAGTAAGATTACCGGGGATGTTGTTATTACTGTGAATGTCTTGCTATTTCATTAAGAATGGGACTTAACATTTTGAATCAAGAAGCGACGGAATTAATCGTCTGACTTTCGAAACTGCTAATAAACCTAATATCAGGGTCTCTTATATGAAGTATTATACATTTTATAAAAATCTTCTTTATTCCACCTTAACAATTTTGCAGTCTTGCGAGAAAACCCCTAATGTATGCAGTATATTCGTATTTGTTTTATGTATGGAATACACAAAACATAATTCTTATTTAGTTATATATTTTAATTATAATTGTTTAAGTTTTGCATGAGATAGGGGCGGTTCGAGACAGGATTTACCCTAGACTAATAAACTTAAAGCTTGATTAGTCACGATTCTTGAATGTAATTCAGGAATTACCCTGCACAGCGACTCTAGCTGACTGTTCAGTCACAACGACTTCGGCTAACTGTTTTGGCACAGCGACTTCGGCTGACTTGTTTGGCACAGCGGCTTCTGCTGATGGTTTCGTACAACGGCTTTGGTCGTTTAGCTTAAGTCAAAATTGTAATATTGTAAGAATAGAAAAAAAATATCTCTTTAAGTAATATTGTACTGTATTAAAGCCTTAAATAATAACCCGTTTTTATCTATACCCAATTAGTGTTTGGCAGTTTTCCCGATTGGTATTTTGGAAATCCGAGCTGTATAATCGATTATCCGTCAACCGATTAATATTTATAAACACCGAATGTTGTTACCTACCAGATCCCGACAGCTATAATAATACCCGAAGTATATGTATTAAGAAAACCCGAAATTAATAAATTAAGAACTATATTGCTAAACCAAAATAAATCAATACGAATCTTTATTTCAACCCCCGGAAAGGGTAAATGACTTGTGTTCTTATTATTTCAGATTCGTTGATCCGAAAGACTAAGATATCTCAGCCCGACGACAAAACCACGTTACAAGATTAGAATAGAGAGGATTTCTGAAGAGCAGGACGTACTATCTACTTCTAAAAAATCTACTAAAAGATAACGATCGTCTGATTGATGTGTTCTTAAGTCTGCAAGACCGAATTAAACTCATTGCACTCGCTTGGTTTTATTTAATTCTACCATACGATTCGGAGGAAATATGTCGATTTATTGTCAGGAGCTGCTCTGGATGTTATCATTAATATGTCGGCACCCCAAACAAACAGCCACAGGGATCTCGTCATTTCCGGGGAACGGTGAATCTATTAAGCAAAATAAGTAACAGGCTCAAGTAGTTTAATTCGATCGTTCCAATTCACAGATAGATGTCGTGTAATCTAATCCAAGAGCTTGCAAATGTATGGATTTTAAAACATCCAAAGTAAGGGGGCCAATTCTGGTTCTATGAAACGATGAAATGAAAAGTTTTTTCATGTTTTCATAGAAGTAGCGATTCTAATTTAGTAAAAAAATTAAAACAAACGTCAAATCATTATCATATGAAAAAATCACTGAAACGAAACGAGATTTTTTCATCGTTTCATAACAATTGGAATTCTTGTTTTGTGAAACAGTGCAACCAACTGTCAAAATTTTTTCATATGAAAAGAATTTTTTCACTGAAAAATTTTAAGTGAAAAATCAAAAATAAAATAAAATAGTATTTAATTAACTTCTTGGAAGAAAATATTGATATTGCTAACGATTAGTATGAAATATAATTATTAAAAAACTGGTCACTAATCTATAAATGTATGACAGAAAAAAAATTCTAGACAAAAAGTAGAACTGACGACGAGGCTTACCGCTTTAGGCGGTACTAATGGTAATAATTTAGGTATATATATTTTTTTTAAGAGAAGTAACACTCAGGCAAATACTGCCTATACAATTGTATAAAGAGTATATACGAATTGGGTTACCTTCTTTGGAAAGGGGATAGTAGAGAAGCAAAAGGCGGTGAAGAGTAAGATATAGCTTTGTATTATTCAACGCTGTATGTGCTATTGTAATGGGTGTTTTTTTTTTAGAGGTATAGAACTTCGAATTGAAATAAAACACAAGAAAATCGTTTTAATGTCCATCAATTTGGCTTTATTGGAAGGATAATTTTATGCCATTAATGTTTAAATGTGATTTCGGGCATGTGGCCGCCGCGGCTGGCTCGAATAAAGCCAATTCTACAGGTCCAATTTTCAACTACTTTTTCGAGCATATGGGGCCGTATGTTGGCAATAACGCCACGAATGTTGGCTTCCAAGTCCCCTAACGTTTCTGGTTTGTTGGCGTAGACGAGCGACTTCACATATCCCCAAAGAAAATAATCCAGTGGTGTCAAATCGCACGATCTTGGTGGCCAATTGACAGGTCCATTCCGCGAAATTATGCGCTCATCGAATGTTTCCTTCAATATATCAATTGTGACGTGCGCTGTGTGGCATGTAGCGCCGTCTTGTTGGAACCACAACTCATCCACATTCATGCCATCCAATTGGGGAACAAAATAGTCGGTTATCATGGCTCTATACCGGTCTCCATTTATGGTAACTGACTCTCCAGCATTATTTCGGAAGAAGTATGGCCCAATGACTCCACCAGCCCATAAGCACAGTCAGTTTTTGTGGATGTAATCGCGTCTCAAGGGTCTCATGTGGATTCTCTTCACTCCAAATGCGGCAATTTTGCTTGTTGACGTAGCCATTCAACCAAAAATGAGCCTCATCACTGAACAAACTTTTGTGATGAAAATCAGCATCGAGATCAATCTCATTTTCGGCCCATACACCAAAATCACGACGCATTGCATGGTCTCGCGGCTTTAATTCTTGCACAAGCTGGATCTTGTAAGGTCGCAAGTCAAGATCTTTGCGCAAAATCTTCCATAAAGTTGATGGACAAAGCTCCAATTGCTGTGCACGGTGGCGAATCGATTCATTCGGGTCCTCTTCAACACTTTGCTCTACAGCGGCAATTGTTTCTTCGGTGCGCACTGTTCGACGTCGCTGCGGATGCGTATTATCACATAGAGTAAACGTAGTGCGAAAACGATCCATGGTTAACCGAATTAATTGCTCTGATGGACGATTATGTCGACCATAAAATGGACGGAGCTTGCGGTAAACTTTGCGAACTGAACCATTATTTTCGAAATAAATTTGCACGATTTGCAAGCGTTGTTCTTTTGTCAACCTGTTCATGATGAAATGGCAAACAAAACTAAATATTAATCACTTGACAGCTGACAAAATGGCCGCCAGTTAAAAAAGTGATGCCAACTTAAAGTTCTATACCTCAATAAAAAACACCCGATATATAGTCAAGCCCTTTGTTTAAGCTTTTTTGTTTAATAGCCAATTTTATTTATTTTTCGTCGACGGCGTGTTATTGCTATAGGATTACCGCCGACGGAAGATGCTGTGGTAATTAATAATTTTAATCGAAATTAATAATCACAAAAATTGAAATTGGTAATTAATAATTTTAATAAAAATTAATAATTACGCAAATTGATGTTGCCGAGACCAACATTATTTGTTTCCTGTTTTACGTTTGACATTTGCTTGACAATTATCATAAAACAGTTGATAAAGTTTCATAGCAACGAATGGAATGAAACACTTTTTGCATAATACAAACGAGAATCAGAAAATAAGTGTTGGTGAAAAAGTATTATGAAAACTAGTTGTGAAAACTTAAATGAAAACTTTTTTTTCATTTCATCGTTTCATAGAACCAGAATTGACCCCAAGGTCTATGAGAGTGAAAAGAAATGCAATCAGCAAATTTAATACAAAATAGCACATATATTGTATATGTAAACGTATGTAACTTAATACAAGTGCCTGGATAATGTCTTGTACTTTTCTGTTGCATTTGCGAATCCTATCATCTTATGCAGGCCATACACTCTGCGACTAATTGTAGAACCTAGAGAGTGGTCTCTTTGTTTTATCTGTAGAGGAGAGAAAAGAAAAATATTCCTACCAAAAAATATCAAGGCTCTGTTAGAAAGAACTAAATTCGAGGCGTCTAATAAATCAGCAAGGGCTGGACAGTGACAGAGGAGATAAGTGACATTTTCTTACTCCTTAACTTTATGACAACTTTAACAGTAGTCATTGCTTTGAATATTAAGTCTTGAGAATTGATATTAGAGTAGGTAGTCCATGGCGCAGAACGCTTACTGTCGTAAGTTGTCCAAGTTAGTCTTGAGACTGATCAGGTTGTTTTTATGTAGACCAGTTGGTCTAAGCGGAAATAAATAGAAACTGCTTAATAAGTAATTTACAGGCTGATAGCGGCATGTTTTGGTCAATATCCTCCTGACTGAGGAGAGCTCCAAATTTGTTAGACTATCCGCAATAGTCCTACCTAAATTGTTTTGGCCATGTACCCAAGACAGTACAATAATGGAATGTCTCGACAACTCATGTAATGATGCCCGACATTCCCGAGTAAGAACGGCTGTCGTAAAGACCGAAGATAGAGAGTTACTAGCGGCAAGACTGTCCATATCTCGACGAACATCCAAAATTTCAAATTGAAAATGTTAAAAAATTTTCGTTTCCAACCTTTAGCAATCATCATTTGATAAAAGTGTGAGGTACTCAACCCCTGTCTAGAAGAAAAGTACATTTCATTGCCTTTAGGTGGGATTTTGGTTAAATAAATTCATAACTTTGTTGGGATTTTTTCTACACTGACGCTACGGCTTCTGTTTTTTTGTTAAGAATATAATTTATGACAATTTATAATAAAAACACATCCAAACACCCAGAATGTAACTGGTTTTTTTATAAATTCAAAATCAGTTTTTAAGGATGTTAGAAGTAGGAGGGACTTTTTTCAATTTCCAGGTCTATTTAAAGAGATTAAAAAAGGAAAATACCAGCCTAGACACTCTGATAAAGATATATGTATGTATTTATAAGGTGTTAAAATTATTTACAGCCAACACACTTTCTATCAATTCAAAATTCTAATAAATTTTCAAAATTTAAATAAGACCGGTTTTAGGAAAATGGAAAATATTTTCAAAAATTATTTCTGATAACAAACAGGCCTTAATTTAGTGACAAACCCTTATTCTTAATAAGTATTTTAGATATTAAATCAAGAGACAAACACCCACATTAAATAGTCCTGGACTATTAGATTCGTTTTCCAAGAACACATACATCCTTACTCATCCTTACATGTACACATACATTTGTAATCATAAATTTCTCTAGTTATAGAACAACTAACTCATTTAATAGGACATTTGGGATTGAACACTAATTGAGTTTTCAAATCTTTAGAAAATTAAACCTTCATTGCAATTGTTGATTAAAACAGAGAAATCGAGAAAAAAGAAAAAGCAGAAGTAACAAGAATAACAAAATTCTAAATAATTATCTAGTACATTGTAATTTTAATGTCATTTTCTATTAACAAACATACTACACACATCCATATGTATCTATTATCCTTGCAAACACATACACATACCTAAATGTAAGGATGTTAGTATGTTACAATATTTGTCATTAGTTTTTCCTTTTAAAATTGTACAAAAGAAATGTTTAATATGCGACAAGTTTGTATATGATTGCAAAATTGTTGGTGGTTGATTTTTCTATTCGAAAGTGAATCAGAAGAAAATTGTAACAGCTGCATTACAGTGCTTTTCAATTTGAGGTCATAATGTTTGTATGTATTTACGTATCTAAAAGTTTGAATATGCACAAAGCCACATACACATTCACAAAATCGTTCAGTTAAAGCCACAATCTACCTTCCTTTTGTTTTTATACATATTTACAAGAATCTTATGCCTAAACCAAAAAGTATTTAGGCTGATCACAGTTGGACATGTGAGGGAGGTTATACTTTATAAGACACCACAAATGTTAGATGAAAGCCTTATTAAATCTCACCAAATATTGCAACCTGTACGAGACATTTTTAAACTTATTATGCACCTGGTTGCCCGAGCCTTAGGTTAGGTTAGGTTAGGCAGGATGCAGACTGTAAGGTCCACCTCACTTGGGTCCAAAAAGAGGTCCCTTTGTAATTCCTGCAAGGATAGAGAAAATTAAATTCTTAAAACTACCGAGAGTAAGAGGCTCAGTTAGAGCCAGCCAGATGCATCGATAAAAGAGCCTATTTTACGAATATTGATGTTCGAGATCTCTGATAGATCGTGCAGAAATGGGAATCCTAGATGGAGGGTTCTAAGTTCAGCAAGTGCTGGGCAGTGACAGAGGAAGTGGGATATTGTTTCTTCCTCCTCTGCATTGTGACAACTTCTGCAGTAGTCATTGCTTTGAATTGCTTTGATTAAGTCTTCTAGCATGTATACCTATAAGACAGTGTCCTGTGAGTACTGAAATAAGGGTGCGAAGTCTATGGCGCGAAAAGCTGACCAGGATTGCAGAGCGCTTACTGTCGTAAGTTGGCCATGTAAGTCTGGAGATCGTACAGGTACTTTCTGTGGACCAGTTGGTCTGTGCGGACCTAAAAATAAACTGCTTTATGAGCAATTTGCATGCTGAGAGCGGAATACCTATGAATTGATCAGTGTTTTCTTTTCAGTGCCCGAGCCTTGCTCGGAGCTTTATGATAAGCATTTTGTGCAAATATTCAGTTAATTTCGAATTATTTTATTTATTTTTGCCGATCAACACATAGTTTACAGATTAACTCATTTTGAAAAATTTTGGAAATTGGTCATACCAGCAGAAACCTCCGTCGACTCATGCGCAGCAACTTTGCTAAATATTATAGCCTGATCAAATGCACAGTTTACGATTCATTTCATTTTAAGTAATTTTCAGTGGCTCCACCTGAAGTTGTTCATACCAACTAAGAAACCTTCGTCTGCTTATGCGTAACAACTTTTCTAATGACTATAACATGATCAAATGCACAGTTTACGATTTAATTCATTTTGAGTAATTTTCAGTGGCGCCACCTGTTGGACTTTGGTCATTCCCATTAATAAACCTTCGTCGGCTTATTCGCAACAACTTTGCTAAAGATTATAGCATGATTAAATGTACAGCTTACGATTAAATTGACTTTGAGTAAATTTCAGTAGCGCCACCTGTCGAAATTTCTTCATACCAATTAAGAAACCTTCGTCGGCTCATGTGCAACAACTTTGCTAAAGATTATAGCATGATTAAATGTACAGCTTACGATAAAATTGACTTTGAGTAATTTTCAGTAGCGCCACCTGTCGGAAATTATGCACACCAACTAAAAAATTTTTTTCCAAAATTTATCTTTAGAAAATTTTTTTATTCAAAATATTTCTATAGAAAATTTCTATTGAAAAATTTTTTATGCAATTTTTTTTATCAAAAATTTGTCTATTGAAAGTTTTTTTTTTATAAAAAATTTTGCATAAAATTTTTCTACAAAAAAAGTTTTATAGAAAAATATTTCTATCAAAAATTTTTCAAAAGAAAATTTTTTTCAGTGGCGCCACCTAACGGAAATTTGTCTTACCAACTTAAAAACCTTCGCCGGCTTATCCGCAACATCTTCGCTATATAGAAAACTTTTCTATAGAAAAATTTTTTCCAAAATTTATCTTTAGAAATTTTTTTTATTCAAAATATTTCTATGGAAAATTTTTTTATGAAAAAATTTTTCAATAGAAAAATTTTTTTATAAAGTTTTTTTTATCAAAAATTTGTCTATTGATAGTTTTTTTTATAAAAAATTTTGCATAAAATTTTTCTAAAAAAAAAAGTTTTATAGAAAAATATTTCTATCAAAAATTTTTCAAAAGAAAATTTTTTTCGAGAAAATTTTTCGATAGCAAAATATTTTTTTAAATTTTCGCAGAAAAATATTTTCATATAAAATATTCCCAGTTCGGTTACATTTATTTCAAAAATGTTTTCAAAAATAATTAAAACGTAGGTCCCTTTCAGTGAGTCTAAAAATAGAATCGGATGCAGCTCAATGTCTGAGAGAAGTACCCCTTGTTCCAATTGGAATGTTACCGGGAAATTATATATAAGTGACTCATACTAACAGACTGCCACACTAAACTAATTCTAATCTAAACAGGTTTTCGTCCTGAGTATCAACTTTAGATGGCAGCTCTAAAATTGCTTGATTTCGAAACACAAAAGTCAACCCTTTTTTGAATATGCAGACCAGAATAGAAATGAATTCCAAACGATCTGCATTTCTAATATCCTTAAATTTACCAAATAAAAGAAATACTGGCCTACTCTATATTCTACTCTAAATACTGTGATTACCCCTCATATTTTCAAGCAGTTACTTTGTGCAGTTACCACCCAAATTCATTGTGCAATTGTCAGTGTCGCATAATAAAGTCCATTTATATAACCTTGACAAGTAGTACAAGAGTACTACTCGTAACAAAGCATGCAACATGATGCAAATAAAATAGTGCCCATAATATGAAACTAGATTTTTTAATGAACTCGCAACATAATGACAATATGCATGTCACTGGAAAGTAATTTAGTCTTTATTGGTCATACAACTGTGGTGTTTGTTGTTCCGTGCATGCCTGAATGCCTGACTGCGTTCGTACGTCCGCCTGTCACAGGATGCTCGTTATTATTGTGCTGTAAAGTAATAAAGTAGAGGGTATTTCTTTTCTTTTGCAAGTGTTACTACAGGGTTTCATTACGTGTTTGCTTTCCGTTTTTGTTGCAAATATTATTAATTCTATTCGTCACAGTTAGTGAATTTGTTTGGATTGGGTTGACCATATTGGCAAATACTATAAAAGAGGAAATTCGATTTATAATAAGGACTTAATTGTTGTTATGAGTTTTACTAGTTACTGAAATGAAAAGGGAAAAAAGCATTTAGTCAAAACATAGTATGTATGTGGAATCTTAAAATCCCAGAACTTTCACTTTTAAAGTAACAGCAACTGGCCCCCCTTTTCATAAGTGGATACATATAGATCTCAGTATCATTGGGTCTTTTTGAAAGCATATATGCTTGTGTATGTGCAAATATCCCAGTAAAACTTTTCATTACCAAATAATGAGTTAAACAGTTAAACTATAGAACACGAACCACTTACTCATTCGCTATTTAAGTCATTACATTAACATGGGGATGTCATTGGAGGCAAGTACTTACCAATTGCAGAAAAGTAATGACTTGGGTAAGCAATTTGAAAGCAACAACAACAACAGCAACAACTTTTTTGTTGTTGTTTTATTAAAAACATATATTTTTAAACGAAATACAAAATTTTTTTTATGATCCCATGGGGGCTCGAACTCAGACCCTCCGACTGCTAGGCAGAGACTCTTCCACTGAGCTACTTCATATGTTGAAAATTTAGCATCTTATAATTAATATAAACAATTTTTATTTTTAGATCCACAATCATGTGAAAATAACTTTGTTTTTCCCTGCTTTTTTTGCTTTGTTGTAATTTTTTGAAAAATATTTTTATACGATTTTTTGTAATTATTTTAAAACTTTTTTAAAATTATTTTAAAACTTAAACAATTTAAATCTTCTTTTTTGTATAAGTTTTTACATAAGATTGACTCTTACTTACTTAAATGTTACAACCTGTTAAGGTTGTAACATGTCTTAGAATTCCATGGATTTCGATCTTGTGCGAATATTCTCCAATTTTATAGGCCAAGCTTTGAGAAATGTTCCTCTACTTGGTCTTTCTATCGAAGTTTCGGACATCCTCCTCTAACATTGGGTAGTGGGACATTTCAATTCTAATTTTATCCTCTTCATTGTATTTTTTTCAAGAGAGGGTTACTAGCCCGTAATCCTAACCCATTTTTATCGACCTTATGGGACAACTCTCGGAACATGTTAACTCACAATATTAATGGGTGTTAAACTAGCTCCCCGGGTGATACCATGAGGAGGTGTGTGTCCACAGTTGAGATGAAGGAAGACCCAGATAAGTTGGGCTTACCAAGTTAAGACCAATTAGAATCGTGTTTGGTATTCAAAATCCCCTACATAATCAAAATTGACTCATGATGGTATTTTTTCATTAACGTGAGTTAGTTTTACAAATTTTTTTTACAGAAGATAATATTGAAGTTCTTAAAATTCAAAAATCATTTAAAAAAACTCTTTTAATAAAAAAAAAAACTAAAAAAAATTGTTGCCCTTGGTGGGATTTGAACCGGGGCCATTCAGTTTAAATTACCATCTTAATTACAAATAAGTACTTCTGTAATAACTTATTATTTATTCGGATGGTATGTTGTAGTCGTTACAAGGTAACCAGTTATCAGAGTACTTGCCATTACCAAAGTTTTGCTGGGATGAAATAGAAATTCTAGATTTTCACATAAATTTATTAAACAAGAACAAAAACATTTCCTTTTCATTCGAAAACTTTCTACTGCCAACACCGAAATGTATGACAAGGTTTTCTAAACCTCATGGAAAAGTTCAAAACTCATTGCTCCATTATTCCATTTTTACTTTTCACATAAGTTTCATTAATTTAATGTCATATGAAATGGAAACCTCATTCGATTTTTGCATTTGTGAATCGTCACTTTTCTAAAGGATTGTGATACATAGAAGGAATAAGTGATAGTTTTCGTATGGACATTTTTTGGGGTATATTTTAATTTTAATTTCATTGATTAAACAAACAAAATGGTATGATTTTTGGCGTCCGCCAATCTTTTTATGCAACTGGAAAATTTATGCAACACAATTTGTCCAATCATCAAATTAAACTGGGTATTAGAGTGAGTATGTGGTAAAAACTTTTGATTATGTTGAATAAAATATGATTTGGGTTTTGCTGGAATAACCCAGTATCATTTTGGAAATAAAGATAAAAATCAGAAAATTGAAATAAAACAATACAATTGGTACTAGTTATGTTTTGGATATAGCCAATAATAACAAAAACTTTTTGTTGAAAACGGCTTTATTGTTTTTCGAGAAATTTCCCTTGATGACCAGTACAGTTTTACATTTGTTCAAAGTATTTATCATAGCAGTTTTCCAATTTCTTTTCAACTTCTTCTTCGGTGCTCGTATATCGTTGACCATACAGGTAACCTTTGATAATCGGCAACAAAAAATAGTCATTAGAAGCCAAGCCGGGACAACATGGAACCATAGGAATCATATATTAGAGTGTCCCACCTTTGAAATTGTTTACATTTGACCCCAAATAGCAAGTTTCTTTCAGATCGGATATCATGAAAGCGTGCCGACATGACGCCAGAGTTTGGACATGCCAGTTATATGATAAAAACAAGTAAGAGTACCCACCATCAAGTTGTGTTAAATTTAGAAACATATCTCATATATCTACAAGGGTGCAGCTAATTCAAAATCTGGACCAAAACTGAAAAAATCGCTAAGCTTATTGGTATTGTTGGTAAAACCTTTGGACTAAATTCGGTTGCCGTAGCTTTATAGTTCAACATTTAAAAATATTTTAGTGGTTTCCCCAGTATTTACTTTGGTCAAAATTCGGTCTCATAACCGGGTATAGTTTTACATTAATAAGTTGTTAAATACTTTTCGTTGTGCTTAATATGTAGTTAGGCTAAACACGTTAATAGTAATACGGCAGGTCCATATATTTCGTTATGAGTTCCTAATGCATTCATCATATAATACGTCTGGGTTGAACATTGATTGATGCCTATATAATTTCATAGGTGCAATCTTAATACAATGAATGTACCTCCAAATCTTTTTGATTGTAGATATAAAAAGGAGATATTATATATATAAGAATTATAGCCAAATGTTGACCGATTGTAGCAAAATTTTACACACTGGCTGGTATATATATAGAGTTTATTCTTGCAAAATTTAGTGGCCACAGCTATCATAGTTTCTAATTAAATAGCTTTTAACTGGCCTGTGCTAAAATTGTTAGTTTCCGTGAGTGTTTTTTATATGAAATCTAAAGTCAAATATGGACTAATTCCTATAAAATTTGATAAACTGATCAAAAATTGCATAAAACTTCCCTGTTTTAAAATTAATCGTCATAGCTATTACAATTGCATTCAATTTATCAGCATTAATGTGTTTCCCGGGGCGGGGTTATATGGTAGCTCTAACTAAATTTGAACCGATTTTGTTCATTTTCAACACACATCTTTTTCACACTTTGTAAAGTTTTGTCCCTCTAGCTCTTTTCGTTAAGGCGCTATCGTGCTTTTATCTGACGGACAGACGGACATAAACAAACTTTTCTTTATGTATTTTTGTGTTTCCATGGTCAAATGGTGACCGATTGTGACACTGGCTGACATTGACATAAGACTTCCTTATGCTTAATTTAGTCTTACTAGCTTTTGTAGTTAAGAAGCTATCACGATTTTATCTGACGGACAGACGGACATAAATCCACTTTTCTTTTTGAATTTTTGTGTTTTCGTAAGTTTTTTATATGGGAGCTAGGTCAAATGTTGACCGATTGCGACAAAATTTTGCACACTGGCTGGCATTGACATAATTGTGCCAAATTTAGTGATTATATCTATTATACTTTTAGATTTATTGGCATTTAAGTGTATTTTAGGTGAAATTTAGGCTGTTTTCGTAAGTTTTTTGTATGGGAGCTATGGCTAAATGTGAACCGATTTTGATGAAATTTTACACGCTACCTAATGTAAAACTTCTACATACCAAATTTTATCATCATAGCTGCTATAATTTGTCATTTACTAAAACAAATAAGCGATTAGCCTAGGCGCGGATATACGGGAGCTATGGTCAAATGTGAACCGATTTTGCCCAATTTCAATACCAAAATTTTCTCAGAGATGAAGAATATTTTTACTAAGTTTGAGTGAGCTAGCTCCTTTCATTTAGGCGTTATCGTGATTTCAACAGACAGACATACAGACGGACAGACAGACGGACATCGCTCAATCGTCTTAGAATTTCATAAGGATTCAGAACATATATCGTTTTTGGGCCAATATTAAGGAAATCGCAAACGGAATGACAATCTCAATATACCCCCCATTCTTTTTGATGGTGGGTATAATAACCGGTTTCATTTAGTGTTAGAAACAAATAAGAAAGTGCTAAAGTCGGTCAAGCCCCACCATACGATACCCTTCACCCCTAAGGTCAAAGGTGTTCTTTTTCCTGTATAAATACAAATATTTGCTAAATTTAAACATTATACAAACATTTTCTCAAAACTTGTATATTTAAGCTGTTTCCGTCACTTAGACTTATATGAGAGTTAGGGTCAAATGTGGACCGATTATCTCTGGCTTTGGCAAATTGATTACAGTTATTACAAAAATTATGTATGCAAAAAATAAACTTAAAATTCCCATTATCTTCAGAATTACGAGCGTTTTAGTGATTTTTGTCTCATTTTGTGCGTTTTGACAGAAGAGTTTGTATGGTCAAATGTAGACCGATTTCAACGAAATTTTGTACAGTGATTTTACATAAGTTTACATAAGCAGTATTTGTTTAAAGTTTCATGGAAAAATATAAAAGTGGGACCTATGGGAGATACCATAAATAATGGACCGATTTTGACGAATTTCAATAGCCATGATCCCACTATTAAAAAAATGTCTTTAGAACTGCGACCTGTAGTTTGATTACATAGTTTACGTGGGGGTCCAGCCAGCCATTCGTCCAGACGGACTGATATCGCTGAATCGACTCAGCAAGTGATTCTAAGCCTATAGGTGTACTAAAAGGTGGGTCTAAGACAAATATTTCTATGCGTTACTTACATCAGCACAAACTTATAATACCCTTTCCATCTGTGGTGGTGAAGGGAATAAAAATACTAGAAATAAAATATTTTTATTGTTATATTTCAATGAAATTTCAAAAGATCGTTCAAAGGCACCTTTAAATACATTTTTATACAAATTAACCCTTGCATACCAATGGTCTTTAAATAGTTCCAATGCTTATCCTATGGGTACGCAAGGGTTAATTTATATAAAAATATTATTAAATGCGCCTTTGAACGATTTTTTTTTTAAATGGTTCAATGGAAAGAGTAATAACAAACCTTTTGCATCGTGATCTGTCCTGGGCGAACAGTTTCACTTCTTCATTTTCGATTTGCCTTCTCCAGATGTTGGGCAGTCTGGTTCTTCATTAATTGCAATCTTGTCTACGTCATAATTAGATCGTCTCAGAACATGGTCAATCCAGCTCCATTGGTTCTATATTTAAGATGTTCTATATTTGAAATGACATTAGACCAGAAAGTTTTGAGCAGTTTTAGTAAAGATCGATTGATAAATACCTTCAATAGGGTGGAGCGAAAAACAACTTTAAAAATGTTGGGTCATTTTGGTCCCCATGTCTGTTAAGGGTTAAATAAAACATTTTTAATAAAACAATATAACCATTCTTAAAAATAACTATTAATAATTTTGATCGAAATTCGCCACTAAATTTATAACATTTCGTATTTTTGCCACTAAAAATCAAAATTTTGACCTTTGACCCCGATGAAAAAAGGGTTAAGCTCACCCAATATCAAAGAAAGTTCTAGTGGACATTCCGCAATGACTGGGCAATAAAATTCAGTATTAATTTTATCAAAAGAAAACTTAAATACAATTTACTATGCATCTCCTTAAATAATGTTCAAAATTTTTTTTTCGCGAAATTTTACGATTTCAAGTCGCAGGAACGGTGAAACCATATGAGATATCAAACTTTGTAAATTTAATTACATTTTATTAAATTTAAACTATTTTGTACTTATAAGTCTTTAGATGATAAGGAAAGTCTTACTTTGTAATTTCTGTTGAAAAAGACACGAATTTTCTGGGGCAAATTGTAATAACTTAAAAACTACTGCATGGATTTTTAGTTTTTTTAACTCTAATAAAAGCCGATTTAGTTGTTTTCTACATCCAATTATTAATTTTGCCAAAAACATATCCTTATTGGTTGAAATTTACCAAAAACCGAAAAAAGTACCATTTTTCCATATACAAATGGGTCCTAGAAATAAATGTCCTGTGCGCCACCTCAGGACATTGACCTAGGAAGACATTTTTTTTTTATTTCTGAGCATCGATTTTTAACCCAGGCGTATCGAATTTCAATAACAGTTGTTTTTCGCTCCACCCTAACCTTCAAGTCGCTTATTATGGCATTCCATGATTTACAGGCGCACTACAAGATGCTACGGACATTTGATGAATCAAGACTCCGTCTTGAATTTGTGGAGATTTCATGTTTTTTTTTTGCAGAGCTCCAACTGTTTCGTTGGAATTTTTCATTCTGTTTTCTATATCCTTTTGGGTGGCTCCGGATGCCTATATGATACTACCCAGGTATATACAAAATTTAACATCCTTGAGTTCTATGTTATTGATAAAAACTTTTAAGGTGATATTTAGAAATAAGACCTTGCTTGGTGTTAGGCGTGGACAAGGAGACATATCTCATCGGCCTAATCGAGATTTCAAGACGTCAAATTAAGCTCCAAGTGATTTCTCCACTCGTGTTGGCTGTCTTAAGTATTATAACATTAACTACTACGTTAAAAAGAAGAGGAGGATACAGCCTCCTCCTTGTCATACACATGTGTTCATTCTAAAGAGTATGTCTAGATTTCATTCGTATCGAGTCTCGGTTTAAAATACAAATATGGATCATTTGGGACTAATTTATACTCCTCCTTTGCCCTTGCCCAATGGCGTGGTGGTGAAGGATTTTAAAAACTTCAGCATTTCAGAGGTGACCGCCATTCCACCGATTGTTCAAAAATATTTCGGAGGTTGTTTACATAGTCGGTACATGAACTCAAAATCCAGCTTGGTCGTGAATAATAAGTGCTATCACTGTTTTTATCATTGCCAACAAGGTTATACCTCTCCAATTTTGGCACTTGGACATTATTATTACTATATTGAGCTTAGTATGAAGTGTTTGGGAAGTGCAAAAATTTTCAAGAATGGATTGCATTATTTTTGCACTTAGGGGAGGATCGGCTTTAAGCAGTACTGGATTGATGTCGTCCTCTGCTCTAGCTTTGCTGTTCTTGAGAGCCTTCATATCCTTAACTATTTCAGAATTATCTGGACATGCAGTATTGATATCGGCTGTAACATGTCGGGCTATGCATTGGCAATGCAGTGCTGCGGAAGTCGGAACCTTCCGGTGACAAAATGTCGGCGTAATAGTTGGACCATATTCACAATTACCAATCTACAAATGTTGTCACAACACCCAACGGAATAACATTAGAAGGATTATTTCCAGAGGTTATTTTTGCGAGCACTGCGCTAAACCATACGATCTATTAATGAATATTGTATCTGCAGACGTTTTCTTCATGTTCTTGTGTTGGCTGCATTTCTGTAATTCTTCAATCGCCCTCTTTTAAAAATTAGTCTCTTCCGTAATCCTTATTTTACATTTTGGATGTTTGAATCTGGTCTGCAGTCTGGCACTTTTAGTGCAAAGCTTTTTCGTGCCTTCATCATAATGAAATCCGACGACAGAATATGGCAACTATTCTGTCGTCGGATTGCCGATATTTTACATCTTACTTTGATGTTTTCACTGCTCGAAAAATTCACTTGTTTGATAGTATGTGTAAGAGCTCGCGTTGTCAGATGAACAATGATTCTACTTCGGAGGTTTTAAAACGATGCTTAACCGAAACAATGGCTACAAGACCTATTTGGGCGAAGAAACCACCGTTTATTTTCTTTGCTGACCTACTTTTCGATTTCCGGATTATTAACTTACATCTTGAAGCTTGTGTTCTTCGACGTAAGCTCGGCTCCCCAATCCCCAAAATGGGTGAGACCAATAACCCATACAATTACAGCCAAAAACATTTGAACTTTCTACAGTAATGGAGAGTATGGTCAATTACCATCTGGTAAAATATCTGGAGTCTAACAACCTACGGGAGATGTACTAAACTCCTTAACGGAAAAATGGTGCCGTTCTTTTTACTTTGCCGAAAAAAAAGTTGTTGCTTTTGATATTTCCTAGGCGTTCTATCGATAATTAAATTATAATGAGTTTTCTCGGTTTTAAAGCTTCCTCAATGATCGCACTATAAGAATTCTTAAAGATGGGATATCAACAAACAATTTCAATTTATTACAAGGGTTACAGCAACAATCTCTTATATTACTAAATGACCTTTTATATCAAACTTCCAACCCTATACAATCTTTTGCATATAACCACAAAATTAATCAATCGTATTCTTTAAATTGAAGTCCCAACATGTCCGATATTAGGAACATGAGGCGAAACATTAATGATACTCTAAATTTAAACTTAACTATTATTTGTGAACGGGGTCACGTTAATAGGGTCGATTTTATTGATGGAAAACCCAATGTTGCACACTAACACAGAAACTCTTAATATTCTAGGCATGAAAAAAAAGTGCGATGTCAGTTGGACCGAACATATTTTTCTAGTGTCGAAATAAGCACTCAATTATGTTTTTCACTCCATCTGATGTTCGGACTATTTATAACACCTTCGACTCGCCCTAAAATAGAATACAACTCTCATGAACGAATCAGTACTACAAAGTATATTTTAGAGCTTTCAGCCATAACTTGACGAATGTTGGTTTTTAAGCGCTCAAGAGTTAAAGGTTTATCTGCATAAAGACGGCCTTTCGCGTAGCCCCACAAAAAAAGTTTAATGGTGTCAAATCACATGATATTGGTGGTCAGTTGACATCGCCATGACGAGAAATTATGCGGCTTGGAAATGTCTCTTGCAATAAAGCCATAGTCGCTCGAGTTGTGTGACATGTGGCACCGTCTTGTTGAAACCATATACTCTGCAAGTCGTATTCTTCAATAATGTGCCCTAAGACAATCCAAATTCCTGAGAACGACATTCGGGTCTTCGGCAATACTTTTACTAACAGCATCGATACCCAGCAAAACTTTGGTAATGGCAAGTACTCTGATAACTGGTTACCTTGTAACGACTACAACATACCATCCGAATAAATAATAAGTTATTACAGAAGTACTTATTTGTAATTAAGATGGTAATTTAAACTGAATGGCCCCGGTTCAAATCCCACCAAGGGCAACAATTTTTTTTAGTTTTTTTTTTATTAAAAGAGTCTTTTTAAATGATTTTTGAATTTTAAGAACTTAAAAAAAATGTGTAAAACTAACTCACGTTAATGAAAAAATACCATCATGAGTCAATTTTGAATATGTAGGGGATGTTGAATACCAAACACGATTCTAATTGGTCTTAACTGGGTAAGCCCAACTTATCTGGGTCATCCTTCATCTCAACTGTGCTAGTTTAACACCCATTAATATTGTGAGTTAACATGTTCCGAGAGTTGTCCCATAAGGTCGATAAAAATGGGTTAGGATTACGGACTAGTAACCCTCTCTTGAAAAAAAATACAATGAAGAGGATAAAATTAGAATTGAAATGTCCCACTACCTAATATTAGAGGAGGATGTCCGAAACTTCGATAGAAAGACCAAGTAGAGGAACATTTTTCAAAGCTTGGCCTATAAAATTGGAGAATATTCGCACAAGATCGAAATCCATGGAATTCTAAAATATGCTCGGCCTTTGACCTTAACAGGTTGTAACATTTAATTAAATAAGAGTCAATCTTATGTAAAAACTTATACAAAAAAGAAGATTTAAATTGTTTAAGTTTTAAAATAATTTTAAAAAAGTTTTAAAATACATAATTACAAAAAATCGTATAAAAATATTTTTCCAAAAATTACAACAAAGCAAAAGAAAGAAGGGAAAAACAAAGTTATTTTCACATGATTTTGGATCTAAAAATAAAAATTGTTCATATTAATTATAAACTGCTAAGTTTTCAACATATGAAGTAGCTCAGTGGAAGAGTCTCTGACTAGCAGTCGGAGGGTCTGGGTTCGAGCCCCCATGGGATCATAAAAAAAAATTGTGTATTTCGTTTAAAAATATATGTTTTTAATAAAACAACAACAAAAAAGTTGTTGCTGTTGTTGTTGTTGTTGCTTTCAAATTGCTTACCCAAGTCATTATTGATAAGTACTTGCCTCCAATGACATCCCCATGTTAATGTAATGACTTAAACAGCGAATGAGTAAGTAGTACGTGTTCAATAGTTTAACTGTTTAACTCATTATTTGGTAATGAAAAGTTTTACTGGGTTGGTAATGAAAAGTTTTACTGGGTATTTTTAGCTTAACGAACGAAACGATGATGCACAGGCCTTACAATATTTGTAACTAATTTCTCGATTCTTTCGATCATCTGCTGACGAAATTGAAGCCAAAGATTAATATTGGGTATTTAATTACAATATAATAAGGCTCTCTTCTAGGATTAACAAAGTTTTTGATCTGCAGACCGGAACAGAAAATTAATTAGTTTATAGTTAGGGTTACCTTATCTTCTTTTTTCGGTTATATTCAGATATCACAAAAGGACTATGTGGACCCGTGTGTCTCATCCATTTCAAATAGCAGGCAAAATGTTTGTTGGTTTTTCTTCTTAAGATCTTGCAAAGTCAAAGAATCAAGATATATTTTTCAAAATACATTCTCACTTAAAAACAAAAATATTCCCCTACTCCAAATACCTAACTGCCTTAAGTAATTAAGTTGTTCGTTCCATGGCTGTTATACTTGTTATTAGCTCTGACTCTTAACTGGTTGTTTCAAAAAAGCTAAAAAAAAGTATTGCATGATTCATGACAGCCTACACTTTTCCTACCACATATTTCCTTTTTCCATTACCTACTCCACGATTCTGCTTAAACTTGTATGTCTCTATCTCTCTAGTTCGGCTCTATCTCCATCTAGTTTGCATCCAAACACACGTTCAACTAACAGTTGTATAACATTAATGTTTAGATTGCGTTTGGATAAGGCCTAACAAGATGCGATACGAGGTGGCTAAAAGTCTATTTAAATTTAACTAATTTTAATGTAAATGTGAAATGAATGATACATGCGATGCTGTTTGCTATGCTCTTTTTAAGACAGAGCTGACAAGGAATTGAATTTTGTTGGAAGTCAATTGTGTGTTATTTTCAGATGTAGAACTGACATTATAAACCTTTGTTCGTCTATAAATTTTTCGCATAGGATATTGTGTCAGTAATATATCTAATGATTCTGAAGGGCTTCTAGATTTTTCCAGCATCGTAAAGTCTGCATGCTCATCAATGTCTTAGATAAGCTTTTCCTGTCATACCTCTTTTTTCGGTTTTGTGATGAAGAGATTCTCTACACATCCTTGTGCGTCAAAACATGATGGGACAGTAGTTTCTTTTATATGCGCCTCATTCATTTTCTCACAAAGCTCTTCTAATGGTCTTTAGATGAAGAGATTCCACAGGCTCCCAAGAACATCTGAAAAAGAAGCGACACTAATTTCTTTTTCTAGGATACTACATAAGCATTACGTAGTGTAACTACAAATGGAGGAAATGGTAATAGATAGGCCATACACTCAGCTATAAACCCAATCGAGGGAAGTCGTTAGCAAAATATGGAACTAAATTTAACACCTACTACAAAACTTGGATTATGTTTAAGCAAAATGGTCTATGTCCAAGAGGCACTATTTTCTAAAAAACAGTTTTTAATACCCACCATCAAAAAGAATGGGGGGTATATTGAGATTGTCATTCCGTTTGTAATTTCCTTAATATTGGCTCAAAGATCAAAAACGATATATATTTTGAATCCTTATGAAATTTTGAGCGATGTCCGTCTGTCTGTTGAAATCACGATAACGCCTAAACGAAAGGAGCTAGCTCACTGAAACTTAGTAAAAACACTCTTCATATCCGAGAAAATTTGGTATTGAAATCGGGCAAAATCGGTTAACATCTCCCGTATAACCTCGCCTACGCTAATCGCTTATTTGCTAATAAATATCAATAATAGCTATTGTGATAAAATTTGATATGTAGAAGTTTTGCATAAGCTAGGCAGCATATAAAATTTCATCAAAATCGGTTCACATTTAGTCATAGCTCCCACACAAAAAACTTATGGAAACAGCCAAAATTTCACCTAAAATACACTTAAATGCCAATAAATCTAAAACTATAATAGATATAACCACTAAATTTAGCATGAGGAGGTCCCATATCAATGCCAACCAGTGTGCAAAAATTTGTCACATTCGGTCACCATTTGACCATGGCTCCCAAATAAAAACTTTACCGAAACACAAAAATACAAAAAGAAAAGGCGGTTTATGTCCGTCTGTCCGTCAGATAAAAGGGCGATAGCGCCTTAACGAAAAGGGCTACAGCAACAAAATTTCACAAAAGAAAGTTTTATGTGAATGGCAGTCAGTGTGCAAAATTTTGTTACAATCGGTTACTATTTGACCATAGCTCCCATATAAAAAACTTACGGAAACACAAAAATACAAAAATAAAAGACGGTTTATGTCCGTATTTCCGTCAGAAAAAAGCGAGATAGTTCCTTAACTACAAGAGGTAGGAAGACAAAATTTAGCAAAAGTATTTTCGATATATTGTAGAAATTGTGTGCTAAAAATGGGTAAAATCGGTTGATATTTTGTAAGAGCTCCCATATAATCTTGTCCCGGGAATCACGTTTATGCTGGTAAATTGAATAAAATTGTATAATCTATGACTACTTAATTTAAAACAGAGAAGTTTTATGCAACTTTCAGTCAGTATGTCAAATTTTATAGGAATCGGTCCATTTTTTGATTATAGCTTTCATATAAAAACCGCTCCCGGTAACCACTAAAATGCCACAAACGCCAGTTAAAAGCTATTAAATTATAAACTATGTCAGGTATGGGCACTAAATTTTGCGCAAATAAACTTTATATTAATACCAGCCAGTATATAAAATTTTGTAACAATCGGTCAATATTTGGCTATAGTTCTTACATATATAACATCCCCTTTTTATATCTTCAATCAAAAAGATTTGGAGATACATTCGGTATATTAAAATTGCATCTACGAAATTAGATAGCTATCAATCAATGTTAGGTCCAGACTTTATAAACGGTAGATGCAATAGGAACTCCTTAAAAAAATATATGAACCTGCCGTGTTGCTATCAACATGTTTATGGCACAACGAAACAGCTTATGAATGTAAAACTATATTTGGTTATGGAATAGCATTTTGTCCAAGGTTTATACTAGGGAAACCACTTAGATACTTTTAAATGTTGAGCTATAGTAACTATACCCCTGCTACCGAATTTAGTCCAAATATATTACCAACAATACCACATTTGGTCAATATTTTGAATTACCTGCACTCTCGTACAACTTGATGGTGTGTATACAAGATTCGGCACAGCCGAATATAACACTCTTACTTGTTTATTATAACTCCGACACTATTGATCCGATTGAAACGCGATATATAGACGAATTAAAGGCTATGTAAATCTTAATTTTGCTGATTTTATTTAAATAATATCGGACTAGTAGTTTTTGAGTTATCATTAATTATTTATTAAAAATATTCTTTTTAACCCTTAAGAAAAATGGGGACTAAAATGACCCAAAATTTTTGTCTTACTTTGTAATTTGTATGCTCTAAATTTTCTTTGGCAAATTGCAATAACTTAAAAATATGACTCCAATGAAAGCTAATTTAGTTGTCTTATACATCCAGTTATTGGTTATACCAAAAACATATCTTTATTAGTTGAACATTAGGGCGTCTCGAAAAAATAAAGTTCGCCGTATCTATGCCTTTGTATGAGTTAAGATATAGGTAGGTACTATGTAGAAGAATGTATTTAAGGTCAATGATTAGTATCGCAAAACATTGGCCTTCGTTAGACAAAAACATCGATATATTACACTTTAAGATCCGACAGTAAATGGCGAAGATATAACGAAATATGTATTTTGGCGATCCCTATGTGCGGCAAAATAAGAAATTCCTTGTTTGTAATAGATCGGTTTGAAAAATCGAAAAACTTCCTCAGTAAAAGTTTAACGATTTTTTAAGAGCTTTAATTTTCTGATATTAGTGTGGTACATTAGGGTGGTAGGAACAGGGGTCTGATAGATAAATACTAGAACCGGATACCCAAGATTAATGACTAGTAAAGAAAAATGTTGGCCTCCTTGAGACAAAAACACCGATATATCACACTTCGAGATCCGACTGTAAATGCCGAAGATATAAGGAAAGTAAGTATTTTGGCGACACCAATGTGCAACGAAAAAAATTTAAAAAAAAATTTTCGAAACTGTCTCATAGGAATGCTTTATATTCGATGGTGTACGGCGAACTTTATTTTTTCCCCATATAAGCTCTATTGAACATATCAAAAACCGAAAAAATCCCATTTTCTCCAAACAAATGGGCCCTGGAAATAAATGTCCTGTGCAACCTCTGAGCACTTTAGGATGTAGAGCATCGATCTTTAACCCAGGCGTATCGAATTTCAAGAAAAGTTGTTTTACGCTCCATTGTAATATTCAGATTAATTGCTACAAATGCAAGGAAAAATATGGGAATTTCCAACAGAATATTACTTCGGACAAATGTCCACCTCTAGCACGTCGGCAGATGACAGCTCTTTTCGCAATATTTTGAACCACATCCAGATCCGAATTTCAGAGCGTCTGCTGTGTGCGGTTACAGTGTAATCCTTAACATGATGCCTAGAAGACTTCTATAGCCTTCGGATTCTACTATAAACACAAATACCTTTATTCGCACCAAGTCCAAAATTCTGACAATTGATAATATATTTTCTGATAGTTACATACCAAAGAACTGTAGACCAGAGGAATTAATAATACTTGAAACTAATGCCTTTATGGATTTCAGATAAATTTATACAATTTCAAATATTAAATGAACTTTTGACCAAGGATATATTTATTCCAAAATTTAGATAGGAAACGTTACCGCTGATAACCGTATTACGATGTGTCCTTACTTGTGTCCCTCATGTCAGAATACAGTTTGAATTAAAGGCACGCGTCTAGACTGAAGGTTGCGATGGCAGACTTTTGCAGAAGCTTTCTTGACAATGAGGAGGTAGAGTTTGTAAAATATCTTCTCGGCACTTTCATAAAGTAGGGGACTTACTCTGGCCTTCCATTTCCTTGGAGACCTGGACGATCTAAAAAAGTTACTATAAAAATAAATAATTTATTTCTATGGATCCATCTGGATCAAACTTAGGACGTTGAAACACTTGAGCTCTTCAACAGACCTTGTAAAAAAAATTTCTCCATTTTATCTTCTTCTCACTCTTCTAATTATAACAATATCAAACTTTTAGATGGCAACAATTCTGCTAAAGATCATAGCATAATCAAAAATAAATTTCAGTGGCGCCACCTGTCGAAATTTGTTCATACCAACTGTAAAACCTTCGTCGGCTCATGTGCAACAACTTTTCTAAAGATCATAACACGATCAAATACACAGTTTACGATTTAACTCACTTTAAGTCATTTTTTTTTTCAACAATGAGTATCGACATCGAATGAACCATGAGCTGTATGAGTTATACGCTGACATAGACATAGTAAAACGCATTAAGCAACAGCGTCTGCGTTGGCTAGGACATGTGCGAATGGATGAAAATGCTCAGGCAAGAAAAGTTTTCGATAATGATCAAGAGGGAACGCGTAGAAGAGGGCGTCCAAAACTTCGATGGAAAGACCAAGTAGAAGAAAATCTTTTGAAACTTGGTATACGAAATTGGAGAATATGTGCACAAGATAGAGGTGCTTGGAATTCTAAAATATGCTCGGCATTTGACCTAAACAAGTTGTAATTACAGGCCATTTAAGCAAGTAAGTAAGTAAGTCATTTTTTTTAGTAGCGCCACCTGTCGGAAATTGTTTATACCAACTAAGAAACCTTCTCCGGCTTATGCTCTATAACTTTGCAACAGATTATAGCTTGATGTAATGCACACTTTTCGATTTAAATAATTTTGAATAATTTTTAGTGGCGTCACCTGTCCGAAATTAGTTTTACTAACTTAAAAACCTTCACCTGCTTATCCGCAAAGAGCATAATATGATCAAATGCAAAGTTAACTATTCTATAAAGAACGTACAGACAGACAAACATTAATTTGTTTAAAAGTTATAATATTACTAATTTTGTCCCCTTTTTTATCCCCTAATTTCAAAAAAGTTCTAAATGCATATCTTAATTCATGAGGTATTAAGATACATTTTATCCCTTTTTTACCCATTTTGGCAGCAGAAATCAAAAAAGTACCAAATATGTGTTCAATATTTTCTTAACGTCTATTGATTGCAGTACAAAGTTCCTTTCTATATGCTTTGGTTTAAAAGATAAGAGTGGATTAAAAAATGTATCAAAAAATCCATTTTCACCCTTTTTCACCCCCTGTCGGGCATAGTTCAGAAAAGTACCAAACACCTATCCGCTTATTTTTACAGCTGTCAAAAATTTAATTAAAATTTTGTTTCTGTACCTATTACTTTAGGAAATGCAACGTTTTAGATTTTCTCCCTTTTTTGCCGTTTTTAGCCCTTTTGTAGCAAAATTTCCAAAAGTCCTTTCTTATTCGATCTAACGACAAAAAAGGTACCCACCGTCCACATTTCATCAAAATCAATCGTTAGAGCCTTTTTCGAGATAGCCATTCAATATTTGTGGAGCGCAAAATAGAAAGGGACCTAGGGGAAACGGGTTTGTTTCTAAACCATTTCTTTGGAATTCCTTGAGACGGCCGAAAAATATACGAAAAAAATAAAAAATGGCGAAAACGTGCTACAAATTTTGGCAGCAATTAAGTAGTATTAGAAGTGACAAAATTAAAATTAAGAGGGCAATGAATTCATCTTCCAAGATAAGATAAAAAATGTGGAGAAACAGATAAAAAATTGTATTCTAAGAATTAATCATTTATTTCTACGGATCCATCTGGATCAAACTCATAGATGGGCATTTTTCAGTACCAGTACTTTTGCAGTAAAGAAAATATTGCAAAAGTACTGAAAAAACTGTTTACTGAAATCGTTTTCAGTAATCAGTAAATTATGAAAGGTTTATCAGTAGATATAAAATTTTACTTGAGATAAATTTGAATTTCAGTAAATAGCTCTGATCTGAAACTTGTACAGATCGATGTAAAAATACTTCCTTATTATTTTGGTAAAGTATCCGATTAATTGGTCTGCTAAGTTCAGAGATAAACATTAAAATCTTAATTGATTTCATGTAAATTTTATAATTACTGGTTACTGGTTTATAATTTACTGAAACGTATTTTCAGTAATCAGTAAAAATTTTCAGTATTTTTGCAATATTTTGTTTACTGCAAAAGTACTGGTACTGAAAAATGCCCATCTATGATCAAACTTTTGATCTTGAAACTCTTGAACTCTTCAACAGATCTTCTAAAAATAATTCCTCCTTTTTATCTTCTTCTCAATCTTCTAATTATATCAATATCTAGCTTTTAGATGACTACAAGCCAATACTGGCTAAGAGGATTTGGGTCTTTTCTTGTCAATCTGATCAGATATAAGAATGAGGAATTAGTCAAATATGAAACCACTCTTCAAAGCTCTGAAGTTAGGATGGTTTATTCTAGAAATGATTTGTTTGGTTGTGGTAAATGTAACTTAAGTTACAGTTTCACATTGGTCCATTAATCTATGTCAGCAGCAATTGAATTGAAAGCGAGAGAATATTCAATGTATTCAGCAGTGGTTGAGGCAACATCACCAGTAGTACTTCTAGTTGCTACAGCAAAAGCCAAAGCTAGTTGTTACAGCAGCAACATCAACTATTTTTATATGTATCTACATAAGTATAAATACAACATGTTTCATTTAAATTTCAGTTTGTTGGCTGTTGTTCTGGTTCTGCTGCTGTCACATCACTAATTCATAAGATTTAGTTTTCAGTTATTTTTTTGTTGGTATATTTCTGTTGTCGTTGCTGTTGTTGTTGCTTTGCTTTTGATAGGCTTTTCATGTTTAATGTTTCTGTGTTTTGTATTTTTCGTAAATATTCTTTTTCACTTTCATCATCATTTATATAATTTCTTCTATTTGTGTGTTTACATTTGTGGTCCTTCGGCTTTAAACTACATTTAAAATTTGCATGTTGATATTTTTAGCTAACGAATATACATACATACATACTCGTATGAATGTGGAAATCTGTGTCCATTTGCCTAAAATCTGGGTCAAACAAATAAATAAACAAGCCAGAATCTCTGCCATCGTTTGCCTATTTGATTATTCGTTTTTAGATTTACAATTTTTTCTTCTTTTCTCGACTTATTAAACAGAAAAGTAGTTTATCATGTTCAACATTTTGCTGTTGTTGTTTATTTAGTTAGTTTTAATGTTTCAATTTAAATATTCAAGACACACACACACACACACACACACACACTAATTTACTCATTAATTCTGTGTCTTTCACTTGCACAAAGATTTGATGAAAAGTGAAATTAAAGAAATTATTTCCTTGATAATAATCAATGTTTGCACATTTTGTGATATTTTCAAATGTGCAAATAGGGGCAGACCAAACCCAAAGACAAGATAAGTACAACATTTAATTTGCATAAATAAGTTTCATTGCACCCCTATAGATTTAATTCTCATAAATCCTTGAGATATGCAAATACAAACTGAATTATAAAACATTTGTGAAAACTTTAAAATAAGATTATTATGTTGAAATTAAATACATTTTGTAACCAATTCAACATTTCATCATAGTTTATTATACCCTTCACCACCATAGGTGGAAAGGGTATTATAAGTTTGTGCTGATGTATGTAACGCATACAAATATTTGTCTTAGACCCATCTTTTAGTATACCAATAAGCTTAGAATCACTTTCTGAGTCGATTTACCGATGTCCGTCCGTCCGTCCGTCTGGCTGGCTGGACGGCTGGCTGGACCCCCATATATAACTTGTAATCAAACTACAGGTCGCAATTCTAAAGATAATTTGATGAAATTTGGCACAGATAATTTGTTTGATAATGGGACCATGGCTATTGAAATTCGTCGAAATCGGTCCATTATTTATGGTACCTCCCATAGGTCCCACTCCCCGGAATTGATATATTGGCCACAAAAATCAATATTTAAAAATATACGGCTAATGTAAAACTAAATCACTGTACCAAATTTCGTTGAAATCGGTCCACATTTGACCATAGCTCCCATACAAACTCTTTTCTCAAAACGCACTAAATAGGACTAAAAGGCTCATAAATCCGAAGATAATAAGAATTTTAAGTTTATTCATTGCATATAAAATTTTTGTAAAAACTAATCAATTTGCTAAATTTCGAGATCATCGGTCTACATTTGACCCTAGCTCTCATATAAGTCCGAATGACTGAAACAGCTTAAATGTGTAAGTTTTGAGAATATGTTTGTATGATGGCAAAATTTAGCAAATATTTATCTTTAATTAGTAAAAAGAACACCTTTGACCTTAGTGGTGGAGTGGTGAAGGGTATCGTATGGTCGGGCTTGACCGACTTACTTGTTTTTATAGAGGTATTACAACAGAATGTACCTACGTAGAATACTTGTTCAAATATTTCAGTGTTTAGGATAATAAATATATTTCAAATCGAGTAATTTACGGGAAAGGTTCTCCAAATCACTTGTCATTTTCATTTACAAGTTAATAATGTCGATTTGGATAACATATGGGCAAATTCTGCGTGACGGACGATACACTTGCACGGATTGTGTTGTACTTAAATGTATTCCATTGTCTTTCTGCACTAGATAGCTTTGCACAGATTTCAGGGAATATTAGCCCATCGATTGTGCTATCGAATGGCGTTTGTTAATTTACATACTTCTTTTGGAGCAAATACATATTCGCTTTTAAAGTGCTGTGACAGACGCTACAAAAAATGGAAGTGACTTTTTTTCAACACGTGTTTCAATAAATTTTATCAAATCGGTCATATTAATAAAAAATTGTAAATACACTGAAGATAGAGGAAAATCAGGGGATTACAAAACAGCCCAGTAAAACTTTTCATTACCAAATAATGAGTTAAACAGTTAAACTATTGAACACGAACTACTTACTCATTCGCTGTTTAAGTCATTACATTAACATGGGGATGTCATTGGAGGCAAGTACTTACCAATTGCAGAAAAGTAATGACTTGGGTAAGCAATTTGAAAGCAACAACAACAACAGCAACAACTTTTTTGTTGTTGTTTTATTAAAAACATATATTTTTAAACGAAATACAAAATTTTTTTTATGATCCCATGGGGGCTCGAACCCAGACCCTCCGACTGCTAGGCAGAGACTCTTCCACTGAGCTACTTCATATGTTGAAAACTTAGCAGTTTATAATTAATATAAACAATTTTTATTTTTAGATTCAAAATCATGTGAAAATAACTTTGTTTTTCCCTGCTTTTTTTTGCTTTGTTGTAATTTTTGGAAAAATATTTTTATACGATTTTTTGTAATTATTTTAAAACTTTTTTAAAATTATTTTTAAACTTAAACAATTTAAATCTTCTTTTTTGTATAAGTTTTTACATTAGATTGACTCTTACTTACTTAAATGTTACAACCTGTTAATGTCAAAGTCCGAGCATATTTTAGAATTCCATGGATTTCGATCTTGTTCGAATATTCTCCAATTTTATATTCCAAGCTTTGAAAAAAGTTCCTCTACTTTGTCTTTCTATCGAAGTTTCGGACATCCTAATCTAAAATTAGGTAGTGGGACATTTCAATTCTAATTTTATCCTCTTCATTGTATTTTTTTTTTTTTTTCAAGAGAGGGTTACTAGCCCATAATCCTAACCCATTTTTATCGATCTTATGGGACAACTCTCGGAACATGTTAACTCACAATATTAATGGGTCTTAAACTAGCTCCCCGGGTGATACTATGAGGAGGTGTGTATCCACAGCTGAGATGATGGATTACCCAGATAAGTTGGGCCTACCAAGTTAAGACCAATTAGAATCGTGTGTGGTATCCAACATCCCCTACATAATTAAAATTGACTCATGATGGTATTTTTTCATTACCGTGAGTTAGTTTTCCAAATTTTTTTTACAGAAGGTAATATTTAAGTTCTTAAAATTCAAAAATCATTTAAAAAGACTCTTTTAATAAAAAAAAAAAACTAAAAAAAATTGTTGCCCTTGGTGGGATTTGAACCGGGGACATTCAGTTTAAATTACCATCTTAATTACAAATAAGTACTTCTCTAATAACTTATTATTTATTCGGATGGTATGTTGTAGTCGTTACAAGGTAACCAGTTATCAGAGTACTTGCCATTACCAAAGTTTTGCTGGGAGCTTCTATAAAATATCTTTAAGTCTACAGTTTCACCAAAAATGTATTGTTGCGGACGCTACGTGACGGACGATACAGTTTTTACTTGAATGTTTTTTATTAGGAATCAGTGCAAATAATGGTTTTATTTGTTCCCGAATTTCATCTCCTTCGTTTTCATGTTCGCGGTTAAAATGCGATTTTTGGGCACAATTTAATATTTCAGAAAACGGCTAAATATATTTATATATTTATTTAAAGTTTTACACTTTTTACATCTTATTTTTCGTCCCAAGAATGCTGCACTAGCAGTTAGAGTGTCCCAAAAATCAAAAAAAAAAAAAAAAATCAAATTTCAAAATCATCAAATTTGCCCCACTGTATATTTTTTTTAATACCTAATATCTTAAATTTAATCTGTGGATATAGACAGTCTTATTGCTTTATGAATAAGACAGATATGTTTTCATAAATTTTGTATTTAATATATATCATTTTGTAAAAAATATATACTGTGACGGACGTTACACACTTTCCTATACATATTATTCTGTAAAATGCTATATAAACATCTATATATTTTTAGTCTAATGTTAAGCATACTATAAGTTCTCTTTACGAACCAAGTTCAATTGGAGAAACAAGTAAAATTGCACTAGTCAAATAAGAAAAACCTTTATTTCTGTGACGGACGCTACACACTGTGAGCCCTTTTTTACTTGACGTTATTTATATCACTCCAATTACTTTTGATGGGGTCTTTTACATCTAATTGTATAAAATTGAGCACACTTTGAGCCCCTACTAAAACTTGATACCTAAATGGATGTTTTTGCGATTTTTATAATCTTTTAAAAAACCTATTATTTTAAAAAATGTATAAAAATTCGAGATGGGTGCAAATAAAGACCTGCCATTCACGAAAAGACCAATCCATTATATATTCTAAAGGTTTAATATATGGTAAATTTTTTCATAAACACAAATACGTAATTTTGACAGTTTTAAAATTTTGTCCTTGGTTTCATATTTTTCGGATTTGCCCATATATAATTTGAGTTGTTGTCTAATCTGGACCAATTATGGCAAAATTTGGGACACTGCCTGGTAATAATATAACAATTCCCTATTATTATTCTCCAATTTCGTATGATAAATTTTGAAATATTTTCTTCTACTTGGTCCTTCCATCGAAGTTGTGGACGCCCTCTTGTACGAGTTCCATACTATGTATATGTTAGCGTATAACTCAAACACTCACTGTTGTCGCAGACAGGTTTAAAGATTTTTCGTAGAATTTTCCTCTCAAACACTCCAAGGATAGCTTCATCTGTCTGTGCAATTGCCCATGGTTCTTACGGCGAGGACTTTATTTCTTAGCTGTTTGCTTAGACCAAAATATCATCGATTCTACGGTTAATTTTGAAGCTTATATCATTGTTGATGTTCACAGCTCTACTAAGGTATACAAATTCTTTTACAACTTCGAAGCTATAGTTTCCAACGGTCATATGTGATCCAATTCTAGTGGTCTGTCATTTACAGTTAGACCCATTTTGTTTCATTCTTTCTCAATACTGGAAAAGGCGGCAGTTACCTCTAGTAAAGTGCATCCCATAATATCATTGTCATCGGCAAACGCAAGTAGCATATGTTTTCTATTGAAGATTGTACCACTTGTATTAACTGCTGCATCTCGTAAGATTTTCTCTAGCACAATATTGAAGAGATCACATGATAGACTATCATCTTGTCTGAAACCCCGCTTAGTTATGAAAGACTCTGACAGGTTCTTACCTATCTTAACAGATGATATTGTATTAGTTAGTGTCATCCTGCATAACTTTATTAGCTTCGTGGGGATGCCGAACTCGGACAATGCTTCAAACACCTTCTTCCGTATCGGGCTGTCAAAAGCTGCTTTGTAGTCAACAAAGAGTTGACACATGTCAATTTGTTTCTCTTGGGTCTTCTCCAGGATTTGACATAGAGTAAAGAAATGGTCAGTGGTTGATTTACCTGGTCTAAAGCCACATTGGTACCTCCCACTTATTTCGTTAATTCTGGTCTTAAGCCTTTCGCACAGTATGGTCGATAGAATCTTATATGCAATTGAGAGCAGGCTTATCCCTCTATAATTTGCACATACAGTTTTATCTCCTTTTTTGTGCACAGGACAAAGGACACTAAAATTCCAATCATCTGGCATGTATTCTTCTGACAATATTACTTTTATAAGTTGGGACATAAGCCTTATCAAATCATCACCTCCTGCCTTAAAAAGCTCTGTTGGAAGACCATCGGCATCGGCACCGGCAGCTTTTTTATTTTTTAGTTATTGCGTTTCTAACCTCATTTTGGTTTGGTGGTGGTTTTTCAGGCGTGTCATCTTGGTCGCTTTCATTTGATACCAACAATTTGAAAAAGTTTTAGTACGTTTGCATCATCCATTACCAGATTTTCTTGGTCGTCCTTTACAATTGCCTATACAATTGCTAAAACCATGCATTTGGTGTTTAACTTTTTGATAAAATTTACGAACTTCATTACGACTCTTATATACATAACTCAATCTCCTCGAACACACGTCTTTCCATAATAGGCGTTTCTCTTCCCCTCTTTTTTTCTCTATATCTTTTTAAAGTTCGAAGAGTAACTACTGACTGCAGGGTTGCCCTGTAGGCTGTATTTTTCGCAGCAGTAGCATCACGGGACTCCTCGTCATACCAAGAGTTTTTTGTAAGAGGGTTTTGCAACTTCAATACAGTTTTTGTAGCAGTTTTCATAGAGTTGGCAATATGTTGCCATAGAGCGCTGATGTCGTTGGGAGTATAAATATTTTCTCCGAGTACTTGAGCTGTTCGTCGCGAGTAATCTGTGGCAATTTGATGGGATTGTAGCTTGGTGGTGTTAAATTTCATTTGCGTTTCCGTCTGCATGTTTCGCGACACGCTCAGGCGTGTTCTCACATTGGCTGCATCGAGATAGTGATCGGAGTCCATATTGGCTCCCCTAATTGTACGCATATCCAAATGCTTGATGAGTGTCTTTCGTCAACAACAATATGGTCTATTTGATTTTTTTGTCATTTGATCGGGAGACACCTACGTAGCTTTGTGTATTTTACGGGGTTGAAATCTGGTGCTACTCATTACCATATTTCGAACAGCCGCAAAAAAGACCAACCTTATACCATTGTCAGATGTTACGTTATGGAGGCTGAATTTACCGACAGTGGGCTCAAAGCAACTTTCCTGTTCAATCTTTTGCGTTAAAATCACCTAGTGGTTTTTTTTTTTCGAAATGATTGGGGCAACTATCATACACTTCCTCAAGTTGTTCATAAAAGGCTTCTTTTAAATCTTCATCTTTCTCCTCTGTGTGTGCGTGAGCAAAAATCAAACTCAGATTGAAGTATTTTGCTTTGACACGTATTGTTGCTAATCTTTCGTTAACTGGGGTGAATCTAAAGACTAGGTTTCGCATTTTTTGCTAACTATGAAACCGCAAACCAAAAAGGTCATCTTTTGGTGTCTTGGCGACGTCGTGGCCTTCAGCAGTCAAATAACATTTATATTCCTCGAGAACATCCATCAACTGGATCAGAGCAACTTCTCTGTAGAGTGTTCGGATGTTCCAGATGCTGATCCTTAAATCATGGTCCTTTTTTCGTTTGCCATAGTCATTAATTTTAGGGGGGGGGGGGGTAGGCTGTTTTAATTCTTCTTTTTTGCTTTTTATACCCTTCACCACCATAGGTGGAAAGGGTATTATAAGTTTGTGCTGATGTATGTAACGCATAGAAATAGTTGTCTTAGACCCACCTTTTAGTATACCAATAGGCTTAGAATCACTTTCTGAGTCGATTTAACGATGTCCGTCCGTCCGTCTGGCTGGCTGGCTGGACCCCCATCTAAACCTTGTAATCAAACTACAGGCCGCAATTCTAAAGATAATTTGGTTAAATTTGGCGCAGATCATTTTTTTGATAATGGGACCATGGCTATTGAAATTGGTCAAAATCGGTCCATTATTTGCGGTACCTCCCATAGGTCCCACTTCCCGGAATTGATATATTGGCCACAAATATCAATATTTTTTCATGAAATTTAAAACAAATACTGCTTATGTAAACTAAAATCACTGTACCAAATTTCGTTAAAATCGGTCCACATTTGACCATAGCTCCAATACAAACTTTTATTTAAAAACGCACTAAGTGAGACAAAAAATCACTAAAACGCTCGTAAATCTAAAGATAATAAAAATTTTGAGTATATTTTTTGCATACATAATTTTTGTAATAACTATAATCGGTTCACATTTGACCCTAGCTCTCGTATAAGTCCAAATGACGAAAACAGGTTAAATATATAAATAAGTTTTGAGAAAATGTTTGTATGATGGCAAAATTTAGCAAATATATGTCTTTATACAGGAAAAATAACACCTTTGACCTTAGTGGTGAAGGGTATCGTATGGTCGGGCTTGACCGACTATAGCGCTTTCTTACTTGCTCATAGTAAGTTTTTTTTCAGGAGTGGGTTACTAGCCCAACGTCCTAGACCCATGTTTTTATATTGCTTTTGGGGGAACTCGCGGCACATTTTGGATCACTACTTTAACGGGTGTTAACGTAACTACCCAGGTGATATCACTAGGAGGTCAGTGTCCACAATTGAGAAGAAGCATGACCGATCAGGACCGTTACTTGGTATCCAACATCCCCTACATCACCCATGTGATATTGCTTTATAAAATACTATAATATAATAAAACTATCTACTTTTAAAAATAGTTTCTGTAAAATAAAATATTTTTTTTATAATTATTGGTTTTCTTCTCTGACAATTCTTTTTGGTTGCAATATTTAGAAAAAAAATTGAAAACTAAAATTTATTTTAATTTCGTTCCCTGTTTACAAAGTCTATAAATTTTGTGTCTAAACATATGACAATTTTTTATTTATCACCACCAACTCTTCTATTTAACAAGAATTATTTTTTACGATACCACTTTTTTCATACAAAAACACTCCATACAATCAGTCAAAAAGGACATTTAACATTTGACTATGTATTTAGTTATTTACGACTTAACTTTAAACATTAAAATACTTGTAATATTTGGTGACTTTTTTCTATAAATTCAATAACAGTTGGCCAGACTGTCCTTACCTCAATTGGACATAGTTATTTTTTTTTTATAGGCCAATTAACAATTAATCAAACTTTTTAAAGAGCCCAATTTAATGTTTGTTTTTACTTTTTGATAAAACAAGTAGATTAAGATAAGGACGAAAAGGAAATAAAAAAAAACATCAGGGAATAAAAAAAAAAACTTTTTTATTTCTACTCATAAAAAAGAACTATTTATTTACTTAACTAAATACAATGCAAGGATCTTTTTATTCACAACCTGGTTGCATTACTAGTGCAACGAAGTATCAACATTACACACCTACACAATACCAGCATATGGATACAAGATAGATGCACACATGCAAAACAATATGCTGTTGCAAATAGTAATTAATTAAACCAAAAAATGTGAAGCATGCCACATGAGTCCCTATGAGCATAAATGTTGTATGAACGATAAGTGCCACAAGCAGAAACAACAAATTAAAAAAACAAAAAAAAGGTAAAATGCATTAAAGTAAAACTGCGCGTGGCAGCAATATACAAAATTTACCTTAATTTTTTTTAAGTATTTGTTAGTGTTTACGTGTACTTGCCCCACAGCGTATGCTAGTATGTGTAGTATAGTTATTGCAACTAGCTCTACTATTACAAGTATTATAACCTTAATCATAAATTGGTTATCTTTTATCTTCTACTAGGACAACATACTTTGCACATACAAACATCCTTTCTCTTTTTATGATATGAGTATTCCAGTAATACACTGTCCGAAATTTAAATAAAGTCAATTGAATTATATTTTTCACAGGATATCAAAATCGGATTAACCTAAAATAGGACCTTGTGAAACAATGTTTGGTAAGCTTTTTGACAGCCTATAGCATTTGTAATGCAGTTTTATTCTACATAATAATTTTTGAAGTCGGCCCGGATTTGGATCGAAGTCTCACGACTGCTAACCGCAGACGCTTCCACTGTGCCACCTAACAAAATATATGCTTATAATTTATTTATACAACTCCTTTTTTTCGATTTAAAAATAGGAATTGTATAAATAAATTATAAGCGTCTCCGCCTAGCAGTCATGAGGAAGTTCAGACAGAACTCTTTTGTTTTTTTTTATATATATAATAAAAGTTTTTAAATAAAACAAAAAAAAAAAATTAAATAAAACAAAACAAAAAATTTTAAATAAAACCAAAAAAAAGTTTTTGTCAGGATTGCAAGGCGGAGACTATTCCGCTGTGCCACTTCATATGTTGAAAATCTTGCAGCTTTTAATTTATTTGTATAATTTATTTTTAAATATACATAAATTATATGACAATAATTGTTTTTTTTTTGCTTTGTTGAAGTTTTTTAGAAAAATATTTCTATTATATCTAAAAAAACATACTGCTCAGTGTTTGTATACACTTTATGTAATGTAAATTCTGCATTGCATTGAAGTTGACTTTAAGATAGTCGATACATGTTAGCTTAAAGCTAACTTTTTTTTGTAGTTACCTACGCATTTGACGACAGGGATGTTATAAGAAACTTTTTAAGTTGTTCAATACGAGTCCGCACTAACCAATGGTAACCTCTGCCGAGTTGTTTCGGCTCGATTTGAAGTAATTTTCCTAATGATTAAATACTGATTATTTTGAAATATAGAAACAATTGGACTAAACATTATTTTGACGGTTAATTTTTAAAGTTGGAATTTGTTACAGACTGATTTACAATTCTGTAAGTAAGGCCCATAGATTATAAATAGATATGAAAGAATCAGCTGTTCCATATGACAACTCACACGTATAGGTTGTGTGTAACTGCCGCAATATTGAAGAATGAAAAATCAAAACAAATCCAAATATTTTACCTGTAAATTACACAAAATCAATTGCTTGAACAGCAGAAATTTTCCAAAAACAAGATTTTTATAATTTTTTTTAAACATTTTGGTCATATTTTATTAACTAGAATATAATTTGTTTTCTAAAAAACAAATATTTTTTTTTTTTACATTTTTAACGTTTTTTTTATTAAGAAATGAAAATAAACTTTGTTACTTTTTTTTAGTTTTAAAAATACACTACTTTTTTTAGATCTTACAACTAAACGTACCTTGCAGCTTGGAAAGTCGAATAGTGAAGTTTTTAGCATGTTACTATTAATTTTAGAAATTACAACTAATAATTTTCCTACCAATTTTTAGTACATTTTGAAAAATTGCCCTATAAAAATAATCTATTTTTAAAATTATCCCATACATATAGTAAATTTTTGAGAAATTTCCTATCAAAATAGTAAAATTACTAAATTTTTGAAAATTTTTTTATAAATATTCTAAATTTTTCCTATAAAAATAGTAAATTTTTGAAAAATTTCCTATAAAAATAGTAAATTTTTGAAAAATTTCCTATAAAAATAGTAAATTTTTGAAAAATTTCCTATAAAAATAGTAAATTTTTGAAAAATTTCCTATAAAAATAGTAAATTTTTGAAAAATTAGCTATAAAAATAGTAAATTTTTGAAAAATTTCCTATAAAAATAGTAAATTTTTAAAAAATTTCCTATAAAAATAGTAAATTTTTGAAAAATTTCCTATAAAAATAGTAAATTTTTGAAAAATTTCCTATAAAAATAGTAAATTTTTGAAAAATTTCCTATAAAAATAGTAAATTTTTGAAAAATTTCCTATAAAAATAGTAAATTTTTGAAAAATATCCTATAAAAATAGTAAATTTTTGAAAAATTTCCTATAAAAATAGTAAATTTTTGAAAAATTTCCTATAAAAATAGTAAATTTTTGAAAAATTTCCTATAAAAATAGTAAATTTTTGAAAAATTTCCTATAAAAATAGTAAATTTTTGAAAAATTTCCTATAAAAATAGTAAATTTTTGAAAAATTTCCTATAAAAATAGTAAATTTTTGAAAAATTTCCTATAAAAATAGTAAATTTTTTTAAAAATTTCCTATAAAAATAGTAAATTTTTTTAAAAATTTCCTATAAAAATAGTAAATTTTTGAAAAATTTCCTATAAAAATAGTAAATTTTTGAAAAATTTCCTATAAAAATAGTAAATTTTTGAAAAATTTTCTATAAAAATAGTAAATTTTTGAAAAATTTCCTATAAAAATAGTAAATCTTTGAAAAATTTTCCTATAAAAATAGTAAATTTTCGAAAAATTTCCTATAAAAATAGTAAATTTTTGAAAAATTTCCTATAAAAATAGTAAATTTTTGAAAAATTTCCTATAAAAATAGTAAATTTTTGAAAAATTTCCTATAAAAATAGTAAATTTTTGAAAAATTTCCTATAAAAATAGTAAATTTTTGAAAAATTTCCTATAAAAATAGTAAATTTTTGAAAAATTTCCTATAAAAATAGTAAATTTTTGAAAAATTTCCTATAAAAATAGTAAATTTTTGAAAAATTGTAAATTTTTGAAAAATTTCCTATAAAAATAGTAAATTTTTGAAAAATTTCCTATAAAAATAGTAAATTTTTGAAAAATTTCCTATAAAAATAGTAAATTTTTGAAAAATTTCCTATAAAAATAGTAAATTTTTGAAAAATTTCCTATAAAAATAGTAAATTTTTGAAAATTTTCCTATAAAAATAGTAAATTTTTGAAAAATTTCCTATAAAAATAGTAAATTTTTGAAAAATTTCCTATAAAAATAGTAAATTTTTGAAAAATTTCCTATAAAAATAGTAAATTTTTGAAAAATTTCCTATAAAAATAGTAAATTTTTGAAAAATTTCCTATAAAAATAGTAAATTTTTGAAAAATTTCCTATAAAAATAGTAAATTTTTGAAAAATTTCCTATAAAAATAGTAAATTTTTGAAAAATTTCCTATAAAAATAGTAAATTTTTGAAAAATTTCCTATAAAAATAGTAAATTTTTGAAAAATTTCCTATAAAAATAGTAAATTTTTGAAAAATTTTCTATAAAAATAGTAAATTTTTGAAAAATTTCCTATAAAAATAGTAAATTTTTGAAAAATTTCCTATAAAAATAGTAAATTTTTGAAAAATTTCCTATAAAAATAGTAAATTTTTGAAAAATTTCCTATAAAAATAGTAAATTTTTGAAAAATTTTCTATAAAAATAGTAAATTTTTGAAAAATTTCCTATAAAAATAGTAAATTTTTGAAAAATTTCCTATAAAAATAGTAAATTTTTGAAAAATTTCCTATAAAAATAGTAAATTTTTGAAAAATTTCCTATAAAAATAGTAAATTTTTGAAAAATTTCCTATAAAAATAGTAAATTTTTGAAAAATTTCCTATAAAAATAGTAAATTTTTGAAAAATTTCCTATAAAAATAGTAAATTTTTGAAAAATTTCCTATAAAAATAGTAAATTTTTGAAAAATTTCCTATAAAAATAGTAAATTTTTTGAAAAATTTCCTATAAAAATAGTAAATTTTTTGAAAAATTTCCTATAAAAATAGTAAATTTTTGAAAAATTTCCTATAAAAATAGTAAATTTTTGAAAAATTTCCTATAAAAATAGTAAATTTTTGAAAAATTTCCTATAAAAATAGTAAATTTTTCAAAAATTTCCTATAAAAATAGTAAATTTTTGAAAAATTTCCTATAAAAATAGTAAATTTTTGAAAAATTTCCTATAAAAATAGTAAATTTTTGAAAAATTTCCTATAAAAATAGTAAATTTTTGAAAAATTTCCTATAAAAATAGTAAATTTTTGAAAAATTTCCTATAAAAATAGTAAATTTTTGAAAAATTTCCTATAAAAATAGTAAATTTTTGAAAAATTTCCTATAAAAATAGTAAATTTTTGAAAAATTTCATATAAAAATAGTAAATTTTTGAAAAATTTCCTATAAAAATAGTAAATTTTTTGAAAAATTTCCTATAAAAATAGTAAATTTTTTTAAAAATTTCCTATAAAAATAGTAAATTTTTGAAAAATTTCCTATAAAAATAGTAAATTTTTGAAAAATTTCCTATAAAAATAGTAAATTTTTGAAAAATTTCCTATAAAAATAGTAAATTTTTGAAAAATTTCCTATAAAAATAGTAAATTTCTGAAAAATTTCCTATAAAAATAGTAAATTTTTTAAAAATGTCCTATATAAATAGTAAATTTTAAAAGAAAAATTCTAAAACAATAGTAATTTTTTTAAATTTCCTATAAAAGTAGTGAAAAATTTCCTATAAAAATAGTAAATTTTTCTTAAAATTTTCTATAAAAATAGTAAACTAAAAAAAAACATCCTATAAAAATAGTAAATTTTTGGAAAATTTCCTATAAATATAAAATTTTTTTAATTTTTTATATGAAAAGGGAAAATTTTTAAAATCTTATTTTAGTCACTTTTTATAGGAAATTTTGTATTTCATTAAAGTACCTACTTTTTTAAGAACATTTAATACAACTATGTTTAAAAACCATATGTGTGGATTTCATTTTTCACTAACACTACTAAAAAAAAATTTTCAAACACAATTAGAGATTCAGGTTTTTTTGATAGCAAATTCAGGTTTATTTGACAGGCTTTCCCTTCTATGATTTTCTATGGTAAGGCCTGTAAATAGCTGAGTTTTGTCAAAAATATTATCAAACTTACTTAGTTTTTTCATATTAAAAAATTATACTTTTTTCAGATCGGTTTCAAAAATCATTTTTTGATTTTTTGAAAACTTTGTTCAACAAATATTACAAATTATATATTATCGTTCCTGTTTCATAAAACAAACAAATAAGAGAATATAACTTAGAAAAAATGGTACCTAAATTATAGAATTTTGCGAAAATGTAATTTTTCTAACATAAAAATACCCACCATCAAAAATAATGGGGGTATATTAAGTTTGTCATTCCGTTTGAAATTTCTTTAATATGGGCTCTAAATCTAAAAGGGATATATATTCTGAATCCTAAAGAAATTCAAAGACGATTAAGCGATGTCCGTCTGTCTGTTCGTTTGTCTGTTGAAAGTACGATAACGCCTAAGCAAAAGGAACTAGGTCACTGAAACTTGGAAAAGATATTCTTTATTTCTGTCAAAATTTGGCATTGAAATTTGGCAAAATCGGTTCTCTTTGACCATAGGCCCCGCTTAACCTCGCCTATTTGCTGATAAATAACAAACTGTAACAGCTTTGATGATAAAATTTGGTATGTAGAAGTTTTACATAAGCACTAGGCAGCATATAAAATCGGTTGACCATAGCTTCCATACAAAACACAGACCATAGCTTCCATACAAAACACAGCCTAAATCCCACCTAAAAACACTTTTATGCCAATAAAGGTATATTATAATATCCATTAAATTTAGTACGAGGAAGTTTTATGTCAATACCAGCTAGTGTGCAAAATTTTGTCACAATTGGTCACCATTTGAACATATAAAAAACTTGCGTCTGTAAGTCAAATGAAAGCAATCGAATTGGGTCCAAAGATTTTACCAACTAGAGTAACAAATTTTTCGAGTTTGGTCCACATTTTAAATTAGATATATATGTGATATGAACCGTCGTAGTATAGTAGGTTAGTCATCCGCCTAGCATACAAGAGGTCCCAAGTTCAATTCCCGGTCAGAAACACTTGTTACGATTTTTGTAAAACATATTGAAAAGATTTTTTTTTCTTAAAAAAAAAAAAATATTGTATTTCAAAAACCATATTTTTGTCTTTGGACAAATAGTAAGACATTTACTTTATTTCCCTGTGGTATCTTTCTCACTTTCTAGCATGCTAGAAAATAGTTGATACTGCAGTGAGCATATCACAATCATAATTACAAATCTACATACCTGTACGTTATAATTGTGGGATAACAAAAGAAACAAAAAGCTTTATACAGTTTTGAAAGTATTTTGTTTTTCTTTATCATTAACCGACCAATTTGTAATTCCATTGACATTTAATTCTCCTTGAAAACTCATAAAACTCTTTACGACGCCTTTGACTCAAGACGATTTTAAAACCGTGATCATTCTGATACAAAGTGTAGAAAAGTTTAAAAGTGGTACTGATAAAAACTAAAAGAAGAAAGTGAAACCATTGTAATACAATTTTAACAATTAATTTTCAAAAAAAAAAGAAAAAAAAAACAAGTTTAACTTATACGGCAGAAATTGTAAAATAAGCGATAATAAATTGGTATTATCAGATTGTAATTTATAATAAATTGCGCTCGTGCAAGGTTCTTGCAACCCACGTGGAATTTGGTCAATTGGACACATTCAATTCGGAATCTGGAATAGTTACCTGCAAATACTCGTATTGTGACGAAGAGAAAAACTAGATTGCACGTGGACTCGGAAGAAAAAGTTATATACCACGATCAACTGGTCAATAATGCTTTTGATAGATCACCATAACCCTCATGATGCAGGAAAATATTCAAAAAAACTCTAAATAATAATTATATATAAAAAAACCCAAATTTTGAATACTAATTACAATTTTTAATTTTCTAAAAGAGTAAAAAAAAAAAAAAAAAAGTAATAATAGCAATAATAATATTCCAATTAAAAGAAATTTAATTCATGTATTACATAACATATTCTTTAACTTAATTATGATTAAAACAAATATAAAATCTCATTATTCTTAATTTTAATCTGAATTCCTTTATCTAATAATTAAAACTTTATTTTTTTTTCTATTCTAATTATTATCTAATATTATACTAAACTTACTATACTATACCTTTTTTTTTAATTAAAATTATAAATTAAAAAAAAAAACTATATTATAATTATCCATACTTACATATATGATATATAACTAACGTATTTCTTTGGGTGTAAACCCTTCTTTAATCGTAGTATCTTTTATTTTTATAGTATTTCAAACATTTTTTTTTTTCAATAATATACATATAATTTTCTCAATATAGCTTTGTTCCATTCATAAAAATCATAATTTACTAGAAGCAGATCATCATTTACAACAACGCGCATTGACAGCTGGGCCCAACAAATCAATAGCCGTGGAGTAAATTTTATTCATTGATTCCTCTAATACTTTTGTTTCAGTAAGTCATGATTTTACTCTAAATTATATTTTATTTTATTAAACTCTCAATTTATAGTCAGTCCGATTCTATTTGACCCTTGTCCAATTACCTATTCCTCTATGAGAGTAACATAAAACTAATATTATATGTATATAACATTTTAGTATGCTCCTCTCATTCAAAGAGTAAATATCGTATTTCTTGAATTATATATATATATGTAGGTATGATAATTTCGATTTATTTTTATTATTTTCTTTTTTTCATTCTTTAATAAATTTGTACGTATTTTTATAATTTCTTAAACATGAATTTCTAAGTCTTTTAATAGAGGAAGGATAACCATGATAATGATTCGTGTACGTAAGTAAACAAAATTAGCAAATTTTAGGGACAGATTTTAACTTTAGGGTATCAGGTCTGTCATAGGCGTTCTATTAGTTATATTGGGAGGGAAAAATGTACCCTATGTGGCAAACCATCTACCACTATCATTCACATGTTCAACACCTAAGAAGTTTTACCATTTTTTTCATATTCCATGGGTATGAGGAGTATGTTTATATGCTTACGCGTCATGACAAGAGTTAGGAATCAATATTGCTCAGAGCTAGCGGGAATATCTATCTTCATGCCCCCTTAATTTTTGTTTATTTGAGCGGTTAGAAGTTTTGATAAATGTTAAAACTATTTTTATTGTATCAGTCATCTAGCCGGCGCGTAACATATATGGCGCCCAACGATAAAGGCTGTTACATAGGCAACAGCAACTATAAGAACAGATCAATTCGTAAAATATTTTGTAGGTTTAAACATTGACATTAGGTCTTCGCATATAAATCATTATAATACCAATTGCAATTTCTTGTTTCCTATAAGTCCTAGTCATTAAAATTATCGAAATTTTATCCTAGAAGCGATACGCTACAATTAATTTGCTCGATTATTTAAACCTATACTTCGCTAGATTGTCCAAATACCGGATTCGTATTCCGTTTTTGATGCATCTAAGTTTTGCTGTATATTTTTGCCTTTGCTAAGCAAGTCCTTTTTCGCTTTACTACAAACTAATTGTTATTGAAAAGTTGCACTTAGCAAAGAATAATATTTTAGATGTGATCTATACTTTTCTTAGTTTTGACTAGTTTGCTTACTATAATATCTATTTCATGGTTATCCTTTCCTCAAAGAAAGAAAACAAATACAAAGGTTATCAATCAATAAAATATATATAAGTTTAATTTATTAAGTAGTTTTTACAAATCAATCAAAACTATATTTATATTTCAAATTATTTTTTTTACAATTGTGTCAGTATGAACACTCGCTCCCAGGTTCGCGGTAGATGCACTTCAGACAATATTTCTGAAGAACTACCTGGAAATACTACTGCCCCTAGACCTCTTGTAGCTCATTCACCCGTAGTGAACAATACTCAACAACGCACCCAAAGCTGCACAGCTTTTCAATCAAAGTTCGATACTCAAAACGTATCCAATACTGATTCATTACCTCAGCTACTTATTCCTTTAACCGGTCAGGCTACTCGAATGTCGTTAAGTTCGGATGATCTACCTCGATCAAGTACAAATGTTTCTAGCTTGAACCCTCCTATGCCTCCTGATAACTTATTAGCTTTAATAGAACAGACCATGCAAAGCACTACAGAACAGTTCAGAAGAGAATTATCGTCCATAAAAGCCAGTATATCCCAAATAGTAAATATGAGTAGTTCTAGTCCACAGGCACGTTCAGTTAACTCACCTAATAACGGCACTACAAATGTCTTGAATCATAATTTAAATAGATCATCTGGATCGAATACTGAATTAAGGGAAGCAAATATTAAATTAGAAAAATGGAAGATAGTTTACGATGGTACAAGTTCTGTGTCGGACTTCCTGTTTAAGGTTGAGACTCTAGTTAATCGCACAAACTGTCCTATAGATCATCTGCTGTCTAATTTCCATGTGCTTCTGCAAGGTAAAGCGGAGCAATGGTATTGGTTGTTCATGAAACAACAGCGCAATGTCACCTATTCAGCTTTGAGTTACTCCATAACGAAAGAATTTGGATACTTAGAATCTGAACATGACATTTTGTTGAAAATTTCCTTGCGTAAGCAACAACATAAAGAATCGTACGACGACTTTCACACTTCACTTGTTTCATTGAATGCAAGATTGCAAAGTCCTCTGCCAGATTCAACATTAGTTGATATAATTAAGAAAAACATACAACCAAATTTAAGATTCTTAGTTTTTAGTTCGGAATCTAAAAGTTTGAATGACTTCAGAGACATTGCGCGTAAAGCAGAAAAAGTCCTTCGGGATAACAAGTACTTTTCTCCTAACATTGGTCCGTTGCGTAATGTTAGTGAACTTGAAACTACTGAAGATGATTTGGATTTTAACGATGTGGCAGATCCTCAACTTGAAGCATTGAAAATTTCTAAAAATACTTTTTCCAGATGTGACTACTCAAGCATAAAGTGCTGGAATTGCTTGTCAACTGGTCACTCGTATATATATTGTGACAAGGACATTTCTGAAAGATTTTGCTTTAAGTGTGGACAAAAGGGAGTGTTAACACCTTCGTGTCCAAATAGACATATTTTCCAGGGAAACAGAAGAACGGGCGAAATGACTACCGGGGACTTTCGTCCATCCAGAAAAACCCCGAGTTCCAATTAGAAATTGATTCTCTAAAAGAACAAAGCTATCAAAACTTGTCACAACAAGAAGACTTTCTAGTTTGTAAAGATGTTTCAACTCAAACTGAGCGCTTCATCAATTCAAATTATGAAAAACCTTGCGTTAACAATATTCGTAAAAACTTGTATTCTTTTCGATACAAACCAACTTTTAAAATCCTTACCTGTAGAAAACGATTCAAAAAGCGTAAATATTATCGAAAATTCTTAGAATCGACTATTTTGCATGATTCAGATGACCGTCCCTTTGTTAGAGTCCGCATTTTTAATGATACCATTTTAGGACTCCTCGATTCGGGAGCTAATGTCTCTGTTTTGGGATCAAAAGCATTAGAGTTTTTAGAACGCAATAGCATTTCCTATACTCCCATTAAAGCAACGCTGTCAACAGCAAATGGTGCAAAACAAAATATATTAGGGTTTTGCAAATTACCTGTTCATTTCAAGGATGTTATCAAAGACATTTTATTTTATGTTGTGCCTTCTCTTAACCAAGATGCTTATTTTGGGATAAACTTTTGGCGTGAGTTTGCCCTCGCACCAGAAATAATTCCTACAGTTTCATCGTTGCTAATTGAACCAGCTAAAGATAACCTGATTGAGCCAAAATTTCACGACCTCACATCCGAACAAAAGCTTGTCTTGGAAAAAATAGTTTTAGAGTTTCCGGCATACGAAAAATTGGGATTAGGGTGCACCGAGCTTTTGGAACATAATATAGATACTGGGGACGCAGTCCCAATCAAATGTAGACATTATCCCTTGTCACCACCGCGCCAGGAAGAAGCCTACAAAGAAATTGATCGCCTTCTAAGCATGGGAGTAATCGAGGAATCAAACTCGCCTTGGTGTGCACCGGTGGTTTTAGTACGTAAACCGGGTAAAGTTCGTCTTTGCATTGATTCCCGAAAGCTCAATGCGGTCACAAAGAAGGACTCGTATCCGCTTCCCCACATTAATGGGCTTTTGAGCAGATTAAATAATACATTCTTTATTACTGGGATTGACTTGAAAGATGCATTTTTTCAAATTAAATTGACCCAAGCATCTAAAGAGAAAACCGCTTTCGTCGTTCCTGGTAAGCCCTTATACCACTTTAAATATATGCCATTTGGTTTGTGCAATGGGCCACAAACCATGAGCAGGCTAATGGATAAGGTCATTCCATCGCGATTAAGAGAAAATGTGTTCATCTACTTAGATGACCTGCTGGTTTGTAGTCCTGATTTTGACTCGCACATGGCCCTCCTCAAGGAAGTATCAAATTGCCTCAAGGCCGCAAAACTTACGATAAACGTGAAAAAAAGCAAGTTTTGCCAAAGGGAAATACGTTATTTAGGATACATTGTTGGTAGCGGCACATTAAAAGTAGATCCGGAGAAGGTAAACTCCATTAGAGACTTTAATACTCCTAGAACACCTAAGCAAGTTCGCCGATTTATTGGCATGGCCAATTGGTACAGGGCCTTCATTAAGAACTTTTCAGATCTGGCTGGTCCACTCACGGACTGTTTAAAGAAATCTTCCAAACCCTTTAGTTTGACAGAAAGTGCTCTTACTTCCTTTGAGAAGCTAAAAGACGCTTTGTCTTCTGCTCCTGTATTGGCTCAACCAAAATTTGATCGCGAGTTTGTTATTCAATGCGATGCATCAAGAGTGGGTGTCGGCGGCGTATTATTCCAATACGATGATGATAGTAACGAGCACCCCATATCATACGTTTCTCAGAAACTTAATAAGTCTCAGAGAAACTATACGGTCACTGAGCTTGAATGCATGGCTGCAGTTGTTTGCGTGAATCGATTCAGACCATATATAGAAGGGCTAACTTTTAGAATAATCACCGACCACTCTTCTTTGAAATGGCTAATGTCCCAAAAGGATTTGAGTGGGAGATTAGCTAGGTGGAGCTTGAAGCTTCAAAGGTACGATTTTTGTATAGAACACAGGAAAGGATCATTAAACGTAGTTCCAGATTGTCTTTCACGAATGGATGCGGAAGAATTGTCCTTGTCTGATGTACCTTTAGAAGTTGATATTAACGCTACCGATTTTGACAATGAAGAATATCGTAGTCTTAAGAAATATGTCTACGAAAACAAAGAATTATTGCCTGATTTGACCATTTCGAATAATTTGATTTTTAAAAGAGTGAAGTTTAGGCAAGGAATTGAGGATGAAGAGGATAATCTGTGGCGTTTGTGGATTCCACAATCTTAATCTGAAGGAGTTATAAAAGGCGCTCACGATGCTGCCTTCTCTTGTCACGGTGGGTTTACCAAGACTTTGGCCCGCATACGACAAAAATATTATTGGCCTACGATGTCGGCTGATGTAAAAGCATATGTAAGCAACTGCGATAAGTGCAAAGTAGTAAAACCCTCCAATCAGATTTCGAGGCCTCCTATGGGTGAGCAATTTCTTACAAACAGACCTTTTGAAAGACTTTTCTGCGATTTCTTAGGACCATATCCGCTTACGAAAGCCAAAAACTCCATACTTTTTATTTGCTTGGACCACTTAACGAAGTTTGTATTTTTAAAACCATTAAAGGCAGCAACATCCGCTAATGTTATAACATATTTTCAGTCAGAACTGTTTCCCACATTTGGTGTACCTAGATTTTGTCACAGCGACAACGCAAAACAATTTGTTTCCCACGAAATGAAAGAATTTTTCAAATCTTATGAAATAGATCACATCAAAACTGGATTTTACGCGCCGCAACAAAATGCCTCGGAGCGCGCAAACAGAGAAATTATAATAAAAATTAGGTGCTTTCTAGATAATCACAAGAATCATAGTCATTGGGATAATTACATACCCCAAATCTTATCGATCCTCAGGAGTGACTATCACTCATCAATAAAATGTTCACCTTATTATGCAACATTTGGGCAAAATATGGTACAACATGGCTCTACCTACACAATTTTAGAAAAGTTGGGATGCTTAAATGGGGATGATGTTAGAGTTTTTGTTAATGTCGATAAACTTCAAAAACTGCGAATCAAAATTAGAGAAAATTTAAATATAGCTCACGAAAAAGCATCCAAAACATATAATTTACGATCTCGACCAATTCAGTTTGATAATGGTCAAGTTCTTTTTCGGAAAAATCATGTCTTAAGCAATATGTCCAAATCAATTTGCAAAAAATTCATGCCAAAGTACATAAAGTGTAGAGTTCGTAAAAAAATTGGTAACAACTTGTACGATATTGAGGATCTCAAAGGTAGTTATGTTGGTCGATTCCAAACTTCTGACCTGAAAGGGTAGTAGCACTATGTTCTTCATGTTGTGTTAAATTTGGAAAAACTTCATGTATATAAACAAGGGAAAAACGTTCTACCCGGCTATCGTGGGTCGTGCCACACTTTGGTTAAAGAACACAATAAAAATAGTTTTCCTCCAAATGGGAGCCACAAAAATCATTTTCCTGTTCGTCCTTAATTTGGAAAATTTACGGATCGCAGCAGTTTTGTTACGATTTTTGTAAAACATATTGAAAAGATTTTTTTTTCTTAAAAAAAAAAAATATTGTATTTCAAAAACCATATTTTTGTCTTTGGACAAATAGTAAGACATTTACTTTATTTCCCTGTGGTATCTTTCTCACTTTCTAGCATGCTAGAAAATAGTTGATACTGCAGTGAGCATATCACAATCATAATTACAAATCTACATACCTGTACGTTATAATTGTGGGATAACAAAAGAAACAAAAAGCTTTATACAGTTTTGAAAGTATTTTGTTTTTCTTTATCATTAACCGACCAATTTGTAATTCCATTGACATTTAATTCTCCTTGAAAACTCATAAAACTCTTTACGACGCCTTTGACTCAAGACGATTTTAAAACCGAGATCATTCTGATACAAAGTGTAGAAAAGTTTAAAAGTGGTACTGATAAAAACTAAAAGAAGAAAGTGAAACCATTGTAATACAATTTTAACAATTAATTTTCAAAAAAAAAAGAAAAAAAAAACAAGTTTAACTTATACGGCAGAAATTGTAAAATAAGCGATAATAAATTGGTATTATCAGATTGTAATTTATAATAAATTGCGCTCGTGCAAGGTTCTTGCAACCCACGTGGAATTTGGTCAATTGGACACATTCAATTCGGAATCTGGAATAGTTACCTGCAAATACTCGTATTGTGACGAAGAGAAAAACTAGATTGCACGTGGACTCGGAAGAAAAAGTTATATACCACGATCAACTGGTCAATAATGCTTTTGATAGATCACCATAACCCTCATGATGCAGGAAAATATTCAAAAAAACTCTAAATAATAATTATATATAAAAAAACCCAAATTTTGAATACTAATTACAATTTTTAATTTTCTAAAAGAGTAAAAAAAAAAAAAAAAAAAGTAATAATAGCAATAATAATATTCCAATTAAAAGAAATTTAATTCATGTATTACATAACATATTCTTTAACTTAATTATGATTAAAACAAATATAAAATCTCATTATTCTTAATTTTAATCTGAATTCCTTTATCTAATAATTAAAACTTTATTTTTTTTTCTATTCTAATTATTATCTAATATTATACTAAACTTACTATACTATACCTTTTTTTTTAATTAAAATTATAAATTAAAAAAAAAAAACTATATTATAATTATCCATACTTACATATATGATATATAACTAACGTATTTCTTTGGGTGTAAACCCTTCTTTAATCGTAGTATCTTTTATTTTTATAGTATTTCAAACATTTTTTTTTTTTCAATAATATACATATAATTTTCTCAATATAGCTTTGTTCCATTCATAAAAATCATAATTTACTAGAAGCAGATCATCATTTACAACAACGCGCATTGACAGCTGGGCCCAACAAATCAATAGCCGTGGAGTAAATTTTATTCATTGATTCCTCTAATACTTTTGTTTCAGTAAGTCATGATTTTACTCTAAATTATATTTTATTTTATTAAACTCTCAATTTATAGTCAGTCCGATTCTATTTGACCCTTGTCCAATTACCTATTCCTCTATGAGAGTAACATAAAACTAATATTATATGTATATAACATTTTAGTATGCTCCTCTCATTCAAAGAGTAAATATCGTATTTCTTGAATTATATATATATATGTAGGTATGATAATTTCGATTTATTTTTATTATTTTCTTTTTTTCATTCTTTAATAAATTTGTACGTATTTTTATAATTTCTTAAACATGAATTTCTAAGTCTTTTAATAGAGGAAGGATAACCATGATAATGATTCGTGTACGTAAGTAAACAAAATTAGCAAATTTTAGGGACAGATTTTAACTTTAGGGTATCAGGTCTGTCATAGGCGTTCTATTAGTTATATTGGGAGGGAAAAATGTACCCTATGTGGCAAACCATCTACCACTATCATTCACATGTTCAACACCTAAGAAGTTTTACCATTTTTTTCATATTCCATGGGTATGAGGAGTATGTTTATATGCTTACGCGTCATGACAAGAGTTAGGAATCAATATTGCTCAGAGCTAGCGGGAATATCTATCTTCATGCCCCCTTAATTTTTGTTTATTTGAGCGGTTAGAAGTTTTGATAAATGTTAAAACTATTTTTATTGTATCAGTCATCTAGCCGGCGCGTAACACACTTGAAAAAATAAATTTTCAAAAAAGCGGCATATGATATATTTTTAATTTTGAGAATTCTATTTATTGTTCAATATTGATAAATATGTGGGCGGTAGACGTGTCCTTCGACCGATTTTGTTAAGATTTTGCTCACAAATAAACCTATTCGGCATCACACAAAATTTCATTTATTTACGACAACTGCTTTCAGATATATTTTTCATTTTGGGATTTTTGTCGATTTTACCAGATTTATGGATCTGTGCATCCTAGGCGTATCCTAAAGCCACTTTTGTGGCTTAAGGCAAACAATTTAAACATATTTTGATTAAATCATACACCAAATTTTATTTCTCTAAAGTATCTCATATTGAAGATATTTTTAGTTTTGTGAATTCCGTTTATTTTTCAATATTAAGAAATATATGGGCGGTAGGCTTGCCGTTATACCGATTTTGCTCAAATTTCGAAAATAATCATGGTGAATCCATATAAATTCAGAAAATTTCATTCATCTAAGACAACTGCTTTGATTTTTGTCATTGGTTGTATGGGATGGTAGCAATGTGGGACGTAGCGTCATAACACTATTTGCTTGTCTTAGGTCAGTACATTTTTCCTCTCTTACTACGCAGGAATGATGTAGCAACAACATATTGCCATTAGAAGGGCAATTCCAATCTTTCTCATGATAGTCTAAATCCATCTCAAGTTCCCGTGCACATTTGAACAATGCAACAATGCAAATGATAGGAAAAGACAACATAAACAAGTGTCGACGTTATGAATGATTAGTCGCCACAAGCCGACGCCCCTTGTTAAAAACTTTTTAAACAAAAAGGATCAATATGCCTAGCTTTTGCTGTCCATGAACACCAAGATCAAGTCATCATGTCTACTTGTGGTTTATGTCCGCACTAAGCTGGCCTTGAAACACTTTCGTTATTATTTGACAGATGTACATCCCCTGTTGCCTGGCAATGTCTTTAGATTGATTTATTCTTTAATTATTTTTCTTTGGAGGTTTAATTCGCAAAGGAATATTCTTCGCTACCATAAATGTATCTCCCACATTGAACTCAAAACATTATTTTAAACGAGTAAGAATGTTATATTCGGCTGTGCCGAATCTTATATACCCATCATCAAGTTGTGTTAAATTAAGAAACATAACTTTGTCGATAGTAATACGACAGGTCCATATATTTTGTTAGGAGTTCCTAATACAGTATATAAAGACTGGACATTGGTGCAATTTTAATATGCTGTTTGTACCTCCGAATCTTTTTGATTGTATATATAAACAAGAAAGAGTGTTATATTCGGCTGTGCCGAATCTTATATACCCACCATCAAGTTGTGTTAAATTTAGAAATATATCTCATATATCTACAAGGGTGCAGCTAATTCAAAATCTGGACCAAAACTGAAAAAATCGCTAAGCTAATTGGTATTGTTGATAAAACCTTTGGACTAAATTCGGTTGCCGTAGCTTTATAGTTCAACATTTAAAAATATATTTAGTCTCATAACCGGGTATAATTTTACATTAATAAGTTGTTAAATACTTTTTGTTAATATGTAGTTAGGCTAAACACGTTAATAGTAATACGGCAGGTCCATATATTTCGTTAGGAGTTCCTAATGCATTCATCATATATAAAGTCTGGGCTGAACATTGATTGATGCCTATCTAATTTCATAGGTGCAATCTTAATATAATGAATTTACCTCCAAATCTTTTTGATTGCAGATATAAAAAGGGGACATATAAAAATTATAGCCAAATGTTGACCGATTGTAACAAAATTTTATACACTGGCTGGTACATATATTGAGATTATTCTTGCATATTTAGTGGTCATATCTATCATAGTTTCTAATTTAATAGCTTTTAACTGGCCTTTGCTAAAATTTTTGGTTTCCGTGAGTGTTTTTTATATGAAATCTAAAGTCAAATATGGACTGATGCCTATAAAATTTGATAAACTGATCAAAAATTGTATAAAACCTCCCTATTTTAAATTTAATCGTCATAGCTATTACAATTGTATTCAATTTATCAGCATTCATGTGTTTCCCGGGGCGGGGTTATATGGGAGCTTTAATTAAATTTGAACCGATTTTGTCCATTTTCAACACACATCTTTTTCAAGATATCCAAAATACTTCTGTAAAATTTTGTCCCTCTAGCTCTTTTCTTTAAGGCGCTATCGTGCTTTTATCTGACGGACAGACGGACATAAACAATCTTTTCTTTATATATTTTTGTGTTTCCATGAGTTTTTTATATGGGAGCTATGGTCAAATGGTGACCGATTGTAACACACTGGCTGACATTGAGATAAGACTTCCTTGTGCTTAATTTAATCTTACTATCTCTTGTAGTTAAGGAGCTATCACGATTTTATCTGACGGACAGACGGACATAAATCGTCTTTTCTTTTTGAATTTTTGTGTATCGTAAGTTTTTTATATGGAGCTAGGTCAAATGGTGACCGATTGCGACAAAATTTTGGTGACCGATTGCAACAAAATTTTGCACACTGGCTGGCATTGACATAAGACTTTCGTGTTACAAATTTAGTGGTTATATCTTATATACTTTTAGATTAATTGGCATTTAAGTGTATTTTAGCTGAAATTTAGGCTGTTTTCGTAAGTTTTTTGTATGGGAGCTATGGCTAAATGTGAACCGATTTCGATGAAATTTTTATATGCTGCCTAGGTCTAATGTAGAACTTCTACATACCAAATTTTATCATCATAGCTGCTATAATTTGTCATTTATTAACAAATAAGCGATTAGCCTAGACGAGGTTATACGGGAGCTATGGTCAAATATTAACCGATTTTGCCCAATTTCAATACCAAAATTTTCTCAGAGATGAAGAATATTTTTTACTAAGTTTCAGTGAGCTAGCTCCTTTCGTTTAGGCGTTATCGTGATTTCAACAGACAGACAGACAGACGGACATCGCTCAATCGTCTTAGAATTTCATAGGGATTCAGAATATACATCGTTTTTGGTTTTTGAGCCAATATTAAGGAAATTACAAACGGAATGACAATCTCAATATACCCCCCATTCTTTTTGATGGTGGGTATAAAAAGGGGATTTTAGATATATATAAGAGTTATAGCCAAATGTTGACCGATTGTAACAAAATTTTACACACTGGCTGGTATTTATATAAAGCTTGCTTTTAAAAAATTGAATGGCCATAGCTGTCATAGTTTCTAATATGATAACTTTTAACTGGCCTTTGCTACATTTTTTTTTTGGTTTCCAAGAGTGTTTTTTATATGAAACCTATAGTCACATATGGACCGATTCCTATAAAATTTGATATACTGACGAATAGTTGCATAAAACGTCTCTATTCTAAATTTAGTCGTCATAGTTATTACAATTGTATTCAATTTATCAGCATTCATGTTTTTCCTGGGGAAGTGTTATATGGGAGCTCTAACTAAATGTGAACCGATTTCGCCCATTTTCAGTTACATATCATAAACACTTTCGTACAATTTTGTCTCTCTAGCTCTTGTAGTTAAGGAGCTATTGCGCTTTTATCTGGCGGACAGACGGACAAAAACCCCCTTTTCTTTTTGTATTTTTGTGTTTCCGTTAGTTTTTTATATGGGAGCGATGATCAAATGGTGACCGATTGTAACAAATTTTTGGATACTGGCTGGTATTCACATAAGACTTAATTGTGCTTAATTTAGTGGCCAGAGCTATTACAGCTTATCATTTATTGACATTTAATTGTATTTCAGGTGAAATTAAGGCTGTTTCCGTAAGTTTTTTATATGGGAGCTATATTTAAATGTGAACCGATTTCGATGATGTAAAATTTCTAGATACCAAATTTTGTCACCATAGCTGCTATAATTTGTCATTTATTAACAAATAAGCGATTAGCCTAGACGAGGTTATACGGGAGCTATGGTCAAATATTAACCGATTTTGCCCAATTTCAATACCAAAATTTTCTCAGAGATGAAGAATATTTTTACTAAGTTTCAGTGAGCTAGCTTCTTTCGTTTAGTCGTTATCGTGATTTCAACAGACAGACAGACAGACGGACATTGCTCAATCGTCTTAGAATTTCATAGGGATTCAGAATATACATCGTTTTTGGTTTTTGAGCCAATATTAAGGAAATTACAAATGGAATGACAATCTCAATATACCCCCCATTCTTTTTGATGGTGGGTATAAAAAGGGGATTTTATATATATATAAGAGTTATAGCCAAATGTTGACCGATTGTAACAAAATTTTACACACTGGCTGGTATTTATATAAAGCTTGCTTTTAAAAAATTTAATGGCCATAGCTGTCATAGTTTCTAATATGATAACTTTTAACTGGCCTTTGCTACATTTTTTTTTTTTTTTTTTGGTTTCCAAGAGTGTTTTTTATATGAAACCTATAGTCACATATGGACCGATTCCTATATAATTTGATATACTGACGAATAGTTGCATAAAACGTCTCTATTCTAAATTTAGTCGTCATAGTTATTACAATTGTATTCAATTTATCAGCATTCATGTTTTTCCTGGGGAAGCGTTATATGGGAGCTCTAACTAAATGTGAACCGATTTCGCCCATTTTCAGTTACATATCATAAACACTTTCGTACAATTTTGTCTCTCTAGCTCTTGTAGTTAAGGAGCTATTGCGCTTTTATCTGGCGGACAGACGGACATAAACCCCCTTTTCTTTTTGTATTTTTGTGTTTCCGTTAGTTTTTTATATGGGAGCGATGGTCAAATGGTGACCGATTGTAACAAATTTTTGGATACTGGCTGGTATTCACATAAGACTTAATTGTGCTTATTTTAGTGCCAGAGCTATTACAGCTTATCATTTATTGGCATTTAATTGTATTTCAGGTGGAATTAAGGCTGTTTCCGTAAGTTTTTTATATGGGAGCTATATTTAAATGTGAACCGATTTCGATGATGTAAAATTTCTAGATACTAAATTTTGTCACCATAGCTGTTATAATTTGTCATTTATTAGCAAATAAGCGATTATAGTCATATGTGAACCGATTTTAATACCAAAATTTTCCAAGAAGTGAAGAATATTTTCGCCAAATTTCAGTAACCTATATCCTTTCGTTAAGGTTTTATCGTGCCGACAACAGACATACGGACAGGCAGACAGACAGACGGACATCGCTCAATCGTCTTAGAATTTCATAAGGATTCAGAATATACTTCAATTTTGGTTTTTGAGGAAATAAGGAAATTACAAACGGAATGACAATCTCAATATACCCCCCATTCTTTTTGATGGTGGGTATAAAAACTACCCAATACAATGTTACCTTATTAAAACGAACTGCAGTGTTAACGAGCTTGATGTAATTTTATGAAAGTGAATTGTGTGGCTAAAAAGGCGTATGTTGCGGGAGAAACTATAACTACAAAAAAAATTTCTGGTTAAGAATAATAAAAATACCAAACGAAATGTTCAAATGGATTTTTACCGCAACACAACGCAACATAAAATAAACAATGTTCTGCACCATCAACCTGTCAGTTTGAAATGAACGAATGGATAAAATAATAAAATGAAGAATATCAAGTAAAACGTACGAGTGTGCAATGGAAAGCAGCAGTTGAAGACCGAAATTGTTCTAGACAGGACAGTTGTTGGTCGGTTGTTCGGTTAGTTGGTATACAGCAGCAGTATATCCTTTTGCCTTATGGGGCACTCACATACATACACATGACCTTTATATAAGTATTAATATAAAGTTTGTTTGGGGTTTTTAATTTATTTTATTTTCACTTTTTTTTAATATTGTATTATTTTAAATGCATTTTCTTTAATAAGGCAGATAAATTTGTTGAGTTTAATTAATTTTACCTTTTCTTTTGTATTCCAACAACTTGAAATTTCCTCTGCTTTTAAGAGGCAAATTCGCTGGAAAAGTATAAAAGTAGACCAACCAACCATCGAGACTGCTCGGAAAGAAAAGCAATTCATACCAAAATCTTTCAAGGGTTAGGGGTAGAACAAAAGAGAAATGCATTTAATTTTCCACAAAATAAATAAAGTTAATTAATTAAAAAGTCACATAAAAGAAGAAGATATGGTTTGTGTCTTAATGGCAAATTGTAATGGCCATTTTTCTGGTACGTAAGTGAATTGTTACCATTCTCATTGTTATCTTGATAGCCCATGTTGTTGCTATTGTTGGTCAACAAAGGCAAAAAATGAGTCTTTGGCAGGATACATGAAAAAAATACATATAAATAGGCCTATAAACACATACTTTTGATAAAAATTATCATAGTTAAGATCTGTTTGAAATTCAAAAGAGCAGCAAAATGAACATATTTTAAATTTTATTTACAAGCATTTTCCTTTTTAAGAAACAGAAGATGTTTTCATTATCCTTAAAATATGCACTCATTTTATGTTTGTATTTATATGAATACCCGACATATTTACAAAGTTTAATAAGAGATGTAAAATAATTGGTTAAAAGGTCCGTTTTCTATGCTCCTACTTATTGCAATGGTCCACTCCTATCTCTGATGGACAAACAGATAGAATTGATGAGTATAAAGCTCCTGACAAACATAGAATCTCAGATCACAAATTATCCTTTCTGGTTTAAATGATATTCAAGACAACCAATAGTCTTCCTAAAATTCGGAAATTAGGAAAAATAGATACTTTAGAAAAAAATTGACCAGAATTCTGTTGTTAAACAGCCAAATCTTGGAGTGAACGTTTTTATTAGGAAGTGTGTGTAAGATTTTCTTTAAAAGAGACGTTATAAGGTGGTTTTGATACCTTCCTTACTTTTAAAGCTTCTATGAACGGTATTCTTATATACCTAGAGAAAATTGGTATAAGGGTTAGCATTTCTGCATACACATAGAGAAATCTTTCAGCGGGTGTTGGTGATATTTATGGCTTAGTTACACATTACATTGAGACTGGGTTCAAGCCCCGGTCACGGTAACATAAATTTTTGTAATTGTTGTTTTATATTAAGATTATTAATTACCACAGCATCCTCCATCGACGTAGGGTTAACGTCATCGACGTAAGCATTAACACGCCATCGATTTAAAAAAAATAAAATTGTAGAACATAAAGTTCAAAGAATACGTCTAAATTATAACAAGTAACTTTACTGTTCTAAAACAAGTAAGAAAGCGCTATAGTCGGTCAAGCCGACCATACGATACCCTTCACCACTAAGGTCAAAGGTGTTATTTTTCCTGTGTAAAGACAAATATTTGCTAAATTTTGCCATCATACAAACATTTTCTCAAAACTTATATATTCAACCTGTTTCCGTCATTTGGACATATATGAGAGCTAGTGTCAAATGTGGACCGATTATCTCGCTCGATTCGAAAAGGTCACATCTCCAAGTACCAAAAGTTTTTAGAAAACTAATTATTTTGTATAGAAGTAAAATATTAAACAAAAAAAATTAGAAAGCTTGTGATATTTACATTAAAAGGGATTTCTTAACACAGTAGATGCAGGGAAGTCATTGGTGTCACATATATGTCAAAAAGCTGGAGATGGGACCTTTTCGAATTTAATCATTTAATTGCATAGGCAGTATTTGCCCGAGTGTTATTTCTTAAAAAAAAACATCATTAGTCTTTCTCTCTTATTGTTGTGTATGTAAATGTAGGTAAAAACCGGATTGGTATTAGGGTCATGAGTGCTTCGCTTCACCGAAATTTCTGTGAAAAAGAATTAATGATATTGTTTTTGAAAACATTTCATAAAAAGAATAAAATTAAAAAAATAATGGCACGGTCATAAAACTGAAAATATTTCAAATAAAATAAGCCTTATTTTCCGAAAATCCATGAATACCTTTTGATTGTATTAATAATAACGTACATAAATTAAAAACCCCAAATTTGGTATTTAAGCAGTTTAAGCAGTTTAAGGTAGTTTAAGCAGATTTTCTCAAATTTTATTAAAGTTTATACAAAAACTATGTGTGCAACAAATAAACATAAATTGATCATCAGCATTTAAATGGGTTTTGTTAGAAGGGCTATATGGTAATTTGGTCAAATTTGAACCGATTTTAATAAAATTTGTTACAGTGATTTTTGTTTATATTTATAAGCAATATTTCTTTTATCAATTTCCACAAAAATTTCCTAAATTTTGTGTTATAAATCTCAATTTTGGAAAACAAGACCTATGGGAGGTACCTAAAACAATGAGCCGATGATTCTGTGTCAAAATTTAAAAGAAACAAGCAGGAGTGTTATATTCGTCTGTGCCGAATCTTATGTAGCCCCCATCAAATTGTGTTAAATTTAGAAACATATCTCATATATCTACGAGGGTGCAGCTAATTCAAAATGTGGACTAAATTCGAAAAAAATTCTTACGCTAGTTGGAATTGTTGGTAAAATATTTGGACTAACATTTAAAAGTATCTAAGTACTAGTTTCCCTAGTATTTACTTTGCACAAAATTTAATCTCATAACCGGGTATATATATATATATATTTAGTCCTTTAATTCCTTGTGGAACATAGGGCCTCAACAAATATTTTCCATGTGTGTTTATTTGTAGTCAGGACTTTCATCTCGTTCCACGATTCTCCGAACTCTCGTAACTCGTTCTCAGTTTGCCGCCTCCACGTATTGGCAGGCCTACCAGACCTGCTGGAACCTTGAGGATTATATTCGATGGCTTGACGATTTATATCAGTAGCTGGCTTTCTAAGTGTATGTCCTAGCCAACCATATTTCCTAGTACTAATAGTAGTTTATAATGGTTTGAAATTGTAACGGGCCAGAAAATTCTTAGAATGCGTCTAAGGCATCGATTGATAAATGCTTGTAGTCCGCTTATCTCTCGACTCGAAATATTCCATGTCTCACAGCCATATAAGAGCACGGGTTTGACATTAGTGTTAAAAACTTTGAGTTATTGAGATATTTTGAGATCTCCAGAACTTATTGAGAATACCAAAAGCATGCTTTGCTCTGCATAATCACGCCGTGTTATTGGCCATTCGGATTTGTTAAGACCATCGCACGCATTCGCTCCACCTCATAAGAAGTGAACCCAGGGAGCACCACGAGGAGGCCACTTTTAAGAAAGTGGGGTTAATAACCTACGAGTCGACTTAAGTGGTTTACTACTGCTAGTCTTACTTAGTCTTACTAAGGATTGCTTTAACCATTTTTCCTTATACACATCTAACTCCCCAAATATAACCGGGTATAGTTTTACATTAATAGGCTGTTAAAAACTTTTCGTTGTGCTTAATATGGGCAAAACCTGAGTGACGGACGATACATTTTTACGGATTGTGTTGTACTTAAATGTATCCCATTGCCGTTCTACACTAGATATCTTTGCACAGATTTCTGAGAATATCGATTGTGCTAATGAATGACATTTGCTAATTTACATACTTGCTATAGAGGAAAAAGATATTCGCTTTTAAAGTGCTGTGACGGACGCTCCAAAAAATGGAAGTGACTTTTTTTCAACACGTGTTTCTGTAATTTTCATCGAAACGGTCATAGTAATAAAAAAATTGTAAATACATTAATGATAGAGAAAAATCAGAGGATTACAAAACAGTTTCACCAAAAATCCATAAATGAACTGTTGCGGAAGCTTCGTGACGGACGATACAGTTTTTACTTGAATATTTCTTATTAGGAAAAAATTCATATATCATATTATTTTTAAGGATTCGTTAATCATTAAAAATAATGGTTTTATATTTTCCCGAATTTCATTTCCTTCCTTTTCACATTCGCGCTTAAAAATGCGATTTTTGGGCACAATATAATATTTTACAAAATGGCTAAATACATATATTTATCTAAAGTTTTTTACTTTTTACATCTTATTTTTCGTCGAAAGAATGCTGCGGCTAGCTGTTAGAGTGTTCCAAAAATCTAATTTCAAAAGCATCAAATTTGCCCCACTGTATATTTTTTCCATACTGATATCTTAAATTAAATCTGTGGATATAGACAGTGTTATTGCTTTATGAATATGACAGATATGTAATCGTAAATATTGTATTTAATAAATATCATTTTGTAAAAAATATATACATACTGTGACGGACGCTACACACTTTCCTATATATATTATTCTGTAAAATGCTATATCTATATATATATATATATATATATAATCTATCTATCTATATATTTTAAGCCTAATGTAAAGTATGCTTTAAGTTCTCTTTACGAACCAAGTTCAACTGGAGAAAAAAGAAAAATTGAACTAGTCAAATTAAAAAAAAAACTTTATTTCTGTGACGGACGCTGCACACTGTGAGTCCTTTTTTCACTTGACGTTATTTATATCACTCCAATTACTTTCGATGTGGCCTTTTACATCTAATTGTATTAAGCAGACTTTGAGCCCTTACTAAAATTTGATAACTAAATAGACGTTTTTGCGATTTTTATGAACTTTTAAAAAACCTATTATTTTAAAAAATTTATAAAAAATCGAGATGGGTGCAAACAAACCCTGCCATTCACAAAGAGAGCAATCAAAAATTGTTTCTACTATATATTCTGAAGGAGCAATATATGGCCAATTTTTCCATAAATACAAATATGTGATTTTGACAGTTTTAAAATTTTGTCCTTGGTTTAATGTTTTTCGGATTTGCCCATATTTATTTAAATAGAAATGTCTACTTTAAGAGGAAAAAATAACAATAAATATCGGTTTGGAAAACAAAAAAAAAAAAAAAATAAGTACTTACTTGATGCGTATAAATAACCGCAAAAAATCATTTGCTGTAATGAAATTTTTCAGTCGAGACAAGGAAGTGCCCAGATTTAATAGATATTACAAATTTAATTTAGTTTAAGAAACCTTTAAATACTGGAAAATTTCGAATCTATATTAATCATAGAATTATCTATAGCTTGAGTATAATCAACTGAATTTGTTAGCTTTTGTGAACATCCGGCGAATGTAAGGTATGTAAATAGTAGTAAAGGGCCAATAGTTTATATGGGGAAATTTTTATATCCTTCACCACCATAGGTGGAAAGGGTATTATAAGTTTGTGCTGATCCATCTTTTAGTGTACCAATAGGCTTAGAGTCACTTTCTGAGTCGATTTAGCGATGTCCGTCCGTCTGGCTGGCTGGACCCCCATATAAACCTTGTAATCAAACTACAGGTCGCAATTCTAAAGATAATTTGATGAAATTTGACACAGATCATTTTTTTTTTTTTGATAATGGGACCATGGCTATAGAAATTTGTCAAAATCAGTCCAATCTTTATGGTAACTCCCATAGGTCCCGGAATTGATATATTGGCCACAAAATCCAATATTTTTTCATGAAATTTCACTGTACCAAATTTTGTTGAAATCGGTCCACATTTGACCATAGCTCCCATACAAAATCTTTTCTCAAAACGCACTAAATGAGACAAAACTCACTAAAACGCTTGTAAATCCGAAGATAATGCGAATTCTAAGTTTATTTTTTTGCAAACATAATTTAATCAATTTGCCAAATTTCGAGATAATTGGTCCACATATAAGTCCAAATGACGGAAACGGCTTAAATGTATAAGTTTTGAGAATATGTTTGTATGATGGCAAAATTTAGCAAATATTTGTCTTTATACAGGAAAAAGGACATCTTTGACCTAAGTGGTGAAGGGTATCGTATGGTCGGGCTTGACCGACTATAGCACTTTCTTACTTATTTTGAAGAAATACGTTACACTAATATTTTGACAAAACTCAACTATTTAGTACTTTTTTTTTAATTTAGGACCAGCACTCAGGGGATGAACCCTACTTATGCGCTGCATTGTATTGGAACTAGGAAAATGGGTTATGGGAAGGAGGATAGATGGAGTAGTGTTTGTGGACATTTGATTTGAATTTACATATATAGCAACTGGCTGGGAAAACTTCTGCGGGGATCGAATTCCACATGCGAACTGTACGGCTAAAGAACGAATTTTCTCTGTAGTGTATTACCGGCCTACCGACCAATCAACCACTAAGAAATGAGCTCTAGCAGAATAACGTGTTTTGCGTAAAAAAAGTCCGAGTTTCGGGAACAAGTTCCCTGATTTTGTTAGAGCACATTCTAAAGTAGTAACAATAGAACAGCGTGACACAACCCACATTGTGATGGTGCTCCAGTGAATCAACAGATGAGCACTTTTGCCCTCTCCTGCACTCTGTCTAGAAGTTCCAAAATTGATTTTGAAGCACCACCCCATACATGAGAGCTTTCCGCGCATTGAAATCAACTCTATTCGCACGACCGCATTCCGAAATTTTTTCTTAATCGCGGTTTAATGATTCATTCATGTTTTGTCTCGTAGCTCCAACCTCAAAGAGGCCTGGCGTATGATTGAATGAATATGAATGTCAAATGTTACTATCATCTGCAAAAGAGTAGATAGGATTGGAAGTTTGACGTAGAAGATCATTTATAAAGATAAGAAATAGAGTAGGAGAAAGAACAGAGCCTTGCGGTACTGCTGAATTAATCTTAAACTCTTTTAAAGATAACCCATCTTTAACAACTCGTATAGTGCGATCTTTGAGGAAGCTCGATATAAACCGAGAGAAGTTTTACCGACAACAAAGGCAATAAGTTTTGATAGAAGTGCTTCGTGCTACACTCTATCAAATGCCTTGGAAATATCTAGAGCCACAACTTTGATTGACACCATTTTTCCGACATGAAGGCTAGCAGATCTCCCGTAGAGCATCCCCTTCGGAACCCATACTGGCGGTAGGTTGTTAGATCCTAGATATTTAACAAGATTTTGGTTTACCATACTCTCCAAAATTTTGGAGAGTACAGAACAAATTGCAGCTGGGGGTAATTTTCAGGGTTGTTAGTCTCACCCTTTTTAGGGATTGGCATAACATTAGCAATCTTCTAGCACCGAGGAAATGTACCGGCATGGTAAGAGATGCTGAAAAGGTTAACTTATGGACGCACAAGAGTCGGAGAGCGCTGCTTCAAGACCAGTGTTGGAATGCCATACGGCCCTGGAGACTTATTTATATTGAGAAAAAGTAAAAACTCAGGTATTTTGCAAATTTTGGGCGGGTCATGGGCTAGCTTTCCCCTCATTCGATTGAACTCAAATTTCAAGGGACTAGTGTTTTTTTTAGCATTTCGAACAAATCTGGGGGTTGGCCTTATACAAATATCAACTTTGGAAAATAACTGGCACCCTAAGGTAGTAGTATTTTAAAGTTTTAAAGTTAGCCCCTTTCTATAAACTATTTCCTACAGGAAAATTGATTAAATATTAGGTTAATACCTTATAAAAAATCTTCTCTACACTTGCCCTGGCATAAAGAAAGGTTTTTAATTCGGCTTTATATTTTTTCGGAGACCTAGGCGATCTGGCTTACTCGTAAGAGCTTTTGAAGCTATCAGAATTCGTTCATTGTCATTAACATATTTAGTGGAGTGCAGGTCACGTTTTAAAGAAGGTGACCAAATTTATTTGAATAGATAATATTATTTGTATTTTATAATTTTTAATAATTTTTAATTTTAAAGAGTGCTCTAAATAAAATTTGTAGTTGGATTTTCTTCAATAAAAATCAAACCTTTTAATATAAAAACTCTACAAAATACGCAAATATAATGAAATATTATACAAAATCATTTAGCATTAAAATATTTACTTAGTACTCGGGTTTTGCAAAATTATCGACTTTTTTCGGAAACCCTCCCATTAAAGATTTTACAGTTGCTTCTGATACCTTTTTGGAGCATGTGTTCCACCTGCGCTTAAAATCGGACATGTTCTTGGAAATCTTTCCTGTGTTCTTCAATTCCTTTTTTACCAGAGCCCAATACCTTTCCACAGGCCGAAGTTCTGGACAGTTAGGTGGATTTGCCTCTCGTGGTACAAAAATGACATTATTCTTTGAGTGCCACTCAAGTGCCTTTTTTCCATAATGGCATGATGCCAAATCGGGCCAAAAAATGTAGTCACTCTGTGCTCTCTTAAAAAGGGTAACAACCGTTTTTGTAGGCACTCCTTTATATAAATTTCTGTGTTTATTGTGCCAGATGCCACAAATACTTTACTTCTTTTGCCACAACTGCAAATAGCTTGCCACACGAGAAACTTCTTAGGGAATTTTGTTTGTTTTTTTGTGCGAAACCCTTGCCGAACATTGCCCCGTTTATCAGCAACATAAAAATCTTGACCAGGAAGTTGAGAAAAGTCTGCCAGTACGTATGTTTCATCATCCATGACACAACAGGTGTATTTTTTTATAAAATCAGACTTCAATTTTTTCGCTCTTTTTTTTGCTTCTAAGTTCTTTATAGCATTGCGATCTGGAACCTTTTGGACTTTGTATGTCTTCAGTCCAGCATAAGCTTTGACTCTATGTGCAAAATTCGTAGAACATTTCACCGTACGAGCTGCTTTTCTTAAAGAAGTGTTAGGCGCTATTCGAAAGAGTCGCTCGACTTCTTTTGCCTTACCAATATCTGTAGGACCTTTTTTCCTCCCTGATCCAGGTTTTCTTTCAATGCTCAGGTTTTCCTTATACCGTCTGATGGCATTAAAAACCGGGGTCAACTTTCAAATTTTTAGCTATTTTTTTAAAAGTCCATGACGGATTTTTTTGAAAAGTTTTAATTATATTTTCACGAACTTTTTTTTCGCAGTCCATTTTGATTGAAATAACTATTGAAAATTAATAATTTCTAAAATAATAGTATCTGACATATCTATAGAAACTAACTTGATCAAAAAATAAATTATTTCTTGCACTATGGATAAATTTTGTCTAAAATAGTAAATGTATATTTTTTTTAGAACACTCTTTAATAGCACAACTTAAGAATTTAAAGGTTTTATTAAATTTTCAAAATCATTTAACTGGCCACTTCATTAAATATATGACTTTTTTTCACTATTTGGACTTTAAGTCGTATGTGATTTCATTGTATCCTCAAAATGTCGGTTTTACATTTGGGTGAATGTGGACACAGCAAAAAGACCAAACAAAAAAGGAAGTAACTTGTGGCTTAAATCAAGAAGATTAAAAAAACAATATCCTTATCATCACAACCACATCTACGATAGTATCAGCAAAAAATAAGGTCGAAATAAAAATATAAAAAAGCAAAAAACTCCAATTCCTTTTCGACCAAAGGCGTATTTTTTTGGTTAAATGTCTACAAAATAATATTTTTTTAATATTTTTTAACAACATGCTGCCATGAATGTTGATGTTTAGTTTGTGGAATCATAAATATCCTGGCATACACACACACAAATATCTTTATCTGTGTATTTGCAAATACAGCCTTAATGTTGATATATAATATAAATGTATATACATTTGTATGTGTGTAGGCGAATATAATTATTTTGTCAACATATTCAGACAAATATTATAAAGTATCAAAAAAAAATTTTTGAAAACGGACCTGAACGAGAATGAGGACATGAGGAAAAATTATGTTTGGCATTTAAAATTCTTATATACTTTTATCATAAATATTACTTTTACTGCTCATTCGCAAATGTCCATAAACTTGGAGCTATTACTGAGGCACACTCATTGAAACAAATACTTTTTACTTTATTCATAAAGCTATAAGACATTTAAAAATTTATGGCATGCAGTAAACTATGTTTATCTCTACAATATCGTATACTTATATACATAAACAATTACATAGGAGGACAATCGTTAAAGTCTTTAGATTGTGGTGTGGTAACACAAATTGAAGTCTCATATCTCAAGTTTATAATCCAGACTAGATTCTAAAGGGAGTTCTTAGCCGGAGTAGCTCATACTAGTTTCTGTTCTAAAGACTTGCATCAGAGTAACAATTGTTACAGCACAAATTGTTATAACCAGTTCCTACTTGTTACTTTTGTTGCAAACGAGTAAATGAGTAGAACTTGGTTGGTTTGGTTTTGGATGTGTGTATCTACTCATACTCACCAAAACAGAAATTGTTACTTTTGTTTTCTGGTTGAGTAACAGTTTGTAACAGTTTTTTTTTTGGGTCAGATAACAATTGCTACTTCTTCTTACTTTTGTTATTCTGTTTGGTTTTTATACCCATCTTCGAAAAGAATGGGGGAAATATTGAGATTGTCATTCCGTTTAAAATTTCCTTAATATTGGCTCAAAAACCAAAATTGTATGTATGTTCTGAATTCCTATGAAATTCTAAGACGATTGAGCGATGTCCGTCTGTCCGTATGTCTGTCTCTCTGTTTTCGGCACCATAAAACCTTTAGGAAATTTAGGAAATATTCTTAATTTTTAGGAAAATTTTGGTATTGAAAACGGGCAAAATCGGTTCACATTTGACCATAGCTCCCGTATAACCTCGTCTAGGCTAATCGCTTATTGGCTAATAAATAACAAATTATAACAGCTATGACGATAAAATTTGGTATATATAAGTTTTACATAAGTTCTAAGCAGCATATAAAATTTCATCCAAATAAGTTGACAGTTAACCATAGCTCCCATACAAAAAACTTTCGGAAACAGCCTAAATTCCACTTAAAATACACTTAAATGCCAATAAATGATAAACTGTAACAGCTTTGGCCACTAAGTTTAGCAATTTAGGAAGTCTTATGTCAATGCCAACCAGTGTGCAAAGTTTTGTCACAATCGGTCACCATTTGATCATAACTCCCATATAAAAACTTACGGAAACACAAAAATTCAAAAAGAAATCCCCTTTTCTTTTTGTATTTTTGTGTTTCCGTCTGTCCGTCAAATAAAATAAAAAGTATAAAATTTCATCAAAATCGGTTCACATTTAGCCATAGCTCCAATACAAAAAACTTACGAAAACAGCCTAAATTTCACCTAAAATACACTTAAATGCCAATAAATCTAAAAGTATAACAGATATAACCTAACTAAATTTCGCACAAAAAAGTCTTATATCAATGCCAACCAATGTGCAAAATTTTGTCGCAATCGGTCACAATTTGACCTAGCTCCCATTTAAAATCTTACGAAAACACAAAAATTCAAAAAGAAAAGGGGATTTATGTCCGTATGTCCGCTGATAAAATCGTGATAGCTCCTTAACTACAAAAGCTAGTAAGACTAAATTATGCACAAAGAAGTCTTATGTCAATGTCAGCCAGTGTGCAATTTGTCACAATCGGTCACCATTTGACCATAGCTCCCATATAAAAAACTTATGGAAACACAAAAATATATAAAGAAAAGGGGGGTTTATGTCCGTCTGTCCGTCAGATAAAAGCACGATAGCGCCTTAACGAAAAGAGCTAGAGGGAAAAAATTTAACATAAGTATTTTGGATGTCTTGGAAAAGATGTATGTTAAAAATTGACAAAATCGGTTAAAATTTAGTTAGATTAGACATTAATGCTGATAAATTGAATACAATTGTAATAGCTATGACGATTAAATTTAAAATAGGGAAGTTTTATGCAATTTTTGATCAGTTTATCAAATTTTATAGGAATCAGTCCATATTTGACTTTAGCTTTCATATAAAAAACACTCACGGAAACCAAAAATTTTAGCAAAGGCCAGTTAAAAGCTATTAAATTAGAAACTATGATAGCTATGGCGACTAAATTTTGCAAGTATAAGCTCTATATATATATACCAGCCAGTGTGTACATTAGAGCGTCTCGACTTATATGGGGAAAAAATAAAGTTCGCCGTACACCATCGAATATAAAGCACTGCTATGAGACAGTTTCGAAAAATTTGTTTTTAATTTTTTTCGTTGCACATTGGGGTCGCCAAAATACATTTTTCGTTATATCTTCGGCATTTACTGTCGGATCTTAAAGTGTAATATATCGATGTTTTTGTCTAACGAAGGCCAATGTTTTGCGATATTAATCATTGAGCTTAAATACATTCATCTACATAGTACCTACCCAAGATATCTTAACTCATACAACAGGAATTATAAAAATTTTAAATCTTTTAATCAATTATGTTTTGAAAAGACTCAAGTTTGCTGTATTTTTGAGGGCTCTCAAGTTCTGAAAAAATGTGGCCCATGCGTTGCTCACCAGTGACAGCCAAGGCAGATTAATGTACTACATGAACAAAACGTTCAGTGTCTGTTTAAAGGCATAGATAAGCTGTGAAAATAATTAAGTTTAGTTTTATAATCATTGACCTCAAGTACATTCTTCTTGTACTTTTTTTTTTAAAATAATCATTGATCTCAGATATCCGTTCTCGTATTTATTTAAAATTGTGAAAAAATATCATGTAAAAATTTACAGTGTAAATACCCAAACAGTCTCTTAGTTTGTCTTGCTATTCGTTTTATCCACGAAATAATTGTTTGAATTTCGTCTGTGTCTGTATATCATTTAATCGCGTTGTGTTTAATTTAATTATAAACTATTAAAAATTAATTTAAATAAACAACAGCCTCCCGAACTCTCAGCTTTTATTTTATCCGCCATTCTGGTTCTTGTGAAATCCAACCTCAAGCAATTCCAATAGATGATATGTCTTGGGTTCATCAATTACCGGACGACGTTCAACAAATGCTTCGTCTGCCCATAGAAAATAACGTTTACTTTTTCCACCCGGTCCACAATTTCAGAATTTTTTTGACTGAGCCGCCATGCTTGCAATTCTTAATGCAAGAACTGCTGAAGCATTACAGTTTTCCAAAGATGTAATCGAAATACCAGCTAACATAAGAAAAATACTTTCTGTTGGTAGTTTTATTTACCAAACTTAACTATTTTCACAGCTTATCTATGCCTTTGTATGAGTTAAGATATATTGGGTAGGTACTATGTAGAAGAATGTATTAATATCGCAAGAAGAATGTATTAATATCGCAAAACATTGGCCTTCGTTAGACAAAAACATCGATATATTACACTTTAAGATCCGACAGTAAATGCCGAAGATATAACGAAAAATGTATTTTGGCGATCCCTATGTGCGGCAAAATAAGAAATTCCTTGTTTGTAATAGATCGGTTTGAAAAATCGAAAAACTTCCTTAGTAAAAGTTTAACGATTTTTTAAGAGCTTTAATTTTCTGATATTAGGGTGGTACATTAGGGTGGTAGGAACAGGGGTCTGATAGATGAATACTAGAACCGGATACCTGAGAATAATGACTATTAAAGAAAAATGTTGGCCTCCTCGAGACAAAAACATCGATATATCACAATTCGAGATCCGACTTTAAATACCGAAGATATAACGAAAAATGTATTTTGGCGACCCCAATGTGCGACGAAAAAAATTTAAAATAAATTTTTCGAATCTGCCTCATAGCAATGCTTTATATTCGATGGTGTACGGCGAACTTTATTTTTTCGAGACGCCCTAGTGTACATTCATTATATTAAGATTGCACCTATGAAATTAGATAGGCATCTATCAATGTTCAGCCCAGACTTTATATATGATGAATGCATTAGGAACTCCTAACGAAATATATGGACCTGCCGTATTACTATTAACGTGTTTAGCCTAACTACATATTAACGAAAATTATTTATCAACTTATTAATGTAAAACTATACCCGGTTATGAGACCGAAATTGATCAAAGTAAATACTGGGGAAACCACTAAAATATTTTTAAATGTTGAACTATAAAGCTACGGTATTAGCTTAGCGATTTTTTCAGTTTTGGTCCAAATTTTGAATTAGCTGCACGCTGTTTCTGAATTTAACACAACTTGATGGTGGGTATATAAGATTCGGCACAGAAGAATATAACACTCTTACTTATTATATCTGCAATCGAAAAGATTCGGAGGTACAAACACCATATTAAGATTGCACCAATATTTAAATGTTAAACTAAAAAGGTACTGAAACCAAATTAAGTCCAAATATTTTACGAACAATGCCAACAAGCGTAACAACTTTTTTCTGGTTTGGTCCACATATTGAATTAGTTGCACCCTTGTAGATATATGAGATATATTTCTTTATTTAAAAAAAAATTTATGGTGGAAATATAATATTCATCACAGACGAATATAACACTCTTATCAGCATATTAAGATTGCACCAAGGAAATTGGATAGCTTTTAATCAATATCCAGACTTCATGTACGGTACAAGAATTAGGAACTCCTAACAAAATACATGGACCTGTCGTATTACTATCAACATGTTTATCCTAACTAAATATTAAGCTAAACCAAAAGTATTTAACAGATTATTTATGCTAAACTATACCCGGTTATGGGATTAAATTTTGTGCAAAACAAATACTAGGGAAACCACTTAGATACTTTTAAATGTTGAACCATAAAGCTACTGCAACCGAATTAAGTCCAAATATTTTACTAACAATACCAACTAGCGTAACATTTTTTTTCGAATTTGGTCCACATTTTAAATTAGCTGCACCCTCGTAGATATGTGAAATGTATTTCTAAACTTAACACACCTTGATGGTGGGTATATAAGATTCGGCACAGTCGACCTAACCTCATTGTACGTTGGACTGATAGCTTGTCTATCAGAATAAATAGTTGATCACACTCGTGCGAGGAAATTACACCTCAGACAATGTACTCCCGAAAGATTATTAACCAAGAACAGCAAAATATTTTTGCCCAGTTCTTGTATGTGTAAGTTTAAACGAGTCTAACTATTTTGAAAAGTGAAATTTTGATGTCTTAGTTATTTGGCCTAATAATATAGTTGTTCCTTAAATATTTTCTTTAAACCGCCATACAAATTTCAAAATACTTCCCGTACTATCCTCGTTTAGTCGTTTAAATTTTATAAAGAAAGAAAAATATATTAAAGTATTATCCACTCACACATACACATACAAACGTCTCAGATTGAGAGATAATGAAATAAAACGATTAAGACAAAAGAACTGGAGATTGCTTCATGCATATGCATGTGTATGTGTATCTATGTCCTTGTTCGTATATATGTATCTGTATATTAAATGATGCGATTAAGTATTTAAGGATAATTTTTCTTATATTTCTCCTATCATTTTTATACTCATCTTATGTTGATTTTATTGTTTAAACAATTTGTAAGTCATTTTTAATTACATTTTTTCTTTGCATTTGTTGTAATTTGTTTGTTTTCTATTTATTTTCTTTATCTCTTTTTAAATGAAGGATAAACTGTATGTTTTATTTTTTGATAAGGGTCTAGGTCTTTAAATGATAGTGTCCAGCAGTTTGTGACATTCATTAATATGCATTTGATATCTAATGTTGTAAATACTGACAGACTGATATCTACAATAAGACTAATTTTAGAAAAAAGAAAGACACAAGACAACAGAAGAATAAAATCATCATATAAGTCCCATATTAAACTGTCAAGTGGGATATAAAAATACATAGCAAATTTTAGGGATTCTGGACAAGAGAATACGAAATGTTGTGATAATTTGAAAACTTTAAATTAATTTGTTTTGAACTCTAAATTGCTACCATTTGTACAAAATTATTCAAATCTAGTCATAGTCTAGTCATAGTCTAGTCATAGTCTAGTCATAGTCTAGTCATAGTCTAGTCATAGTCTAGTCATAGTCTAGTCATAGTCTAGTCATAGTCTAGTCATAGTCTAGTCATAGTCTAGTCATAGTCTAGTCATAGTCTAGTCATAGTCTAGTCATAGTCTAGTCATAGTCTAGTCATAGTCTAGTCATAGTCTAGTCATAGTCTAGTCATAGTCTAGTCATAGTCTAGTCATAGTCTAGTCATAGTCTAGTCATAGTCTAGTCATAGTCTAGTCATAGTCTAGTCATAGTCTAGTCATAGTCTAGTCATAGTCTAGTCATAGTCTAGTCATAGTCTAGTCATAGTCTAGTCATAGTCTAGTCATAGTCTAGTCATAGTCTAGTCATAGTCTAGTCATAGTCTAGTCATAGTCTAGTCATAGTCTAGTCATAGTCTAGTCATAGTCTAGTCATAGTCTAGTCATAGTCTAGTCATAGTCTAGTCATAGTCTAGTCATAGTCTAGTCATAGTCTAGTCATAGTCTAGTCATAGTCTAGTCATAGTCTAGTCATAGTCTAGTCATAGTCTAGTCATAGTCTAGTCATAGTCTAGTCATAGTCTAGTCATAGTCTAGTCATAGTCTAGTCATAGTCTAGTCATAGTCTAGTCATAGTCTAGTCATAGTCTAGTCATAGTCTAGTCATAGTCTAGTCATAGTCTAGTCATAGTCTAGTCATAGTCTAGTCATAGTCTAGTCATAGTCTAGTCATAGTCTAGTCATAGTCTAGTCATAGTCTAGTCATAGTCTAGTCATAGTCTAGTCATAGTCTAGTCATAGTCTAGTCATAGTCTAGTCATAGTCTAGTCATAGTCTAGTCATAGTCTAGTCATAGTCTAGTCATAGTCTAGTCATAGTCTAGTCATAGTCTAGTCATAGTCTAGTCATAGTCTAGTCATAGTCTAGTCATAGTCTAGTCATAGTCTAGTCATAGTCTAGTCATAGTCTAGTCATAGTCTAGTCATAGTCTAGTCATAGTCTAGTCATAGTCTAGTCATAGTCTAGTCATAGTCTAGTCATAGTCTAGTCATAGTCTAGTCATAGTCTAGTCATAGTCTAGTCATAGTCTAGTCATAGTCTAGTCATAGTCTAGTCATAGTCTAGTCATAGTCTAGTCATAGTCTAGTCATAGTCTAGTCATAGTCTAGTCATAGTCTAGTCATAGTCTAGTCATAGTCTAGTCATAGTCTAGTCATAGTCTAGTCATAGTCTAGTCATAGTCTAGTCATAGTCTAGTCATAGTCTAGTCATAGTCTAGTCATAGTCTAGTCATAGTCTAGTCATAGTCTAGTCATAGTCTAGTCATAGTCTAGTCATAGTCTAGTCATAGTCTAGTCATAGTCTAGTCATAGTCTAGTCATAGTCTAGTCATAGTCTAGTCATAGTCTAGTCATAGTCTAGTCATAGTCTAGTCATAGTCTAGTCATAGTCTAGTCATAGTCTAGTCATAGTCTAGTCATAGTCTAGTCATAGTCTAGTCATAGTCTAGTCATAGTCTAGTCATAGTCTAGTCATAGTCTAGTCATAGTCTAGTCATAGTCTAGTCATAGTCTAGTCATAGTCTAGTCATAGTCTAGTCATAGTCTAGTCATAGTCTAGTCATAGTCTAGTCATAGTCTAGTCATAGTCTAGTCATAGTCTAGTCATAGTCTAGTCATAGTCTAGTCATAGTCTAGTCATAGTCTAGTCATAGTCTAGTCATAGTCTAGTCATAGTCTAGTCATAGTCTAGTCATAGTCTAGTCATAGTCTAGTCATAGTCTAGTCATAGTCTAGTCATAGTCTAGTCATAGTCTAGTCATAGTCTAGTCATAGTCTAGTCATAGTCTAGTCATAGTCTAGTCATAGTCTAGTCATAGTCTAGTCATAGTCTAGTCATAGTCTAGTCATAGTCTAGTCATAGTCTAGTCATAGTCTAGTCATAGTCTAGTCATAGTCTAGTCATAGTCTAGTCATAGTCTAGTCATAGTCTAGTCATAGTCTAGTCATAGTCTAGTCATAGTCTAGTCATAGTCTAGTCATAGTCTAGTCATAGTCTAGTCATAGTCTAGTCATAGTCTAGTCATAGTCTAGTCATAGTCTAGTCATAGTCTAGTCATAGTCTAGTCATAGTCTAGTCATAGTCTAGTCATAGTCTAGTCATAGTCTAGTCATAGTCTAGTCATAGTCTAGTCATAGTCTAGTCATAGTCTAGTCATAGTCTAGTCATAGTCTAGTCATAGTCTAGTCATAGTCTAGTCATAGTCTAGTCATAGTCTAGTCATAGTCTAGTCATAGTCTAGTCATAGTCTAGTCATAGTCTAGTCATAGTCTAGTCATAGTCTAGTCATAGTCTAGTCATAGTCTAGTCATAGTCTAGTCATAGTCTAGTCATAGTCTAGTCATAGTCTAGTCATAGTCTAGTCATAGTCTAGTCATAGTCTAGTCATAGTCTAGTCATAGTCTAGTCATAGTCTAGTCATAGTCTAGTCATAGTCTAGTCATAGTCTAGTCATAGTCTAGTCATAGTCTAGTCATAGTCTAGTCATAGTCTAGTCATAGTCTAGTCATAGTCTAGTCATAGTCTAGTCATAGTCTAGTCATAGTCTAGTCATAGTCTAGTCATAGTCTAGTCATAGTCTAGTCATAGTCTAGTCATAGTCTAGTCATAGTCTAGTCATAGTCTAGTCATAGTCTAGTCATAGTCTAGTCATAGTCTAGTCATAGTCTAGTCATAGTCTAGTCATAGTCTAGTCATAGTCTAGTCATAGTCTAGTCATAGTCTAGTCATAGTCTAGTCATAGTCTAGTCATAGTCTAGTCATAGTCTAGTCATAGTCTAGTCATAGTCTAGTCATAGTCTAGTCATAGTCTAGTCATAGTCTAGTCATAGTCTAGTCATAGTCTAGTCATAGTCTAGTCATAGTCTAGTCATAGTCTAGTCATAGTCTAGTCATAGTCTAGTCATAGTCTAGTCATAGTCTAGTCATAGTCTAGTCATAGTCTAGTCATAGTCTAGTCATAGTCTAGTCATAGTCTAGTCATAGTCTAGTCATAGTCTAGTCATAGTCTAGTCATAGTCTAGTCATAGTCTAGTCATAGTCTAGTCATAGTCTAGTCATAGTCTAGTCATAGTCTAGTCATAGTCTAGTCATAGTCTAGTCATAGTCTAGTCATAGTCTAGTCATAGTCTAGTCATAGTCTAGTCATAGTCTAGTCATAGTCTAGTCATAGTCTAGTCATAGTCTAGTCATAGTCTAGTCATAGTCTAGTCATAGTCTAGTCATAGTCTAGTCATAGTCTAGTCATAGTCTAGTCATAGTCTAGTCATAGTCTAGTCATAGTCTAGTCATAGTCTAGTCATAGTCTAGTCATAGTCTAGTCATAGTCTAGTCATAGTCTAGTCATAGTCTAGTCATAGTCTAGTCATAGTCTAGTCATAGTCTAGTCATAGTCTAGTCATAGTCTAGTCATAGTCTAGTCATAGTCTAGTCATAGTCTAGTCATAGTCTAGTCATAGTCTAGTCATAGTCTAGTCATAGTCTAGTCATAGTCTAGTCATAGTCTAGTCATAGTCTAGTCATAGTCTAGTCATAGTCTAGTCATAGTCTAGTCATAGTCTAGTCATAGTCTAGTCATAGTCTAGTCATAGTCTAGTCATAGTCTAGTCATAGTCTAGTCATAGTCTAGTCATAGTCTAGTCATAGTCTAGTCATAGTCTAGTCATAGTCTAGTCATAGTCTAGTCATAGTCTAGTCATAGTCTAGTCATAGTCTAGTCATAGTCTAGTCATAGTCTAGCCATAGTCTAGTCATAGTCTAGTCATAGTCTAGTCATAGTCTAGTCATAGTCTAGTCATAGTCTAGTCATAGTCTAGTCATAGTCTAGTCATAGTCTAGTCATAGTCTAATCATAGTCTAGTCATGGTTTAGTCATAGTCTAGTACTAGTTTGCTTATACAAATGGAATATGTTTGTATATATGTAATAGATTTTGTTAATCTAATACTTAAACGAAGGATAAAATTATTATATTTTCTACTTTGTTGTTATATTTAATCCTGGATACCAATTCCTTTTTAAAGTTTTTGTTTTTGCTATTTTGTGGCGAATATATTACGAATCTCTGAAAGAATGTTGCCAGGCGAAATCCTTTTTTATTGTTTAAAATAAATTTACTTGAACAGGTTGTTGTGAGTTGTTTATTTTACAATTATAAACTTTTTAATTACTTTGTTGTACTTGAGATTAAATGAAAGTGTTACTGTTGTTTCTTTGTAGATATTTCTAATGCTTAATACAATAAATAACTTCCTTCTATCCTATTTCTCGGCTTTGTTTATGTTTTCATTTCATTATTTCGCTATAAAGTTACTTTCAATTTTGTATCCTTTAATTCATGTCCTTGCTATAATTTTGTTTGTTATTTACTATTTGTTGCTGTTGTTAATTAACTGCTACGTGTTGTCAACAACACCATCAAAACTCGTTCACTTAGTTTTATCCTTCAGCTCCAAACAGTGGTTCCAAAGCCTTCTTTGTTAATATTCATCATAATATTCTAGTTATTGCGGCAAAGCTATAAAATGATGAAATGACATTCTTCATTTCAGAACCTCTGACGTTACTTTAGCGTTATTATTTATGATCTTGAAAGTTATTTTCTTAGTTTCTTTTTTAATTTTCTTTATACTTATTTTTTTTATTATATCACTTGAAAGAAATTATTATGATGATGGAAAAGAACAAAAGTTATTTTCTTGCTTCTTGATAGAAATTAAGTAAAAGAATTTTACAATTTATATTAAAAATTACGTTACAGTTAAGTATAACTTACTCTTATTGTGTCATGAAGTTAACGAAACCTGAAATAATTGACAATTTAAAGTATTTGATCTAAAAATGTTTCTTAAAATTTAGTGTAAAAGGAGAAACTTTTTCGGTGGTACAAAATTGCTTCAGTATTCGTCCGATTGTAGACTTCAAGTATCATTCTATACAAATTTGTTATAAGGCATCAAATGGACGTTGCTGTAAATAGTTAAGTAGCTATATAAGTCTAAGCCGGTCTCAGAGAAATTGTAACTCTAAGAGACGTTTATTTTATGATTTCGAAAATTTTTTTCCGATAAAAAATTCTATTTTAGTTTAATTTGGGCAAGCTTATCATCTATTTAACTCCTTATGTGGTATTATTGATAACTAAAGGTTTATCTATTTCGTGGTTTCAAAAGTATAGGACTAGAATTCGACATCTGTCAAACTAAGTTGTTGAACTTTTTTATACCCACCATCAAAAAGAATGGGGGGTATATTGAAATTGTCATTCCGTTTGTGATTTCCTTAATATTCGCTCGAAAATCAAAAACGATATATATTCTGAATCCTTATGAAATTCTAAGACGATGTCCGCATGTCTGCCTGTCTGTCTGTCTGTGTGTCTGTGTGTCTGTCTGTCTGTCTGTCTGTCTGTCTGTCTGTCTGTCTGTCTGTCTGTCTGTTTGTCTGTCTGTCTGTCTGTCTGTCTGTCTGTCTGTCTGTCTGTCTGTCTGTCTGTCTGTCTGTCTGCCTGTCTGTCTGTCTATCTGTCTGTCTGTCTGTCTGTCTGTCTGTCTGTCTGCCTGTCTGTCTGTCTGTCTGTCTGTCTGTCTGTCTGTCTGTCTGTCTGTCTGTCTGTCTGTCTGTCTGTCTGTCTGTTTGTCTGTCTGTCTGTCTATCTGTCTGTCTGTCTGTCTGTATGTCTGGCTGTCTGTCTGTCGGTCTGTCTGTTGAAATCACGATAACGCCTAAACGAAATTGGAACTTAGTAAAACCACTCTTCATCTATGAGAAAATTTTGGTATTGAAATTGGGCAAAATCGGTTCACATTTGACCATAGCTCCCGTATAATCTCGTCTATTCTAATCGCTTATTTGCTAATAAATGACAAATTATAACAGCTATGATGACAAAATGGTATCTAGAAGTTTTACATCAGCACTTCACATTTAACCATAGCTCCCATACGGAAACAGCCCACTTACGGAGACAGCCTAAATTCCACCTGAAATACACTTAAATTCCAAGAAATGATAAACTGCACAAGGAAGTCTTATGTGAATGTCAGCCAGTGTGCAAAATTTTGTCACAATCGGTCACCATTTGACCGATATAAAAAACTTACGGAAACACAAAAATACAAAAAGAAAAGAGGGTATATGTCCGTCTGTCGGTAATATAAAAGCGCGTTAGCGCCTTAACAAAAAGGGCTACAACTATCAAATTTTACAAAAGTATTTTCGATATCTTGAAAAGTTGTGTATTAAAAATGGACGAAATCGGTTTTCATTTAGTAAGAGCTTCCATATAATCCCGTCTCGGGAAACACATTGATGCCGAACAATTGAATACAATTATAATAGCTATGACGACTAAATTTAGAATAGAGAAGTTTTAAGCAACTATTGGTCAGTATATCAAATTTTATAGGAATCGGTCCATATTTGACTATAGCTTTCATATAAAAAAACACTCAGGGAAACCAAAAAATTGTAGCTAAGGCTAGTTAAAAGTTATTAAATTAGAAACTATGATAGCTATGGACATTTTGCAAGAATAAGCTCTATACAAATACCAGCCAGTGTGTAAAATTTTGTTACAATCGGACAACATTTGGCTGTAATTCCTATATATATAACATCCCCATCAAAAAGAATGGGGGTGTATTGAGATTGTCATTCCGTTTGTAATTTCCTTAATATTGGCTCAAAAACCAAAAACGATATATATATTCTGAATCCTTATGAAATTCTAAGACGATTGAGCGATGACCGTCTGTCTGTCTGTTGAAGTCACGATAACTCCTAAACGAAAGGAGCTAGCTCACTGAAACTTAGTAAAAATATTTTTCATCTTTGAGGAAATTTGAGGTATTGAAATTGGGCAAAATCGGCTCACATTTGACCATAGCTCTCGTATAACCTCGTCTAGGCTAAACGCTTGTTTGTTTATAAATGACAAATTATAACACCTATCATGATAAAATTTGGTATATAGAAGTTCTACATAAGCCCTAGGCAGCACATGCAATTTCATCAAAATCGGTTCATATTTAGCCATAGCTCCCATACAAAAAACTTACAAAAACAGCCTAAACTTCACTTAAAATTCACTTAAATGCCAATAAATCTAAAAGTATAGCAGATATAACCACTAAATTTGGCACAAACAAGTCTTATACCAATCTTTGCTAAATCAATGTGTGCAAAATTTTGTCACAATCGGTCACCATTTAACCATAGCTTTCATATAAAGAACTTAAGGAAATACGAAAATTCAAAAAGAAAAGGAGGTTTATGTCCGTCTGTCCGTCAGATAGAAGCGCGATAGCTCCTTAACTACAAGAGCTAGTAAGACTAAAGTAAGCACAAGGAAGTCTTATGTCAATGTCAATCAGTGTGCAAAATTTTGTCACAATCGGTCACTATTTAACCATAGCTTCCATATAAAGAACTTATGGAAATACAAAAATATATAAAGAAAAGATTGTTTATGTCCGTCAGATAAAAGCACGATAGCGCCTTAACGAAAAGAGCTAGAGGGACAAAATTTTTCATAAGTATTTTGGATGTCTTTAGAAAGGCGTGTGTTGAAAATGGACAAAATCGGTTTAAATTTAGTAAGAGCTCCTATATAACCCCACCCCGGGAAACACATGAATGCTGATAAATTGAATACAATTGTAATAGCTATGACGATTAAATTTAAAATAGGGAAGTTTTATGCAATTTTTGATCAGTTTATCAAATGTTATAGGATTCAGTCCATATTTGACTTTAGCTTTAATATAAAAAACACTCACGGAAACCAAAAATTTTAGCAAAGGCCAGTTAAAAGCTATTAAATTAGAAACTATGATAGATATGGCCACTAAATTTTCCAAGAATAATCTCTATATATATACACCAGCCAGTGTGTAAAATTTCCTTACAATCGGTCAACATTTGGCTATAATTTTTATATGTATAATATCCCCTTTTTATATATTAGATAGGCATCAGTCAATGTTCGGTCCAGACTTTATATATGATGAATGCATTAGGAACTCCTAACGTAATATATGGACCTGCCGTATTACTATTAACGTGTTTAGCCTAACTACATATTAAGCACAACGAAAAGTATTTAACAACTTATTAATGTAAAACTATACCCGGTTATAAGACCGAATTTTGATCAGAGTAAATACTAGGGAAACCACTAAAATATTTTTAAATGTTGAACTATAAAGCTACGGCAACCGAATTTGTCCAAAGATTTTACCATCAATAGCAATTAGCTTAGAGATTTTATCAGTTTTGGTCCAGATTTTGAAATAGCACCCTGTTTCTGAATTTAACACAACTTGATGGTGGGTATATAAGATTCGGCGCAGCCGAATATAACACTCTTACTTGTTGGAAAAAATTAAACTCCTCAATGGATGGGGGGGGGGGGTGTCATTTCAAAGAAAAATATTTTAAAGAGTATTCAATATTTTATATTATTCTAAGCCATCATCCTAACATAAAATTAATCCAATTTATCTTAAATCCAATCTCAATAAAATTCTTATATAAATAAAATTTTGCAATAGATAAAAGACATTTATCAGAATAGAAAAATAATTTAATCCTATGTAAAATAAAAATAAAACTGTAATCATCTCTAATGCTACGAGTATTTTCTAAATGAAGGAAACCAAAAATAAATAAAATAAAAGAATGAAATCTCAAGGACCAAATTGCTTTATTTTCCTACTAAACTAAAATCCATTTAATTTGATTAAAATGTTGACCAAGTGGATGCAGATTTTCTTAAGATTTTCACTACTCAATGGAGCCAGTAGTCAGGCTTTCAGGCAGGCAGGCAGTCCACAAAGTAAAAGCCAAAATAACCAACGAATAAATTTTAATGAAAATTTCTTAAAAAAAACTAAAGGACTAAAAGAAAATTAAACTAAATTTTGAAAAAAGATAAAATATTTATCACAGAGAAAAGAAAGTTTAACTAAAGATTTGCATTTCAATTAAGGTGATAGAAAAAAATACACAAAAACAAGACAAAAATGCCATAAAACCGCAAAGGATTCACGTTCTGATAAAAAAAAAAAAAACATTTCTCAGATTTACGTTCATTGAATAATAATAATACAAGATACTTCGTTCTCCAAAACGACAAAAACTTCATGCAAAAGGCAAAATACTCAAGTACAAAGTAACTGAATAAAATTTAGAAATCTAAAGCCAAACTAACCCATCAAACCCGTCAAATTCAAAAAAAAAAACGAAGACCTAAAAAGTGTTAAACGGAATAAATTTACAAGAAATAACGAAATGATACTGATAGGAATAAAACGAAATGTCTTTATTATGGCTTTGGTACTTCTTCGCTCAATGTCTTGTGGCTTTTAGGAAAAAAAGATAAAATTGAATTTTTAGTTTTTTGGCAAAAGATAAAGAGAAATTGTCACTGAGTGATTAATATTGACAAAGAAGTGATTTAAGAGGATTTGTTCATTATTGGTGGGAAATTAAAAATAAATAATTATTTAAATCTGGAATTTAAGTATAAGCAACGAATTATATAAAGAAGCGCGATACAAAATGGTTGTGTCCATTGCGATTTAGCTGTTATTAGAACAGGCACACCTATTGAAAGCACATAAGACTACGTTAATACTAACTAGAAATCCTTTAAGAGCTGTGCAATAGTAAAACAGAACCAACTTAAATCTGTATTAACAACCACTGTAGGTGCTATTGATAAGCAGAGTAATAAAGGAATGCGTCAATTGCAGTAGAAACAAGTATGAGTGTTATATTCGGCTGTGCCGAATCTTATATACCCACCATCAAATTGTTTTAAATTTAGAAACATATCGCATATATCTACAAGGGTGCAGTTAATTCAAAATGTGGACCAAAACTGAAAAAATCGCTTAGCTAATTGGTATTGATGGTAAAACCTTTGGACTAAATTCGGTTGCAGTAGCTTTATAGTTCAACATTTAAAAATATTTTAGTGGTTTCCCCAGTATTTACTTTGATCCAAATTCGGTCTCATAACCGGGTATAGTTTTACATTAATAAGCTGTTAAATACTTTTCGTTGTGCTTAATATGTAGTTAGGCTAAACAAGTTAATATTAATACAGCAAGTCCATATATTTCGTTAGGAGTTCCTAATGCATTCATCATATATAAAGTCTGAACATTGATTGATGCCTATCTAGTTTCATAGGTGCAATCTTAATCTCCAAATCTTTTTGATTGTATATATAAAAAGGGGATGTTATATATATATATGTATATATATAAGAATTATAGGCAAATGTTGACCGATTGTAACAAAATTTTACACACTGGCTGGTATATATCTTATATTCTTAAACGAGCAATAATTATATATATATATATATATATATATATATATATATATATATATATATATATATATATATATATATATATATATATATATATATATATATATATATATATATATATATATATAGAATGACTATCTCGAAAACGGCTCTAACGATTTTGATAAAATTTGGACAGTGGGTATCATTTTTGATGTATAGGTCGAAGAAGAAGGGACTTTTGGAACCTTTGCCTCTAAGAGGGTAAAAACAGGTAAAAAGGGGAAAAAATCGAAAACGCTATATCTCCTTAAGTAATAGGTATAGAAACAAAATTTAAATTACGTTTTAAACAGCTATGAAAATAAACGGACAGGTGTTTGGTACTTTTTTGAAACTATGTCCGATAAGGGGTAAAAAAGGGTGAAAATAGTTTTTTTGGTACCTTTTTAACCCACTCTTATATTTTAAACTAAGGAATATAGAAAGAAACTTTGTACTGCAATCAATAGATGTGAAAGAAATATTGAACACGTATTTGGTACTTTTTGATTTTGTGGCCAAAATGTGTAAAAAAGGGATAAACTGATAACTTAACATCTACAAAAGTAATATGGATAGGAAAATAATGTTAACTGTTTCTAATAAAATGCACCGAATTCAATTGGTACCAAAGAAGTACCAATTATGCATATGGAACTTTTTGAAATTAGGGGATAAAAAGGGTAAAAAATTAGTAATGTTATAACTCTAAAACAAATGAATGTTTGTCTGTATGTATGTTCTTTACAGAATAGTAAACTGTGAATTTGATCATGTTATGCTCTTTAGCAAAGATGTTGCGGATAAGCCGGCGGAAGTTTTTAAGTTGTTAAACCGAATTTCCGACAGGTCGCGCCACTAAAAATGACTAAAAATTAATTAAATCGTTAACTGTACATTTGATCATGCTATGATCTTTTGCAAAGTTGTAGCGCATGAGCCGGCGAATGCTTTTTAATTGGTGTGAATAATTTCCGACAGGTGGCGCTACTGAAAATTACTCAAAGTCAATTTAATCGTAAGCTGTACATATAATCATGCTATAATCTTTAGCAATGTTGTTGCACATGAGCCGACGAAGGTTTCTTAGTTGGTATGAAGAAATTTCGACAGGTGGCGCCACTGAAATTTACTTAAAGTCAATTTAATCGTAAACTGTACATTTAATCATGCTATAATTTTTAGCAAAGTTATTGCGGATAATCCGACGAAGGTTTATTAATTGGAATGACCAAAGTCCGACAGGTGGCGCCACTGAAAATTTATTTAAAATTAATTAAATCGTAAACTGTGCATTTGATCAGACTATAAGTGAATTAAATCATAAACTGTGCATTTGATCATGTTATGATCATAAGCAAAGTTGTTACGCATAAGCAGATGAAGGTTTCTTAGTGGTATGAACGACTTCAGGCGGCGCCACTGAAAACTACTCAAAATGAATTAAATCGTAAACTGTTCATTTCATCAGACTATAATTAGCAAAGTTGTTGCGCATGAGTCGACGGAGGTTTCTGTTGGTATGACCAATTTTTAAAATTATTTAATATGAGTTAAACTGTAACTGTATAAAATAAAATATATAAAAACTTTAAAATTTGCCTCAAAATGCTTATCATAAAGCCCCGAGCAAGGCTCGGTCAACCAGGTACTATAGAGCTTATTCGTGCTAAATTAAATGGCCATAACTATCATAGGTTCTAATTTAATAGCTAAAATTTTTGGTTTCCGTGAGTGTTTTTTATATGATGGACTGATTCCTATAAAATTTGATAAACTGATCACAAATTGCATAAAACTTCCCTATTTTAAATCTAATCGTCATAGTCATTACAATTGTATTCAATTTATTAGCATTAATGTGTTTCCCGGGGCGGGGTTATATGGGAGCTCTAACTAAATTTTAACCGATTTTGTCAATTTTCAACACACATCTTTTTCAAGATATCCAAAATACTTTTGTAAAATTTTGTCCCTCTAGCTCTTTTCGTTAAGGCGCTATCGTGCTTTTATCTAACGGACAGACGGACATAAACAACTTTTTCTTTATGTATTTTTGTGTTTCCATAAGTTTTTTATACGAGAGCTATGGTCAAATGCCGACCGATTGTGACAAAATTTTGCACATTGGCTGGCATTGATATAAGACTTTCTTGTGCTTAATTCAGTCTTACTAGCTCTTGTAGCTAAGGAGCTATCGTGCTTTTAACTGACGGACAGACGGACATAAACAACCTTTTCTTTTTGAATTTTTGTGTTTTCGTAAGTTTTTTATATGGGAGCTAGGTCAAATGGTGACCGATTACGACAAAATTGCACACTAGCTGGCATTGATATAAGACTTTCTTGTGCCAAATTTAGTGGTTATATCTGTTATACTTTTAGATTTATTGGAATTTAAGTGTATTTTAGGTGAAATTTAGGCTGTTTTCGTAAGTTTTCAGTATGGGAGCTATGGCTAATGTGAACCGATTTTGGTGAAATTTTATACGTAGCTGCTATAATTTGTCATTTATTAACAATTAAGCGATTAGCCTAGACGAGGTTATACGGGAGCTATGGTCAAATGCTAACCGATTTTGCCCAATTTCAATACCAAAATTTTCTCAGAGATGAAAAATATTTTTACTAAGTTTCAGTGAGCTAGCTCCTTTCATTTAGGCGTTATCGTGATTTCAACAGACAGACGGACAGACAGACGGACATCGCTCAATCGTCTTAGAATTTCACAAGGATTTAGAATATATATCGTTTTTGGTTTTTGAGCCAATATTAAGGAAATAACAAACGGAATGACAATCTCAATCTCAATACCCCCCATTCTTTTTGATGGTGGGTATAAAAATACGTTAGTCGTTCAAGCTCGACGAATTATTACCTTTCACTACTAAAGTCAAATATGGACCCACAACTTTAAAAGTTTTTCTTAATTCCTAGAGACATATGTGTAAAAACTTGTTTAAACATCAAGATTTAAGTATATTTGAGGAGGTCCAATAATTACTATTTTTAAGTTTTTTTATTATACCCACCATCAAAAAGAATGGGGGGTATATTGAGATTGTCATTCCGTTTGTAGATTCCTTACACCCAGAAAAAAAACAATATAAAATTAATAAAAACCACATTAGATTAATAAAAAACATTTATATAATAATTTTCAACGTTGAAATAAAATTTAATTTAAATCGAAAATTATTGTTCGAAGGAAGTTTTAATATTGATTTAATGTCGAACATTCACAAAATTAAGGTTGAAAATATTTTGAATCAATAACTAATTTTTGGTTTTATTTAAAATTACTTACCATTTTAATAAATAAATATAGGTAACAAGAAAACAATTTATTTATTTAATATAAAAATTAACAAAAGATGGATGTTTTGACAGTTTGATTCTTCTATAATTATGTTGATGAGCACATCCCAATTGCAGGTTTTAAATCCCTGTTAATTTGCATTAACCTCCATTCTTGCTCTTCCCTTAGAAGTTTCTTCCAAAAGAGTCCGCAAATCCTTAAAAATAAAAAAATACAATTTGTACTTAACAGTTGGGGTATAATTACTTTTTTGATTATACCATTGGAATTAGCTACGTCGATTATTGGATAGGAAAGTTCTTAAGATGAGCTATGAAGGTTGAGAGGGACTGAAGCATCCTTAATTCCAAATATTTGTTTCTTCAATCAAAAAGCTTGCGTCTATACTTGGCACGGACTCCTATTGGCGGAATGTCTTCTTTTATATCTTTTTTTTCCAAATATTGTAAACAATCATATGTTATCCCGGCGTTTAAGATGTTTTATACACACATATTAGCTCAACCAACTTCTTAAAATAAGTTAGAATACTTACCTCTCAAGTAAGAAGAAATATTGGGCAACTCAGCCTCTTCCAACCATTTAATTAGCCTTTTTGAGTCTTCCTCACCAGCTTCTTGCTAGTTATCACCATAGATAATTTTTTATTTTCAGATTTGGATATTTTTCTTTATTAAATGAATTAAGTTCCTCTTCACTTTCTGTGAGGGTCATATTACCAAAATTTGAACTCTCGTTGTCCGCAACTTCATTTTTCACTAGTGTCACCACTTCACCAGTTTCGGAATATAAAATTCGATCAATAAATTTAAGATTTTCTACAGACATTTTTGAAAGCGTCCGTCCAATAGCAAACAAATTTTACAAATAATTAAAATGCTATACCCTGTTATGGTTTTAATATTAATTCAATGTGTTACCATATAGTTTTTAATAAGTTTGTTGTTTAAAATTCAAAATTATGAAATATTATTATTGGACTTACAATTTTCAAATTTAAAACAATAAAGTTTTAATATATTTCGCAAAATAAATGAAAAATTTCTTGATTGGAAGTAGAAAAATATTGATTTGATGTATCTTATTTTTATGTTGCAGGTTTTCCCTCAGTGTAATATTGGCTCAAAAACCAAAAGCGTTAAATATTCTGAATCTTGATGAAATTCTAAAATTTCGATATGTTATAGAAGTTATGTACTGAAATTGGGCGAAATCGGTTCACATTCAGTTAGAGCTCCCATATAACCCCGATCCGAGAAACACATTATGGCTTATAAACTGAATACAATTTTAATGGCTATGACGACTAAATTTAGATTTGAGAAGTTTTTTGCAACTATTGGTTAGTATATCAAATTTTATAGGAATCGGTCTATATTTGACTAAAGCATTCATATAAAAACGCTCTCGGGAAGCAAAAAAAATGTAGAAAAGGCCATTTTAAGGCTATTAAATTAAAAACTATGGCAGCTATGGCCACAAAATTTTGCAAGAATATGGTCTATATAAAAACGAGCCAGATCATTTTGTTACAATCGGTCAACACTTGGCCATAATTCTTATATATATGTATATATATATATATATATATGTACATATATATATATGCATATATATATATATATATATATATATATATATATGTATATATATATATATATATATATATATATATATATATAACATCCCCTTTTTATACCCACCATCAAAAAGAATGGGGGGTATATTGAGATTGTCATTCCGTTTGTAATTTCCTTAATATTGGTTCAAAAATCAACAAATATTGGTTCAAAAATCAAAAAAAAAAAATTCTAAGACGATTGAGCTATGTCCGTCTGTCTGTCCGTCTGTCTGTCCGTCTGTCTGTCCGTCTGTCTGTCTGTTGAAATCACGATAACGTCTAAACGAAAAGAGCTAGCTAACTGAAACTTAGCAAAAACATTCTTTATCTATGAGAAAATTTTGGTATTGAAATTGGGCAAAATCGGTTAGCATTTGGCCATAGCTCCCGTATAACCTCGTCTAGGCTAATCGCTTATTTGCTAATAAATGACAAATTATGACAGTTATGATGACAAAGTTTGGTATCTAGAAGTTTTAGATAAGCACTAGGCAGCATGTAAAATTTCATCGAAATCGGTTGACATTTAGCCGTAGCTCCCATACAAAAAACTTACGAAAACAGGCTAAATTTCACCCAAAATACACTTAAATGCCAATAAATCTAAAAGTATAACAGATATAACCACAGATATAACCACTAATTTGGCACAAGAAAGTCTTATATCAATGCCAGCCAATGTGCAAAATTTTGTCACAATCGGTCACTATTTGACCTAGCTCCCATATAAAAAACTTACGAAAACACAAAAATTCAAAAAGAAAAGGGGATTTATGTCCGCCTGTCCGTCAGATAAAATCGTGATAGCTCCTTAACTACAAGAGTAAGACTAAATTAAGCACAAGGAAGTCTTATGTCAATGTCAGCCAGTGTGCAAAATTTCGTCACAATCGGTCACCATTTGACCATAGCTCCCATATAAAAAACTTATGGAAACACAAAAATACATAAAGAAAATTTTGTTTATGTCCGTCTGTCCGTCAGATAAAAGCACGATAGCGCCTTAACGAAAAGAGCTAGAGGGACAAAATTTTACAAAAGTATTTTGGATATCTTGAAAAAGATGTGTGTTGAAAATGGACAAAATCGGTTCAAATTTAGTTAGAGCTCCCATATAACCCCGCCCCGGGAAACACATTAATGCTGATAAATTGAATACGATTAAATTTAAAATAGGGAAGTTTTATGCAATTTTTGATCAGTTTATCAAATTTTATAGGAATCAGTCCATATTTGACTTTAGCTTTCATGTGAAAAACACTCACGGAAACCAAAAATTTTAGCAAAGGCCAGTTAAAAGCTATTAAATTAGAAACTATGATAGCTATGGTCACTAAATGGTCACAAGAATAAGCTCTCTATATATACCAGCCAGTGTGTAAAATTTTGTTATAATCGGTCAACATTTGGCTATAATTCTTATATATATAACATCCCCTTTTTATATCTACAATCAAAAAGATTTGGAGGTACATTCATTATATTAAGATTGCACCTATGAAATTATATAGGCATCAATCAATGTTCAGTCCAGACTTTATATATGATGAATGCATTAGGAACTCATAACGAAATATATGGACCTGCCGTATTACTATTAACGTGTTTAGCCTAACTACATATTAATCACAACGAAAAGTATTTAACAACTTATTAATGTAAAACTATACCTGGTTATGAGACCGAATTTTGATCAAAGTAAATACTGGGGAAACCACTAAAATATTTTTGAATGTTGAACTATAAAGCTACGGAAACCTAATTTAGTCGAAAGGTTTTACCAACAATACCAAATACCCTTGTAGATATATGAGATATGTTTCTAAATTTAACACAACTTGATGGTGGGTATATAAGATTCGGCACAGCCGAATATAACACTCTTACTTGTTATATCTATAATCAAAAAGATTCGGAAGTACAAGCAGCATATTAAGATTTCACCAATGTCCAGACTTTATATACAGTAGGTGCATTAGGAACTCCTAACAAAATATGTATATGGACCTGTCGTATTACTATCAGCATATTTACCCTAACTAAATATTAAGCTAAACGAAAAGCATTTAGCAACTTATTGATGTAAAACCATACCAGGTTACGATACGGAATTTTGTTGAAAGTAAATACTGGGGAAACCACTTGCATACTTTCAAATATTGAGCTATTAAGCTTCTGCAACCGAATTTAGTCCAAATATTTTACTAACAATACCAACTAGCGTAACAAATTTTTTAGAATTTGGTCCACATTTTGAGTTAGCTGCACCCTCGTAGATATATGAGAAATATTTCTAAATTTAACACAACTTGATGGTGGGTATATAAGATTCGGCACAGCCAAATGTAACACTCTTACTTGATATAATTAGAACTGAAATTATTATTGCTTTATTGGGTAGAAATATATATTAGAATTTTGGTTGAAATCGGATGTCATTAATCCTTTTATTACCAGGGTCATAAGTAAAATGGTTAAAATATAAAATTTTTCAAAAAAGTACTAAAAAGTGCATGTTTTTTTTGTTATATTTTTAAATGAAAATTCAAAACCCATTCAAAGCAGCCTTTAATTACATTTTTATACAAAAAAAACCCTTGCGTACCCATGGGCTCTAAATGTGCTCTAAATAATCCCAAGGATACGCAAGGGTTAGTTTGTGTAAAATGTAATTAAAGGTGACTTTAAAATAACTTTAAATTTTTTGGGGCACATAAATACATTGTCAAGACCCTGTAGTGATACAATAGTGTGACTTTGAGAAGCTCCCAAATAACCCAAATCTCCGTAGCTACCTACGCGTAGGTCATTTAGAAAGATAAGAAATATTTAGAATTGGAAAAGGATTAGATCATTCGGTAAACTATTTCTACTTAAACTTTTCACATCATAAGAAGTGATTGATATAAGTGTTTTTGCCTCTAAAATAGAAAAATGTAACTAGCAGAAGGACTAAGGTTAAGGTCTGCTACTACGTTCTAAACAACACGAGGCCTATAGACTATTTTCGGCATAAATAGTAACTAATGTACTTTTAAGCTCGGGCTGTGATCAATTGCTTCCCAGCAAGTTTGAATAACCTGCAACTAGTTCAGTCAGGAGTGCATTCCTCGAGTGTTAGCTTTATCAATCCATAGGCCAATGGATGACTCATAATTAAACGAGTCGAAATTGAAGAAGTAACAATAGCTTTTACATCATTAACCAATGACGAAAAATTTTTTCTTTCCCAAGGAATAGTAAAAACTTTAACGTTCATGTGTAGTCTTTTCGCGTCTTAGTACTTTGACAAACGAAGATCAAGCCTGTTTACATAGCGAATCAGCTTTTGGGTTTTAAGATAGATCCTAAACGTTTCCTTTCTAAATCTGACTGCGGTTTTCACATTGAATTGAAACTATTTTACTTAGCTCTGTTTAGTAATCCCAGGTCAAAATTGTAATATATGTATAAACTTGTATTTTATTTAATTTTTATATGCTCTTACCCAGCTAGGAATTTGGTGAATGTTGACGATAATATCAGCAAAATGAGGCTTTTAAGATTCGTATAGAAGATCAAAAACTGATTAATCAGCTTAATGATCTAAAAAAGTTTAAAAAAAACTCCTTGAAACGCTTAAAAAACGAGTAGTTTACAAAAGCACAAACAATTCTTGCAGAATGTGTGCAGTCAAAATCTTATCGTGGAAACGATCCTAATACGACTGTTTTTTTAATGTTATTTTAATCAGTTTGGTAATCAAAAAAGACCACAAACAGACTCAGAAAATAAGTTGAAAGAGACTATTTAAAAGCAAAATGTATGCAATCAGTTTGGTGATCAAAAAAGTGTACAAAAAGACTCATAGACGCTTAGCAAGCGACTAGTTAAAAATATCACAAAAAATCTTGTAAAATGTGAGTTATATAACTATTTTTAGGTGATAAAAAATGTCACAAAAAGCACGTCGACTTCTAAGCATAACATATCATATTCAACAGCATAGGTTCCATCCTCAGTCTCGGCAACATCAATTTCTCTAATTATTAACGCAACTACACTGTTCTTAAAATGGATATGACGTTTTCTAAAAATAGATATATTTTTTTTATACGTTTGACCAACACTCAGGGGATGACCCCTACGTATGCATTGCATTGTGATGGAACTAGGAAAAAAGGTTATGGAAAGAAGGAAAGAGGGAGTAATGTTTGTGGACATTTGATTTAAATTTTTTGATGTCATAGATGAGCGGAAAGATTTTTTGGGGAAGTTTATTCCACATACGGACAGTACGGCTAAAGAACGAGTTTTCAAATGGATGATTCCTTGATGACATACGAGTACTGCGTGCAAAAGTTCCGGTTTCGGGAACAAGGTCCCTGATTTCATTAGAACACATACCATTGTAGTATCGATAGCACAGTGAAACACAACCCACATTGCGACGATGTTCTAGTGAGTCAATAGAGCTGGCTACCCTACTGTCACCAATAAGCACCTTCGCCCTCTCCTGTACACGGTCGAGTAACTCCAAAGTAGACTTTGGAGCACCGGCCCATACATGAGAGTTGTATTCCATTTTTGGAAGGATATACCACCTTTATAAATAGTCATAGTCACCTTTTAAATAGTCAGGAGATCAGATGGATTGAAGTATATCTTACACCGTTTTAAAAAAACCTAGACACTTGAATGCTTCTTTCGACACTTAAAAAAATTTTTGAGTCCAACGGACATCACACTGTATTTTCATGCCCAGAACATCAAGAGCTTCTGATTCCTCAATATTTATACCACCCATAGTAACAGATGAATCAACATTGTCAGCCATACATTTGTGTGTTAATGTACAGAATTGCGTCTTTCTGGCATTAAAATCGACCCTATTTATACGACCCCACTCAGAATTTGATATTAAGTCTGAATTTAGAGTATCATTCATATTCTGCCTATTTTCCTCAATGTCTAAAAGGCTTGGCCTGTAGCTGAATGAATATGAATGGCAAATGTTGCTATCATCTGCAAAAGAGTAGATAGGATTGGAAGTTTGATATAGAAGGTCATTTATAAATATAAGAAAAAGAGTAGGAGAAATAACGGAGCCTTGCGGTACCTCTGAGATTATCTTGAACTAGTTGGCTGATATCCCATCTACAACAACTCTTATAGAGCGATCTCTAAGGAAACTCGATATAAATCGAGAGAAGTTATTACCGACCCCAAAAGCAATATGTTTTGATAGAAGCGCATCATGCCACACTCTATCGAACGCCTTGGAAATATCTAAAGCTACAACTTTACTTTCGCCAAAACGGTGAATAGAACGACACCATTTTTCCGATAAAAAAGCTAGCAAGTCCCCCGTAGAACGGCCCCTACGAAATCCATACCGCCGGTCGCTTAGTAAGTTATTAGACTCCAGATACTTAACCAAATTGTAGTTTACCAAACTTTCCATTACTTTGGAAAGTGCAGAACAAATTGCTATTGGGCGGTAATTTTCAGGGTTATTAGCCTCACCCTTTTTTTGGATTGGCGTTACATTAGCAACCTTCCAACACATAGGAAATTTACCAGCATGGTATAGTGTGCTGAAAAGGTGAGCCAATGGACGAGCTAAAGTCGAAGAGCACTGCTTCGAGACCAGTGCTGGAATGCCATCCGGCCCAGAAGACTTATTTGTGTTCACATCCGCTAAAACCTTTTTGACAGCACGGGATCGAAAGAATATACTAGGCATAGTTACAGATACTCTTTCGGACTTGGGTAGTGGTTGACTGGTTTCCGGAAAGTGTGAGTTACTTGCAAATAGTTCAGCCAAGAGGTTAGCTTTGTCAACCGGGTTAGTGAATGATTGGTCATTCCTTAAAAGAGTAGGAATTGAAGAACTAGCATTATCCTTCACCCTTTTAATGAATGACCAGAAGCTTTTACTGCCCCTAGGAGCAGTAAGAACTTTGGCACGAAGACGCTGCTCGTAAAGAGTTTTCTCACGTCTTAGCACTTTGGCACACGAACCCCTCGCCTTTTTGCGTAGCGAATCAGTATCTGGATTTTTGTTATTACGCCAGATTCTGAATGCTTTCTCTCTGGATCTGACTGCATTTTTGCATATCGAATTAAACCAAGATTTTTATCTGGGTTTAATGGTAGAATTGTTGCATGGGATGAAGGCTTTCATTCCCAGCATTATCACATTTTCGACCATTTTTGCCATGACATCAACATTATTGTCTAGAAAACAAAGCTTCCAATTGAAATGCCTAAAGAAGTCGTTGAGCTTAACCCAACGAGCCTTTCCGTAAATGAATCGGAGCCGCTTCGTAGCTGCTCGAGAAGTGGTAAGAAGCTCTGAGAACGGAAAGGAGGCGAAACGGTACAGTGATCCGAGTTACCGAGAGGCGCAGGGATATCAACTTTGTACTTGTCAGGGTGAGAAGTTAAAAACAGGTCGAGGGTATTATTTTGGTGCCCTTCAACACACGAGATATGGGTTGGACCATTCACTAGGTGCGCAAGATGGTTGTGCGCTGCGAATAACTCCACATTCTGGCCTTCTGGAGTTGAATGGCTGGAATGGCGAAGCCAAGAGGTGTTGTAAACATTGAAAACCCCAGCAACAACGATTTCACTACTCTCAAGGATCTTCGTGATGGAGTCAGAACAAAGAAACATTTTTTCACCAAAGTCCTAATATAAATATTCAAAATGTAATCCAATATTTATTACTTATAATATTGGAGCATTTATTTAAATGACAATTTTTTATTTCTGAACCAATAGAGTTTATTTATTTACTTGAAATCCTACAGTTAAGCTTTAAATTAATAATAGAAAACAATTTCGAAGATCTTAAAAATTAAATCCTTTTGAACGCACAACTGTTCGCATAAAAATGAAAAACAGTCGCACAAAGCCATACAATTTACACCCATTGTGTGATCATAATAAATAAAATGCGAAACAAACCGAGAAGAAAAAACGGTTTTAAAAACCCTTGAATTTGTATTCAAGCAAATAAACATTAAATAAAAAATCAATACAAGTATATATTATGATTTTCAAACAAACAAAAATACACACAAAATTCATGTGAAGTTTTATTTTTTAATTTGCCAAAAAAAAAAAAACACAATGAAAGAGCAATGAATCCTTTCAACTACACATAAAGATTCACACACGTACTCATATCCTTTAACACAAAAAAAAAAAAATAAAATATATTTTAAACCAATGGAATTATCCTTGATTTATTTTAACGACTCTACAAATACAATGAATTGCAAAAATCACAAAAAATGAAGGAGGAGGAGTAGGGAAGAAGGAATAGTTGTGGTAGCAACGTTTGCTGCATATTAAATTGTTCCATATTCAACAATTATTTACTTGCCACAAGTATGAATGGTTAGTATTTTTACATACACACATACATACATATATTCCAACACTTCCATACTACCAACTACAAAAATCTTTTAAGCAATATTCAATATCTCGAAAACAATAAAATGCAGAATACAAAAATTTTTAAGGGAAATTCTTTTATAATCCTCCACTAGAGCAGTAACAATTCTTATTGACAATCAGTTCCATATTGATTTTTGGCACAAAGTGATTCCCGTATTCAAATAATTGAACTGTTAAAAGTCATTCATGTGTAACAAAATGCCTTTGAATGCCGAATACAATTGATTTTTAATAATTTCATTAACACAAATGCATCGCAATACGAATGTGATTAAATGCTGATATATTGGGTGTTCGAAAAAATTTGCTGTAAAATTTGAACAACAATGAAAACACTCTTCTCCTTTTGTACCATCAGAATAATATTAAAAAGCTGTTAGTCTATCAATACCTACGACAGCCAGATTGACTATATACACTCTAAATCATATGATTAGAACCACTTTAATTTCAGGTTTTGGCAGGCATATATTTTTAAGCGTTTCATCTTCAGCAAAAATTTTTGTATCGCAGTAAAGATCATTTTCCTGAGATCGTAGGAACCTTAGCACCTTTACTAGAATTTTCCACGACAGTGTAAAAATGACCTACTTTTCAAAACAAAGTCAGAAAAAGGCAAAAAAATCAATTCATATGATTGGAACCACTTTGCATTTTGAATGTTCGAATTTTTTTTTTTGTTAAAAATGAAAATGAAAACCACAAAAATAAAAAATAAATACAGAATTAAAAAAAAATTTAGAATTTCCAGAAAAACGGTAAATTTTGAAAATTTTCAATAAAAGTAAAAATTTTGAAAAATTCCCATAAAATAGGAATATTTGAAAATTTCCCATTAAAATGGGCAATTTTAAAAATTTCTTGTAAATGGGAAATTTTGAAAATTTCCCATAAAAATGTGAAATTTTGAAAATTTCCCCTAATAAATTTGGAAAATTTCTCTTAAAAATAGGAAATTTTTTTAAATACATATAAACAGGAAATTTTGAAAATTTCACCTAAAAACGGGAAATTTTTAAAATTTCCCATAAAAATGGGAAATTTTGAAAATTTCACCTAAAAAAGGGAAGTTTAAAAAAATTTCCCATTTAAATGGGAAATTTCGAAAATTTTCCATAAAAAAGGGAAATTTCGAAAATTTCCCATGAAAATGGGAAATTGAAAATTTCCCATGAAAATGGGAAATTGAAAATTTCCCATAAAAATGGGAAATTTTGAAAATTTCACCTAAAAAGAGGATATTTTGAAAATTTCACCTAAAAACGGGAAATTTTGAAAATTTCACCTAAAAAAGGGAAATTTTAAAAATTTCCCATTTAAATGGGAAATTTCGAAAATTTTCCATAAAAACAGGAAATTTTGAGAACTTCCCATAAAAAAGGGAAATTTTGAAAATTTTCCATAAGAAAGGGAAGTTTTGAAAATTTCCCATAAAAATGGGAAATTTTAAAAATTTCACCTAAAAACGGGAAATTTTGAAAATTTCACCTAAAAAAGGGAAATTTTAAAAATTTACCATTTAAATGGGAAATTTTGAAAATTTTCCATGAAAACAGGAAACTTTCAAAACTTCCCATAAAAAAGGGAAGTTTTGAAAATTTCTCATAAAAACAGGAAATTTTGAAAATTTTCCATAAGAAAGGGAAATTTTGAAAATTTCCAATAAAAAAGTGAAATTTTGAAAATAGTCCATAAAAAAGGCAAATTTTGAAAATTTTCCATAAAACAGGGATATTTTGATTTTAATAGGAATTTTTCAAAAAATTTCCCTTTTTATGGGAAATTTTCAAAATTTTCCTTTTTAATGGGAAATTTTCAAAATATCCCTTTTTATATGGGATATTTTTAAAATTTCCCTTTTTTATGGGAAATTTGCAAAATTTCCCTTTTTTATGGGGAATTTGCAAAATTTCCCTTTTTTATTTGATATTTTCAAAATTACCCGTTTTTAGGTGAAAGTTTCAAAATTTCCCATTTTTATGGGAAATTTTCAAAATTTTTAAAATTTCATGGCAAATTTTCAAAATTTCACATTTTTATAGGAAATTATTAAAATTTCCCATTTTTATATGAAATTTTCAAAATTTTTCATTTTTATTGGAAATTTTCAAAATTTCCCTTTCTTATGGAAAATTTCACTTTTTTATTTGATATTTTCAAAATTACCCGTTTTTAGGTGAAATTTTCAAAATTTTCCATTTTTATGGGAAATTTTTAAAATTTCCCTTTTTATTGGAAATTTTCAAAATTTCCTTTTTTATGGAAAATTTTCAAAAAAAAAATAATTTTGATCGAAATTCGCCACTAAATTCATAACATTTCTTATTTTTGCTACTAAAAATCCACCTTTGACCCCGATTAAAAAAAGGGCTAAGCTCACCCAATATCAAGGAAAGTTCTAGTGGACACTGTTCAATGACTGGGCAATCAAATTCAGTATTAGCTTTATCAAAAGAAAACTTAAATAAAATTTACTATGCATCTACTTAAATAATGTCCGAAAATTTACTTTTTAGCGAAATTTTACGATTTTAAGTAGCAGGTACGGCGAAACCATACGAGATATCAAACTGAACTTTTTCGAATTTTAATACCACGTCAAAAATAGCGATCAAAAAATTTTAAATTTTGAATATTTTTTTTAACAAAATTTTCTAAAACTTAAAAAGTGAGTTTTGAAAAAGCAAAATTTTAAATTATAAAAAAAAACTATGTAAATTTAATTATATTTTAATAAATTTCAACTATTTAGTACTTATAAGTCTTTAGAAGACAAGGAATGTCTTACCTTGTAATTTCTGTACTCTAAAGTTATTTTTTTTGCTGGATATCCTTAGGCGTGTTGAAAGAAACACGAATTTTCTGGGGCAAATTGCAATTACCTAAAAACTATTACATGAATTTTTAATTTGTATGACACTAATGAAAGCTAATTTAGTTGTTTCTACATCTATTTATTGGTTTTACCAAAGACATAAATTTATTGATTGAAATTTACCAAAAACCAAAAAAAAAAAAACTCCTAATTTTCCCCATACAAATGGGTCCTACAAATAAATGTCCTATGCGCCACCTCAGGACATTGACAAAATTTTTTTCTGAGTACCTTAGGATAAAGTAGAGCATTGATTTTTAACCCAGGATTACCGAATTTTGCTCCACCCTAGTCTGTAATTGTCGTTCAAAAAAACTTTTTTTTGCCCAAGACAATATAGTTTTTGCCAGTTTTTTTCAAAATTTTCTTAAATTCTAGTAAAATTGAGGTTTGATCCATACTTTTCCACCTGACTGACTATATTGAAAGATGATTAAAAGAAATTTGTATATTTTGTTATGTGGCAGAATGCTTGACATAAGACAAATTGTGTATATCCTGGAAATTTTGAATAAACCTATTTTATTTCTATTTGAATGCCAGAACCAGTTTTAGTATAAATATATATATATATATATATATATATATATATATATATATATATATATATATATATATATATATATATATATATATGTATATATATATATATATAGAATATATATATATATATATATATATATATAGAATATATATATATATATATATATATATATATATAGAATGGCTATCTCGAAAACGGCTCTAACGATTTTAATAAAATTTGGATAGTGGGTATCTTTTTTGATGTATAGGTCGAAGAAGAAGGGACTTTTGGAACTTTTACATCTAAGAGGGTAAAAACGGGTAAAAAGGGGAAAAAATCGAAAACGCTATGTCTCCTAAAGTAATAGGTATAGAAACAAAATTAAAATTACGTTTTAAACAGCTTTGAAAATAAGCGGACAGGTGTTTGGTACTTTTTTCAAACTATGTCCGATAGGGGGTAAAAAAGGGTGAAAATAGTTTTTTTGGCACCTTTTTAACCCACTCTTATATTTTAAACTAAAGAATATGGAAAGAAACTTGGTACTGCAATCAATAGATGTAAAAAAAACATGAAACACGTATTTGGTACTTTTTTGATTTTGGAGCCAAAATGGGTAAAAAAGGGATAAAATGATAACTTAACATCTCCAAAGTAATATGAATAGGAACATTATACAGTATGTTAAATGCGTTTTAAAAAAATGTACCGAATTCAATTGGCACCAAAAAAGTACCAAATATACATATGGAACTTTTAGAAATTAGGGAATAAAAAGGGGGAAAAATTAGTATTATTTTAAACAAATGAATGTTTGTCTGTATGTATGTTCTTTATAGAATAGTAAACTGTGAATTTGATTGTGTTATGCTCTTTAGCGAAGATGTTGCGGATAAGCCGGCGAAGGTTTTAAAGTTGATAAGACTAATTTCCGACAGATGGCGCCACTGAAAATTACTAAAAATTAATTAAATCGTAAACTGTACATTTGATCATGCTATGATCTTTAGCAAAGTTGTAGCGCATGAGCCGACGAAGGCTTTTTGTTGGTATGAATAATTTCCGACAGGTGGCGCTACAGAAACTTACTCAAAGTCAATTTAATCGTAATCTGTACATTTAATCATGCTACAATCTTTAACAAAGTTGTTGCACATGAGCCGACGAAGGTTTCTTAGTTGGTATGAAGAAATTTCGACAGGTGGCGCTACTGAAATTTACTCAAAGTCAATTTAATCGTATGCTGTACATTTAATCATGCTATAATCTTCAGCAAAGTTGTTATGGATAAGCCGAAGAAGGTTTATGAATTGGAATAAGCAAAGTCCGACAGGTGGCGCCACAGAAAACTACTCAAAATGAATTAAATCGTAAACTGTGCATTTGATCAGACTATAATCTTTAGCAAAGTTGTTGCGCATGAGTCGACAGAGGTTTCTGTTGATATGAATAATTTCCAAAATTATTCAAAATGAGTTAAACTGTAAACTATGCAAACTATGTGTTGGTCGGACAAAATAAATCAAATAATTTAAAATTAACTGAATATTTCTACAATGTCTTTCCTTTAAATTTATTTTAGCACTTTATAATATAAAATATATAAAAACTTTAAAATTTTCCTCAAAATGCTTATCATAAAACTCTGAGCAAGGCTCGGTCTACCAGGTACTAAAATAAATTTGTCTACTTAATTTAAGAAAATCTACTTTTGTATTCAAATTTAATACAATAAATAATAATTCATTAACAGCAAATCAAAGAAACAACAAAATTTGCAATAAAAGCACGTTAGGGGTGAAATGTAAAGTCTACAAAAGGTGTTGCCTGCTAAAACCATAAATCACCCCATAAATATAGAAAAATAAAAGAAAACTTCAACAACCAGTTGGATGGTTGTTTTATTGATGGCAAAGACACAATTTTATTTCCACCTTTTGTACTCCAAGGACTAGTTTAGAACTTTTACTACTACATATGAGTATTTTGCCCTAACCCATAACATACAAGCCCAAAAATATTTAATAGCTTGTACGTGTAAGAAAAAGGATCTTTTTCAAAACCTTTTCATTTTGTTCTTTTTTTGATAAAAGTCATATTCAACTTCCTGTATTTTTTGAAATGAGTAATTTATAATGTTAATAATTTATTACTTTTATGATTTTTAACATTATTTTATTGTAGAAGTATTTTTCTATGTTAAACTTTTTTATGGCTCTATTTATAAATTTTTTTATTCTATCTTTTATGTATCACTTTGTACATTTATCGCTGGTACTTGTAGAGAATTCCATTTTGAGTTCCAGTTAAATGTGGACTTTATGGTCGTAGAAATTGTTGTAAATCATTAGAAATGTCAACTTGTTCTTCATACTTTATATTTATAAGGAACAGATGTTTTCGGGTATAAAAAAAACAGGACAAAGCGTTTGCCAAAGGGAGAACATTAAGCTAACAAAAGCTAAATGGATTGTATAAAGTTTTTAACATTATTTCCGGGTTTAAATTTACGCAAGAGAACGCAGAGCACTTTATATCCTGTAAAAATATAAGTGGAAAGGGTATTAAATACAAGTTTATATAAATATTTATGTTAGACCAATATTCTAATAATGATGGGATATTCATCGATTAATGATGTTCTTTCGTCTGGAAGATTGTCTAGCTATAACCTCATCTAGGCTAATCGCTTATTTGCTAATAAATGACAAATTATAACAGATATGATGACAAACATTGATATCTAGAAGTTTTACATGCATTAGGCAACACATAAAGTTTCATCGAAATCGGTTTACATTTAACCATAGCTCCCATACAAAAAACTTACGGAAACAGCCTTAATTCCACCTGAAATACACTTAAATGCCAACAAATAATAAACTGTAATAGCTTTGACCACTAAATTTAGCACAATTAATTCTTATGTGAATACCAGCCAGTATGCAAGATTTTGTCACAACCGGTCACCATTTGATTATAGCTCCCATATAAAAAACTTACGGAAACACAAAAATACAAAAAGAAAAGGGGGTTTATGTCCGTCTGTTCGTCAGATAAAAGCGCGATAGCGCCTTAACTAAAATGCTACGGCAACAAAATTTTACAAAAGGAAGTCTTATGTAAATGCCAGTCAGTGTGTATTTTTTACAATCGGTCACCATTTGACCATAGCACCCATATAAAAAACTTACGGAAATACAAAAATACAAAAAGAAAAGTCGGTTTATGTCCGTCTGTCCCTCAGATAAAAGTGCGATAGCTCCTTAACTACTAGAGCTAGAGAGACAAAATTGTACAAAAGTATTTTTGATATGTGACAAAAGTTGTATACTAAAAATGGGCGAAATCGGTTTACATTTAGTTAGAGCTCCCATATAACCCCGCCCTGGGAAACACATGAATGCTGATAAATTGAATATAATTGTAATAGCTATGACGACTAAATTTAGAATAGAGAGGTTTCATGTAACAATTGGTCAGAATATCAAATTTTATAGGAATCGGTCCATATTTGACTATAGCTTTCATATAAAAAACACTCCCGGAAACCAAAAAAAAGTAGCAAAGGCCAGTTAAAAGCTAAATTAAATAGAAACCACGCTTTATATAAATATAAATATCAGCCAGTGTTTAAAATTTTGTTACAATCGGTCATCATTTGGCTATAATTCTTATACGAGTAAATATATAAAATCCCCTTTTTTATACCCACCATCAAAAAGAATGGGGGGATATATATTCTGAATCCCTATGAAATTCTAAAACGATTCAGCGACTTCCGTCTGCCTGTCCGTCTGTCTGTTTGTTGAAATCACGATAACGCCTAAACGAAAGAAGCTCGCTCACTGAAACTTAGTAATAATATTCTTTATCTCTGAAGAAATTTTGGTATTGAAATTGGGCAAAATCGGTTCACATTTGACCATAGCTCCCGTATAACCTCTTCTAGGCTAATCGCTTATGATGACAAAATTAGGTATATAGAAGTCTTACATTAGCCTTAGGCAGCGTGTAAAATTTCATCAAAATCGGTTTACATTTAGCCATAGCTCCCATACAAAAAACTTACGAAAACAGCCTAAATTTCACCTAAATTACACTTAAATGCAAATAAATCTAAAAGTGTAACAAATATAACCACCAAATTTGACACAAGAAAGTCTTATATCAATGCCAGCCAGTGTGCAAAATTTTGTCGCAATCGGTCGCCATTTGGCCTAGCTCCCATATAAAAAACTTACTAAAACACAAAAATTCAAAAAGAAAAGGGGATTTATGTCCGTCTGTCCGTCAGATAAAATTGTGATAGCTCCTTAACTACAAAAGCTACTAAGACTAAATTAGGCACAAGAAAGTCTTATGTCAATGCCAGTCAGTGTGCGAAATTTTGTCACAATCGGTCATCATTTGAACATAAATCTTATATAAAAAACTTATGGAAACACAAAAATACATAAAGAAAAGGTTGCTTATGTCCGTCTGTCCGTCTGTCCGTCAGATAAAAGCACGATAGCGCCTTAGCGAAAAGAGCTAGAGGGACAAAATTTTACAAAAGTATTTTGGATGTCATGAAAAAGATGTGTGTTGAAAATGGACAAAATCGGTTCAAATTTAGTTAGAGCTCCCATATAACCCCGCCCCGGGAAACACATTAATGCTGATAAATTGAATACAATTGTAATAGCTATGACGATTAAATTTAAAATAGGGAAGTTTTATGCAATTTTTGATCAGTTTATCAAATTTTATAGGAATCAGTCCATATTTGACTTTAGCTTTCATATAAAAAACACTCACGGAAACCAAAAATTTTAGCAAAGGCCAGTTAAAAGCTATTAAATTAGAAACTATGATAGTTATGGCCACTGCAAGAATAAGCTCTATATATATACCAGCCAGTGTGTAAAATATTGTTACAATCGGTCAACATTTGGCTATAATTCTTATATATATAATGTCCCCTTTTTATACCCACCATCAAAAAGAATGGGGGTTATATTGAGATTGTCATTCCGTTTGTAATTTCCTTAATATTGGATCAAAAAAAAAACGATATATATTCTGAATCCTTATGAAATTCTAAGACGATTGAGCGATGTCCGTCTGTCTGTCTGTTGAAATCACGATAACGCCTAAACGAAAGGAGCTAGCTCACTGAAACTTAGTAAAAACATTCTTTATCTCTAAGAAATTGAAATTGGGCAAAATCGGTTAACATTTGACCATAGCTCCCGTATAACCTCGCCTACGCTAATCGCATATTTGCTAATAAATATCAAACTATAATAGCTATGATGAAAAAATTTAGTATATAGCAGTTCTGCATAAGCCCTAGGCAGCATATAAAATTTCATCATGAAATCGGTTCACATTTAGTCGTAGCTCCCATACAAAAAAGCCTACGGAAACAGCCAAAATTTCACCTATACACTTAAATGCCAATAAATCTAAAACTATAACAGATATAACCACTAAATTTAGCACGAATAGGTCTTATGTCAATGCGAACCAGTGTGCTAAATTTTGTCACAATCGGTCATCATTTGACAATAGCTCCCATATAAAAAACTTACGGAAACACAAAAATACAAAAAGAAAAGGGGGTTTATGTCCGTCTGTTCGTCAGATAAAATCGCGATAGCTCCTTATTTACAAGAGCTAGAGAGATAAAATTTAGCGAAAGTATTTTCGATATGTTATAGAAATTGTGTGCTGAAAATGGGTAAAATCGGTTCACATTTAGTTAGAGCTCCCATACAACCCTGACTACTAAATTTAGAGCAGAGAAGTTTTAAGCATTTTTCAGTCAGTATGTCAAATTTTATAGAATTCGGTCCATTTTTGACCATAGCTTTCATATAAAAACCGCTCCCGGTCACCACTAAAATGCCACAAACCCCAGTTAAAAGCTATTAAATTATAAACTATGTCAGCTATGGCCACTAAATTTTGCACAAATAAACTTTATATTAATATCAGCCAGTATATAAAATTTTGTAACAATCGGTCAACATTTGGCTATAGTTCTTATATATATATAACATCCCCTTTTTATATCTACAATCAAAAAGATTTGGAGGTACATTCAGTATATTAAGATTGCATTTACGAAATTAGATAGCTATCAATCAATATTAGGTCCAGACTTTATACACGGTACATGCATTCAGAACTTCTAACAAAATATTTGAACCTGCCGTGTTGCTATCAACATGTTTATGGCACTACGAAAAAGCTTATTAATGTAAAACTATATTCGGTTATGAAACAGCATTTCATCCAAGGTAAATACTTGGGAAACCACTTAGATACTTTTAAATGTTGAACTTTAGTAACTATAACACTGCAACCGAATTTAGTCCAAATATATTACCAACAATACCACATTTGGTCAACATTTTGAATTAGCTGCACTCTCGTACAACTTTATGGTGGGTATACAAGATTCGGCACAGCCGAAGATAACACTCTAACTTGTTATATCTACAATCAAAAAGATTTGGAGGTACATTCATTATATTAAGATTAAACCTATGAAATTAGATAGCCATCAATTAATGTTCAGCCCAGACTTTATATATGATGAATGCATTAGGAACTCCTAACGAAATATATGGACCTTCCGTATTACTATTAACGTGTTTAGCCTAACTACATATTAAGCACAACGAAAAGTATTTAACAACTTATTAATGTAAAACTATACCCGGTTATGAGATCGAATTTTGATATTTTGAAATGTTGAACTATAAAGCCAAAGGTTTTACCAAAAATACCAATTAGCTTAGCGATTATTTCAGTTTTGGTCCAGATTTTGAATTAGCTGCACCCTGTTTCTGAATTTAACACAACTTGATGGTGGGTATATAAGATTCGGCACAGCCGAATATAACACTCTTACTTGTTTATATCTACAATCAAAAAGATTCGGAGGTACAAGCAGCATATTAAAATTGCACCAATTTCCAGACTTTATATACGGCATTAGGAACCCCTAACAAAATATTTGGACCTGTCGTATTACTATCAATATGTTTATCCTAACTAAATATTAAAAATAGAACAGCCCAGCAAAACTTTGGTAATGGCAAGTACTCTGATAACTGGTTACCTTGTAACGACTACAACATACCATCCGAATAAATAATAAGTTATTACAGAAGTGCTTATTTGTAATTAAGATGGTAATTTAAACTGAATGGCCCCGGTTCAAATCCCACCAAGGGCAACAATTTTTTTTAGTTTTTTTTTTTTTATTAAAAGAGTCTTTTTAAATGTTTTTTGAATTTTAAGAACTTAAATATTATCTTCTGTAAAAAAAATTGGTAAAACTAACTCACGTTAATGAAAAAATACCATCATGAGTCAATTTTGATTATTTAGGGGATGTTGAATACCAAAAACGATTCTAATTGGTCTTAACTTGGTAAGCCCAACTTATCTGGGTCATCCTTCATCTCAACTGTGGACACACACCTCCTCATGGTATCACCCGGGGAGCTAGTTTAACACCCATTAATATTGTGAGTTAACATGTTCCGAGAGTTGTCCCATAAGATCGATAAAAATGGGTTAGGATTACGGGCTAGTAACCCTCTCTTGAAAAAAAAAAATACAATGAATAGGATAAAATTAGAATTGAAATGTCCCACTACCTAATGTTAGAGGAGGATGTCCGAAACTTCGATAGAAAGACCAAGTAGAGGAACATTTTTCAAAGCTTGGCCTATAAAATTGGAGAATATTCGCACAAGATCGAAATCCATGGAATTCTAAAATATGCTCGGACTTTGACCTTAACAGGTTGTAACATTTAAGTAAGTAAGAGTCAATCTTATATAAAAACGTATACAAAAAAGAAGATTTAAATTGTTTAAGTTTTAAAATAATTTAAAAAAAGTTTTAAAATAATTACAAAAAATTGTATAAAAATATTTTTCCAAAAATTACAACAAAGCAAAAAAAGCAAAAAGCACATGATTTTGGATCTAAAAATAAAAATTGTTTATATTAATTATAAGCTGCTAAGTTTTCAACATATGAAGTAGCTCAGTGGAAGAGTCTCTGCCTAGCAGTCGGAGGGTCTGGGTTCGAGCCCCCATGGGATCATAAAAAAATTTTTGTATTTCGTTTAAAAATATATGTTTTTAATAAAACAACAACAAAAAAGTTGTTGCTGTTGTTGTTGTTGTTGCTTTCAAATTGCTTACCCAAGTCATTACTTTTCTGCAATTGGTAAGTACTTGCCTCCAATGACATCCCCATGTTAATGTAATAACTTAAACAGCGAATGAGTAAGTAGTTCGTGTTCAATAGTTTAACTGTTTAACTCATTATTTGGTAATGAAAAGTTTTACTGGGAGACTATTAATGCTAAACTACACCAGGTTATGAGATTTGCTAAATCTGGCAACGCCATGATGGAATAAGAAAAGAAATAACACAGCTGATCAATAAAGTTAAATTTTGCAGTATAAAAAAAGAAATAAATTGTGAAACTTGTGAAAACAGCTTACTTAGTTGTAAAACTACCTAATTAATATAAAATTTAATTAAATCAAACCAAATATTAACAGAAACATTAAAGCAAAAATTTGGATTATAGTTGGTGATTGTTGTTGCTTTTAAATTTTTAAACGGCAAAAATATCTTTTGTGGTAGTGACACTGTTGGTGTTTGCAACAATTATTTTATTTATATTGTTGTCCTGCTTCAATCGAAGGAACTGGTATTGCTGTATTTGTTTGCAGAACCACCTGTCGTCTTACTTCAATCTAATTACAACCAATACATTTTATTCTCTTATTATTGTTGCGCCTTATAAAACGGTCAAATATATAAATTAAATTTTTTACAATGCCTGGAAAAAAAAACGTTGTGCCAAAAATGCAAAAAAGACATTGGTAAATCTGGAAGTGTCAGATGCAAAAGCTGCGAGTTTTGGTTTCACTTACCTTGTGCCGGAGTGGATGAACAATTCCTAGCCCTTTCTTTAAAAAACAGTGGGGTGTCATATAAATGCAAGAACTGCTTAGATAAACCAGACAATTTTTGTTCGGAAATTAGCCTGGTCAATGAAAAATTGGATAACCTCGCAGTGCAAATATCGAGTAACAAAAATACTATCGACAAAAAGCTTGAACAAATTGTCGTCGATATTAGGGGGGAGTTTGTATCTAGATTTGAGAGACTGGAAGATGTTGTCGCCAACTGTAATGAACTTGTTAAGGGTGTTGATTCAAATGTTGATGTCAAAATGAAGAGATTGGAGGATGAAAACAATACTTTACATCATAGGATGAACAGAACCGATGTAGTTGTTTCCGGATTGCCGCAAGAAATCTCAAATTTAGAGGAAACTGTTAAAAGCCTTTGTTTATTTTATGGCATAACGGTCGGTGATGCAGACATTCAACACGTCTGTTACATGAATAAAAAACAAGCAGTTCTAATTAAATTTTGCAATGTTTCTACAAGAGATAAACTCATGGCAGCATATTATAAAAACCGTTCTTTGAAACTTGATGATATCAATAAAAGTGGAATAACAACTCGGGTATATCTGAATGATCACTTCACCCCGATGGCTTCCAAGATTAATTTTGTTTGCAGACAGCTCTTAAAGAAGAAGAAAATTAAGAAATTTAAGATTTTTAATGCGGACAAACCAAAAGTATCCATAACATATTCTGATGGAAAGGAGACTTTTATGGGATATGAAAGATGTATCAATGAGCTTTACCCAATGTTGGAGGACTGACTTATTTAAACTTTTGTATACTTATTTTGTTATTAACTTTACTTTTATTGTCAGTTAGTTAACTTTTTTGCTTAGCTGTTATATAGCTTATTATTTTTTCATTCTGGAATTAAACAGATCATTTTTATTAACTTTTGTTTTTAGTTACCTTTGGTTCCCCCAATTTTTTACCTTTTACACTTTTATTGATAATGGCTAATATTAATATTGGTCCTACTGTAAGCGATAATACTTTTTTAAAAAACAATTTGAATAGTTTAATGAACAACTTAAACGTTGGTCATGTAAACTGTCAGAGCATTTGCCCATCAAATGGCTCCAAATTACATGAATTGCGTAATGTGATGGACGGTTGTTATTTAGATGTTCTTGGAGTAACAGAGTCTTGGTTTAAACCTTATATTTCCTCTAAGTCTGTTTCTATTCCGGGTTATACTCTGTATAGAAATGATCGACCTGTTCATAATGGACGGGGTGGTGGTGTTTTTCTCTATATTTCTAGTAGATTGGAGAAAAAAAGTTTTCAAATCTACTCAATATAATATTTGTGAGTCCATTTTCGCTGAAATTAAAACTGGCGTAAGTAAAACTTTAATTGGTGTGGTATATTTACCAAGTGATGATACTAATAATTTTAGAGTCTTTGAAGAATTACATAGTAATCTATTTTATCAATATGAAAATATTATTGTTACTGGCGATTTCAATTTAAATCTATATGTAACTGCTAAATCTAATTTTGTTAGAACAATTTGTAATAGAAACAGTTTGTCTATTCATCATAATAATATTCCTACTCATTTTGACGTTAGTCATCAATCATCATCCCTGATAGATTTTTTTATGCTTAGTACTGAAGTAAGAATAGTATTGTCTAATCAGTTTCAATGTCCTTTCTTAAATTCTCATCATGCTTTTATTTTTATTTCAGTTGATCTAAATATAAATAAAAATGATATCTTCTTTGAATATAGGGATTTTAATAACATTGACTTCAATGGTTTAAATTTACTTTTTGATTCCTTTGATTTTTCTTCAATCTACCATACTAATGATGTTAACATTCAAATGAACATTTTAAATTTATTTCTTAATGAAGCTTTTTCTTTTGTACCATTCTCTCGTCGTAAAGCTACTTCTCGTAAAGAAACTTGGATGAATTGCAGACTTGTTAAACATGCTTTGTCAGTGAGAGATATTGCATATAAAGGTTTTATGGACAATCGCACCTCGGATAATTGGAGAATATTTTGTAGGTATCGAAATAAAGCTAAATCTATTATAAGAAAAGTTAGAAGACAAAATGGAATTGATACTTTTGGAAATTCTGATAATACAAATGTTTGGAAAGCGTTGAGGAATGCTGGTTGTTTAAATAGTGATAAGGTTTTTACTGACACTGATATGAATATTGATGAGATTAATGCATACTTTGTTGGAGACTCGGATACTGTTGAGGAAAATTTTGTTTTTGATTATGTTGAACGTAATCCACTTTTCTCTTTCAGCAATGTTTGTGAATTTGAGCTTATGGAAGCGTTTGGTAAAATAAAATCGAATGCTATTGGTGTAGATGGTATTTCATTAAAGTTTTTATCTATTATTTTTCCTTTTATTGGCACACATTTCTTGCATATAGTTAATACTATTTTCACAACATCAGTCTTTCCCTCTTCATGGAAAATTTCTAAGGTTATTCCAATTCCCAAGTCTGGTAATAATTTATCAATAGAAAACTTAAGACCCATTAGTATACTTCCAGTTATTTCAAAAATTGTGGAACACTTGTTGAAAACAAAAATGTTAGAGTACTTAAATAGAGAAAATTTAATTTGTAGCAGTCAGTATGCTTACAGAAAAGGATTTTGTACATCGTCACTTTTGATTGAAATGACTGATTTCATCAGAAAGGACTTAAATGAAGGCAATGTTAGTCTGCTAGTGTCACTTGATCTTTCTAGAGCTTTTGACTGCATTAATCACAATAGACTCATTTTAAAACTACGTGATAAATTCAACTTTTCAAAAACGGCATGTAAACTTTTATTTTCTTATTTAAATGGTCGGTCTCAATTTGTTGATTTTGGAGGTAGGGTGAGTGGGGTACGTGATCTTACCTGTGGAATTCCACAGGGTTCCGTTCTTGGCCCTCTCTTGTTTGTTTTATACTTGAATGACATGATAGATGTTTTTTCGGATACTGAAAAATGTAAACCTTTTATTTTTGCAGACGATGTTCAATTGCTTTTCAGTCGTGATAAACATTTCTTGGATGTTTTAGAAGTTAATACAAACTTCTGCCTTAGAAAAATTTCTTCCTGGATGTCAGAAAATCACTTTAGTATTAACTTGACAAAATCGAAATGTATTGCTTTTGGTAATGTTCATAATTATGATTTTAATATTTTTATAAATAATACTAAACTACAATTGGTTACAAATTTGAGATGTTTAGGAATTATTATTGATGAAAGACTATGTTTCGATAAACATATCGATGCTTTGGCACCAAAAATTATTTCTACTATACGTAGGTTATTTAATGTTAACATTTATTTACCGTTGTATATTAAAAAGAAACAGGCTTTGGCGTTATTAACATCGCAGTTATTTTACTGTTTAGAGGTAACATCTGGTACAATATCTTCATCTTTTTCTAGATTGGAGAAATTACTTAATGTTATTGTTCGCTTTGTTTTCAATGTAAGAGTGCGAGAGCATATATCTCCCTATGTCACACAATTATTGGGATGTTCATTTAGAAAATTTGTTGAATATAGATTGTTATTATTCTTTTATAGACTCATTTTAAGTTCAACTCCACCTAACTTGCGCGAAAATTTTAATTTCTCTAGATCAAGTAGAAATGTTCAGATCATTGTACCACGTATTACTAATTCTATTTTTGTCAGAGTGTCTCGCATATGGAATAGATTACCAATTAATTTAAGAAATTTTGCAGTCTCAACTTATAAATTTAAACAATTACTTTTTCATTCTTTTGTTTAATTTGATTCTTAAACAATAATAATCTGATAATAACTCTAATGTTCCTAAAAAAAAAGCTTACATGGACTTATTTTTAAAAATTTGTATTATACTACATTGCAGTAATATTTTATTACTTTTTGGTTGGGGGACCATAGTTTCTAGATTGTTTTTCAATATTTAATTAATAATATTTATGAATTAATGTATAAACATATTTTATGGCATATGAATTTGTAATCTCTGTAATATTCAGTATTAATATTTATTGTATAATATTAGTATAATTGGCCAAATGTGGCTTTGAATATTACAAAAATGAAATAAATAAATAAATAAATAAATTTTGTACAAATTAAATACTTTTAAATGTTGAACTATAAAGCTCCTGCAACTGAATTTAGTCCAAATATTTTGCTAAGATACCAACTAGCGTAATAACATTTTTCGAATTTGGTCCACATTTTGAATTAGCTGCACCCTCGTAGATATATCAGAGATATTTCTAAATTTAACACAACTTGATGGTGGGTATACAAGATTCGGCACAGCCGAATATAACACTCTTACTTGTTATAGTTCTTATGGGTGGACTTGCGGGACATGTATTAGATACTTACGAGTAGGAGTATCAAAATTATAGGTAAACAGTTAACGACATTTTGGAACTCTTATAGTATATTAAAGTAGTCATGACATTGAGTATTGCCGGCACAATAACGAGAGCGTTGTTGATGACACTTAATTTAGTTTGATCAAATATTTACTTTTATAAGGCCTCAAGTAAAAGAGCTATTAAAAAATAGTTGAAGTTTTTAAATACTAACCTACTAAATAAAGTACGATAGTGCTATTACAATGAATTAAACCGTTATTGTTTACTTCTGTATTAACTTTTAAACTAATTTTCTATAATTTATTATCACATTTTCTTATGTGAAAATATTATGTTATTATATTGTATGTTTCACTGTTTACGTTTACTTCATTGAAAAGTGTCAAAATGCATTGACATTATGGAAGAAGAGAAAGTTACAATGTGCGTTAGGTGATGTTTGGCTGCCTGTCTAAACTGTCAACAGGATGACATTTTTAAGCACTGGTAATTAAAATAGAAATGACATGACATGGCTCTTGTATGGCTGTCAATAAACATTACACGTCCTAGAATGTGTGAAATATTTTGTGACTACATTTAGAGAGATTTCCCTCAAATTACAAGCAAATCATTTTTTTTATACAAAATAGACATTAATCTGGTCGTACTAAGTAACAGGAAATGTTAACAAAAATCAACTAATTAGAGATTTCAATTATTTTATAATTAAATGTCTTTGCGGCCAAAATGTTGGAAAAATACATTCGCAACCGCAATTGAATTAATTTGAAAAGTACAACCAAATAATTTGGAAGCAAGTGTTGGCTTAAATTTAAATTACAAAATTTTTGTGAAACAAAATTGATTAAAACATTTTATCAGGAGTTGAATTTTATTACATTTAATCTTAAGTACTTAAAATCAGAGTAGAAAATCTTTTGATTTATGATACTAGAGTAAAAAGTCATAAAGGGACCTATATGTTTTCTTTTGGTGCTATTTTATGTACTCTTTACTCGTAGCTAAAGATTTAACACCCAAAAATTGTCAATAAAAATTTGTTGTTTTTAATGGTTTTATAAGAAAATGTGCTATTAAAATAATACAAGGCCAAAGTATCAGCATTTTTTATGTACATATGTACTTCTATACAATATAATATAATAATTTATTTTGGGATATGTTTAATATACAAATTTTTTGTAACTTTGACATTTGACAAAATTCATAGATAATAGGTCTGTTTCTTTACTTTCTGAGTGAGTTCCTGCAAATGAGAGTAATTTAGAAGTTACTCTCCCAAATAGCAAAACTAACATAGAAGTACGGGAACACAAAACACCTAAATTTAAGTCCACAATTGATCTAACTTGAAAAATATCCAAAGAAATGTTTTTAAACCCGTTAAAAACATTTCAGTTCTTCTATATTTTATTTTTTATAACAATTTTTCAGAATATTTGTTTGTTTTTTATTCATAAATATTTTTTTGAAAATTTTGAAATGTTTGCCAGGAAAAATTTTTCTGGCAAAAAAATGTAAATTATTGTAAGGAGAAAATTTTATAATTTTTTCAAATTCGTTCTCAATTACAGTTTTTTTAGTACAGGAACACTTAATTGTAATTTCTGATAAAAACTTGTACAGTATTGGGAGTTCTGGAACACAGCTAATATACCCTATAATATGTTCTTTATATTATTTAGTAGCATTAGATTCATTCGTTTACGTTAAAATTTGTACAAATTATTACAAAATATTACGGAAAGTCGTTCGCTTACCCAAAACTCAGTAAGAGGGGAAATGAAAACAGAGAGAATTTTTGAGAAAAATTGACAGTGCCTGTAAAAGTTCAGTAACAACAACAACATGAATAAACAAGTAAGAGTGTTATATTCGGCTGTGTCGAATCTTATGTACCCACCATCAAGTTGTGTTAAATTCAGAAACAGGGTGCAGCTAATTCAAAGTCTGGACCAAAACTGAAAAAAACGCTAAGCTAATTGCTATTGTTGGTAAAACCTTTGGACTAAATTCGGTTGCCGTAGCTTTATAGTTCAACATTTAAAAATATTTTAGTGGTTTCCCCAGTATTTACTTTGATCAAAATTATGAGACCGAATTTTGATCAAAGTAAATACTGGGGAACCGGGTATAGTTTTATATTAATAAGTTGTTAAATACTTTTCGTTAATATGTAGTTAGGCTAAACACGTTAATAGTAATACGGCAGGTCCATATATTTCGTTAGGAGTTCCTAATGCATTCATCATATATAAAGTCTGGGCTGAACATTGATTGATGCCTATCTAAATTCATAGGTGCAGTCTTAATATAATGAATGTACCTCCAAATCTATTTGATTGAAGATATAAAAAAGGGATGTTATATATATAAGAATTATAGCCAAATGTTGACCGATTGTAACACAATTTTACACACTGGCTGGTATATATATAGAGCTTATTCATGCTAAATTAAATGGCAATAACTATCATAGGTTCTAATTTAATAGCTATTAACTGGACTTTGCTAAAATTTTTGGTTTCCGTGAGTGTTTTTTATATGAAAGCTAAAGTCAAATATGGACTGATTCCTATAAAATTTGATAAACTGATCAAAAATTGCATAAAACTTCCCTATTTTAAATTTAATCGTCATAGCTATTACAATTGTATTGAATTTATCAGCATTAATGTGTTTCCTGGGGCGGGGTTATATGGGAGCTCTAACTAAATTTGAACCGATTTTGTCCATTTTCAACACACACTTTTTTTTAAAGATATCCAAAATACTTTTGTAAAATTTTGTCCCTCTAGCTCTTTTCGTTAAGGCGCTATCGTGCTTTTATCTGACGGACAGACGGACATAAACAATCTTTTCTTTATGTATTTTTGTGTTTCCATAAGTTTTTTATATGGGAGCTATGGTCAAATGGTGACCGATTGTACACTGCCTGACATTGATATAAGACCTCCTTGTGCTTAATTTAGTCTAACTAGCTCTTGTAGTTAAGGAGCTATGACGATTTTATCTGACGGACGGACGGACATAAATCCCCTTTTCTTTTTGAATTTTTGTGTTTTCGTAAGTTTTTTATATGGGAGCTAGGTCAAATGGTGACCGATTGCGACAAAATTGGTGGCTGGCATTGATATAAGACTTTCTTGTGCCAAATTTAGTGGTTATATCTTATATACTTTTAGATTTATTAGCATTTAAGTGTATTTTAGTTGAAATTTAGGCTGTTTTCGTAAGTTTTTTGTATGGGAGCTATGGCTAAATGTGAACCGATTTTGATGAAATTTTATACTGCCTAGGGCTAATGTAAAACTTACATATACTAAATTTTATCATCATAGCTACTATAATTTGTCATTTATTAGCAAGAAGGCAACCCACTAGAATTGGACCACATATATTATCGTTGAGAACTATACCTTTGAGTTTCGAAATCAAAAATACTTTTCAACGGACGTAACTTTAACCTAAGCAGACAGCTAAGGAAAAAAATCTAACACTATCCGTGTTACTAAATAGCATATGAAGGTATTCTTGGAGTTTTTGAAAGAAAGTTTTTTAAAAAAATGTTTGAACCAGTCTGAGTCATACGCTAAATTCGACATAGTAAAACGCATTAAACAACATAGGCTAGTTCGGCAAAGCCATGTTGTGCGAAAGGTTGAAAATACTTCACGAAGAAAAGTGTTTAAACTGATCCAAAGGTGCGTCCAAAACATTGATGGAAAGACCAAAAAGTAGAAAATCTTTCAAAACTTGGCCTACGACATTTGAGAATATGCGGACAAGATCGAAGCATATAGAATTCTGAAATATGCTTGTCCTTTGACCTTAACAGGTTATAAATATAGGCCATTTAAGTAAATAATTAGGTATTTTCTTGTGCATTGTTACTTCCAAAGTAATGTTCTCAGGCCTTAAGAGAATGCCCTCGAAATCAACTACTTTTAGAAAGAAGGAAACATTTATTTTAGTATGAAATATCGTACATTTATGTTTTTATAATTAAGACCAGCACTCAGGGATGTCCCCTACTAATGCATTTTCTTTGAACTAGTAAAATATGTAATAAAGGGAGATAGATGGAGCAATGTTTGGGGATATTTTATTTAAATTTTCCTATATTGCATTTGGCATTTTCGATCTGTCTAAATTGGGGATAATCCTCCTGAAGAGATGGCTTAACCAACCATCGAAACGCGTCGAGGAATTTGGTTTCTCCGCAAACATTTTTTGGCTTTTTATCAATAAATTGGTCTGTTACATTAATAAATAAATGTAACAGATTAGGGATCAAATGCGAATACTCTTCTTTTTGAAAGGAAAACTTTTGTTTAAAAAAAAGTTCCACATGAGTTGTAATGAGTTGTTAGGTCTCTCCTGGCCAATCGATCACGAAGAGATGAGCTGTAGCAGATTAATGTGTGTTATTTATGAAAGTTCGGTTTTCGTAAACAAATAACTTTCCGTGGGATGTAATAAGTAGATCCGACGGAAGTTAGTATATTTTACACCCCAGATTTGGGGTTTTGGCCGTAAAGTTGGGGATATTAAATCTTGAAAAAGGCGAAAAAATTTGGTTTGGGGCTTGGGGATTCACTCAAATTTGTTGGGGATTTTTTGGGGAAATTATAACTTGTGAATTTAAAACTTCATATTTTATTAACAAAGGAAAATAGTTTGTAATAAAGAATGATTCGTTTCTTGATATATGGGTCAGAATTCGAAAATAAACTACCAAACTGTTAATCTGTCAAGTCAAGAAAGGTACATTTAAAAATAAATTGTTTTAATTATAAAAAGAAAAAAAATATTAAATGAAATGACATTACGTTTACCAGATAATTTGAATATTTTCAGGCAAGAAATACTTTGACATGCAAAAATGTATAAAACCAATATCTCAACTAAATTCAGTGATCGAGAATGTCTATGTCTATGAAACTCAATGGAATAAACTTTCTTTCACAAATTGGAATACCATATTCGAAATGCCGTCAATCTTAATTGAATTTTGACAATAAATTTCAAGATGTTGCCAGTACAAATCACTATAAAGAACATGGTCAATCAGTCTTGAATATGTTAGTCCCAGTTTACATTGTACAATCTTTATCGCTGCGATTTTTGTCGTTCTTTCTTTAAAATTGCATTTGCGCTTAAATTGTACGATTTTTGTCGCCGATATTTTTTATTTACATATGCATAGGTACATAATTTTTGACATTTTCTTTTTTAAGTATATTCGTGTGGTAAAAAAAACAATACATTTGTGCTCAAACAAGTATTTTTCGTGTAAAGGAAATTGTTTTTCGAAATGGATATTGATAAATTGATAAGTTTACAAATATTTTTTATTTTATATTTAATTCAATTGAAAATAAAGTCACTTGAACGTGAGCACTCATGAATAAGAAAATAAAACAAGTGTCAAAATATACTTGCAGCTAACTTTACGATTAAAATTACGAATTGGGGAATAAACGAATTGCAAGAGTACATGCATATGTGTACTACTTTTAGTTTCTCTCTTCCCCTAGTATTTTTACTCCCCCTATTTTCCCACAAACTAAGAATTGCAACGACAAAAGTTGTACAATGTAAACTGGGGCTTAGAGGTTCCTACAAGCAATGTCTGTGTAGAGCGAGTATTTTCAGTTATGAGTTTAACAACAAAACATAACAATAACCAAATTTATTGTCAAGAATTTCAACCGACAACTGAAATGTTAGCAAATTCAATTCAATATAGTTAGTGCTGTTCACACACATCATTTTTCATTCTCTTGGTCTGTTTTTCCTTTACATAAATATCTTTTGAATATGCATTCACACACGAACATTTTCTTCATCAGATTCAATTCAATTTTTCTCAAATTTTACACAAATTTTCAAAATTTTCGTAAGCGTGTTATCAATTTCAATTCCGTCAAATTTTCTGACTTCATGAGCCAAACTTACACCAGTCAAGTTAAAGTAAACTTATGTATAGTTTTACTCATCTAATTTTCAAGAATTTATGATTCGGAAGTTTACGAAATACTAGATTTCTAATATTTTATTATTTAAATTTGTAATGATTGTAAGCATATAAAACTATTCGATCTCTTCCTTTAAATTAATCAAATACGTTTTTTTATGAATTTATGAATTGGGGATTTTTAGGGCTAAAACTTTTAAAATTTGGGGATGGTGACCAAAAAGTATCTGGCAGCCCTGGCTGTGCCGAATCGTATATACCCACTATCAAGTTGTGTTAAATTTAGAAACACTAGTTGTAATTGTTGGTAAAATATTTGGACTAAATTCGGTTGCAGTAGCTTTATAGTTCAACATTTAAAAGTATCTAAGTGGTTTCCCTAGTATTAACTTTGCACAAAATTTAATCTCATAACCGGGTATAGTTTGGCATTAATATATATGCAATATATAATTCCCCGACAACATTCCAATTGGAACAAGGGGTTCTTCTCTCAGACAATGAGCAGCATCCGATAACGACAGATCCGAACGGTAAATGCATTAGTAAGAGAAGTTTTACATAACAAGTGGCTAGCTGAGTTTTGAGGTGAGCCGCCGCTTTTTTGATTTTTTTTTTTCAAGTGGATCTGGCCGGGGATTGTACTTGGCACCTCTGGTATGCCAGGCGGATGACTAAGCTGCTATACCACGGCGGTTCACTGTGGTTTAGCATTAATAATCTGTTGAATACTTTTCGTTAAGCTTCATATTTATTTAGAATAGAGATATTGATAGTAATACGACAGGTCCATGTATTTTGTTAGGACTTCCTAATGCATCTACCGTACATAAAGTCTGGACATTGGTGCAATCTTAATATGCTGATTGTACCTCCGAATCCTTTTGATTATAAATATAAATTGGGGATAATAGCCAAATGTTGACCGATTGTAAAAAAATTGTACACACTTGCTGATATTTAATGGCCATAGCTGCCATAGTTTCTAACTTAATAGCTTTAAGCTCTCCTTTGCTATAATTGTATTCAATTTATCAGCATAAATGTGTTTCCCGGGGCGGGGTAAAACTGAAGCTCTAACTAACTGTGAAGCAATTTTGTCCATTTTCGATACACAACTTATTCAAGGCATCAAATATACTTTTGTCTCTCTAGCTCTTTTCGTCAAGGCGCTATCTCGCTTTTATCTGACGGACAGACGGACATAAACCCCCTTTTTTATACCCACCATCAAAAAGAATGGGGGGTATATTGAGATTGTCATTCCGTTTGTAATTTCCTTAATATTGGCTCAAAAATCAAAAACGTTATATATTTTGAATCCTTATGAAATTCTAAGACGATTGAGCTATGTCCGTCTGTCTGTTGAAATCACGATAACGTCTAAACGAAAAGAGCTAGCTAACTGAAACTTAGCAAAAACATTCTTCATCTAAAGAAAATATTGGTATTGAAATTGGGCAAAATCGGTTAGCATTTGACCATAGCTCCCGTATAACCTCGTCTAGGCTAATCGCTTATTTGCTTATAGATGACAAATTATAACAGTTATGATGACAAATTTGGTTTCTTGAAGTTTTACATAAGCACGTAGCGCGTATAAAATTTCATCAAAATCGGTTCACATTTAGCCATAGCTCCCATACAAAAAACTTACGAAAACAGCCTAAATTTCACAAAATACACAAGTATAACAGATATAACCACAAGAGAGTCTTATATCAATGCCAGCCAGTATGCAAAATTTTGTTGCAATCGGTCACCATTTGACCTAGCCCCCATATAAAAAACTTACGAAAACACAAAAATTCAAAAAGAAAAGGAGATTTATGTCCTTCTGTCCGTCAGATAAAATCGTCATAGCTCCTTAACTCCAAGAGCTAGTAAGACTAAAGTACGCACAAGGAAGTCTTATGTCAGTGCCAGCCAGTGTGCAAAATTTTGTCACAATCGGTCACCATTTGACCATAGCTCCCATATAAAAAACTTATGGAAACACACAAATACATAAATAAAGGTTGTTTATGTCCGTCTGTCCGTCAGATAAAAGCACGATAGCGCCTTAACGAAAGAGCTAGAGGGACAAAATTTTACAAAAGTATTTTGGATATCTTGAAAAAGATGTGTGTTGAAAATGGACAAAATCGGTTCAAATTTAGTTAGAGCTCCCATATAACCCCGCCCCGGGAAACACATTAATGCTGATAAATTGAATACAATTGTAATAGCTATGACGATTAAATTTAAAATAGGGAAGTTTTATGCAATTTTTGATCAGTTTATCAAATTTTATAGGAATTAGTCCATATTTGACTTTAGCTTTTATATAAAAAACACTCACGGAAACCAACAATTTTAGCAAAGGCCAGTTAAAAGCTATTAAATTAGAAACTATTATAGCTATGGCCACTAAATGCAAGAATAAGCTCTATATATATACCAACCAGTGTGTAAAATTTTGTTACAATCGGTCAATATTTGGCTATAAGTCTTATATATATAACATACCCTTTTTATATCTACAATCAAAAAAATTTGGAGGTACATACATTCATTATATTAAGATTGCACCTATGAAATTATATAGGCATCAATCAATGTTCAGCCCAGACTTTTTATATGATGAATACATTAGGAACTCATAACAAAATATATGGACCTGCCGTATTACTATTAACGTGTTTAGCCTAACTACATATTAATCACAACGAAAAGTAAAGTGTGTTCTAAAAGAAATATGCATTTACTATTTTAGACAAAATTTATCCATAGTGCAAGAAATAATTTATTTTTTGATCAGGTTAGTTTCTATAGATATGTCAGATACTATTATTTTAGAAATTATCAATTTTCAATAGTTATTTCAATCAAAATGGACTGCGAAAAAAAAGTTCGTGAAAATATAATTAAAACTTTTCAAAAAAATCCGTCATGGACTTTTAAAAAAAATAGCTAAAAATTTGAAAGTTGACCCTCGAACGGTTTCTAATGCCATCAGACGGTATAAGGAAAACCTGAGCATTGAAAGAAAACCTGGATCAGGGAGGAAAAAAGGTCCTACAGATATTGGTAAGGCAAAAGAAGTCGAAGAGCGCCTAACACTTCTTTAAGAAAAGCAGCTCGTACGGTGAAATGTTCTACGAATTTTGCACATAGAGTCAAAGCTTATGCTGGACTGAAGACATACAAAGTTCAAAAGGTTCCAGATCGCAATGCTATAAAGAACTTAGAAGCAAAAAAACGAGCGAAAAAACTGAAGTCTGATTTTATAAAAAAATACACCTGTTGTGTGATGGATGATGAAACATACGTACTGGCAGACTTTTCTCAACTTCCTGGTCAAGATTTTTATGTTGCTGATAAACGGGGTAATGTTTGGCAAGAGTTTCGCACAAAAAAACAAACAAAATTCCCTAAGAAGTTTCTCGTGTGGCAAGCTATTTGCAGTTGTGGCAAAAGAAGTAAAGTATTTGTGGCATCTGGCACAATAAACACAGAAATTTATATAAAGGAGTGCCTACAAAAACGGTTGTTACCCTTTTTAAGAGAGCACAGAGTGACTACATTTTTTTGGCCCGATTTGGCATCATGCCATTATGGAAAAAAGGCACTTGAGTGGTACTCAAAGAATAATGTCATTTTTGTACCACGAGAGGCAAATCCACCTAACTGTCCAGAACTTCGGCCTGTGGAAAGGTATTGGGCTCTGGTAAAAAAGGAATTGAAGAACACAGGAAAGATTTCGAAGAACATGTCCGATTTTAAGCGCAGGTGGAACACATGCTCCAAAAAGGTATCAGAAGCAACTGTAAAATCTTTAATGGGAGGGTTTCCGAAAAAAGTCGATAAATTTGCAAAACCCGAGTACTAAGTAAACATTTTAATGCCAAATGATTTTGTATAATATGTCATTATATTTGCGTATTTTGTAGAGTTTTTATATTAAAAGGTTTGATTTTTATTTAAGAAAATCCAACTACAAATTTTATTTAGAGCACTCTTTATTTAACAACTTATTAATGTAAAACTATATCCGGTTATGAGACCGAATTTTGATCAAAGTAAATACTGGGGAAACCACTAAAATATTTTTAAATGTTGAACTATAGAGCTACGGCAACCGAATTTAGTCCAAAGGTTTTACCAACAATACCAATTAGCTTAGCGATTTTTTCAGTTTTGGTCCAGATTTTGAATTAGCTGCACCCTTGTAGATATATAAGATATGTTTCTAAATTTAACACAACTTGATGGTGGGTATATAAGATTCGGCACAGCCGAATACAACACTCTTACTTGTTATTTGTATTTTTGTGTTTCCGTAAGTTTTTTATATGGGAGCTATGGTCAAATGGTGATAGATTGTAACAAAATTTTGCACACTGGCTGGCGTTGACAGCCAGTGCTAAATTTAGTGGCAGTTTACAGTTTATCATTTATTGACATTTAAGTGTATTTTAGATGGAATTTAGGCTATTTTTGAAGGCTAGTTTTTTGTATGAGAGCTATTGTTAAATGTGAACCGATTTCGATGAAATTTTATATGCTTATGTAAAATTTTTATTATTTTAAAATCATAGCTGTTATAATTTGTCATTTATTAGCAAATCAGAGATTAGCCTAGACGAGGTTATACGGGAGCTAAGGTCAAATGTGAATCGATTTTGCCCGGTTTCAATACCAAAATTTTCCAAGTAGTGAAGAATATTTATGCCAAATTCCAGTGACCTATATCCTTTCGTTAAGGTTTTATCGTGCCGATTCGTATTCGATTCGATTAAGGTGGGTTTTAGTTTAAAAAAGTTATGACTAGAAATTGACGTGGTAGTAAAAAACTTCAGAATTAACATTTAGGAGTTTTAACCTCTAATTCATAAATGAAAAATAAAAATGATGCCGCATAAAATTTCTGCAATAAGCCTTTGGTAATTATAATGCCGCGGCTGGCTCGAATAAAGCCAATTCTACAGGTCCAATTTTCAACTACTTTTTCGAGCATATGGGGCCGTATGTTGGCAATAACGCCACGAATGTTGGCTTCCAAGTCCCCTAACGTTTCTGGTTTGTTGGCGTAGACGAGCGACTTCACATGTCCCCAAAGAAAATAATCCAGTGGTGTCAAATCGCACGATCTTGGTGGCCAATTGACAGGTCCATTCCGCGAAATTATGCGCTCATCGAATGTTTCCTTCAATAAATCAATTGTGACGTGCGCTGTGTGGCATGTAGCGCCGTCTTGTTGGAACCACAACTCATCCACATTCATGCCATCCAATTGGGGAACAAAATAGTCGGTTATCATGGCTCTATACCGTTCTTCATTTATGGTAACTGACTCTCCAGTATTATTTCGGAAGAAGTATGGCCCAATGACTCCACCAGCCCATAGAGCACACCAAACAGTCAGTTTTTGTGGATGTAATGGCGTCTCAAGGGTCTCATGTGGATTCTCTTCACTCCAAATGCGGCAATTTTGCTTGTTGACGTAGCCATTCAACCAAAAATGAGCCTCATCACTGAACAAAATTTTGCGATGAAAATCAGCATCGAGATACACCAAAATCACGACGCATTGCATGGTCTCGCGGCTTTAATTCTTGCACAAGCTGGATCTTGTAAGGTCGCAAGCCAAGATCTTTGCGCAAAATCTTCCATAAAGTTGATGGACAAAGCTCCAATTGCTGTGCACGGTGGCGAATCGATTCACTCGGGTCCTCTTCAACACTTTGCTCTACAGCGGCAATTGTTTCTTCGGTGCGCACTGTTCGACGTCGCTGCGGATGCGTATTATCACATAGAGTAAACGTAGTGCGAAAACGATCCATGGTTAACCGAATTAATTGCTCTGATGGACGATTATGTCGACCATAAAATGGACGGAGCTTGCGGTAAACTTCGCGAACTGAACCATTATTTTCGAAATAAATTTGCACGATTTGCAAGCGTTGTTCTTTTGTCAACCTGTTCATGATGAAATGGCAAACCAAACTAAATATTAATCACTTGACAGCTCAAAATGGCCGCCAGTTAAAAAAGTGATGCCAACTTAAAGTTCTATATCTCAATTAAAAACAATATAATGGTTTCATGATTTAGGGGGTTGGATTTGATCTACACATAGAAAATTGTTTATTGTAACTTAAAGTAAGTTTTCTTATCGGAAATAAAATCGAGCTAATCTCTACTTAAATGTTATGTTTTAATTAACAATTTTTAGTAGTGTATCATTAGTTCCAAAAGACCCATAATGAAAACATTTAGTTTATGACTTTAAGATGCTTTAAAAATTTTATATTATTTTTTGGTTATTTACGAGCTATTGTCTATCACTGAAAATTTACGCATTAATAAATTTATGTCATTTCATTGGTAATAAAAAACATTTTATTGATTTCAGTCTTAAAGCGAAAAATCATTGTACTGGTACATGAACTGCTAGGAGGCATCATAAATTTTCAAAAGAAAGCCATTTCATTATTCTTTTTCCCTATTTGAGCTTGAAAAAAAAATGAAACAAAAGGAAAATAATGTGTGATCACAAGTTTGATGCTGATACTGGAGACCATAGAGGGTCATGTTATTTTAATGATTGGAACTAATTATGGGTATTTTATGTGATGGCATCCACAGATACAGTTTATTGTTATTTTCTCACCCACTTTAAAATTACTATGAATTAGTCGAGAATGATTATAAAAATTCATTGCTGTTCAAATAATCGTATATAATAGTGGTCGTCTTTAGATCTATGTATAAGTATCTGTTTTTATTTGCAATCCAAATATACATACTTTCATATATTCTTGGTCCAACTGTTCTTGCTAGAACAAGTGGAAATGGTATTTGGTCGTAAGGAAGAGCAAAACTAGGAATGCATTTTATAGTTTTCTTAGTTATGAGTTTCCTATGGCTTTATTCATTGTTCTTGAATGAACTCGTAAAAGTAAAATGAAAGGATAAAGAAAGAAAAAGCAACAGAAATTCATAAAAATAAATATCACAACAATTTAATGAACCATTAAATGGCGCTTTTTTGCGCAATGACGACGTTGGCAATATCATCAAGACAGGGTTGTTGGTTTCTATAAGTTCCATTTTAATGTTGAATTTTTTTTTCTGCCATTCTTCAATACTGCATCATATGGGACCCAGCTCCACATAAACAGACCGACAAACGACGTATACCCAGTTACATTCCTATACAAAACAGAACTAAGTCAGTTGAATATTGTCATCATTAATCACCAACAATAATGAACTTCCGCTTTTACAGCTCCGATTACTTTGAATCAAGATATAACCATAAACTAACTATTTTCCAAATGCAGAAGTTTAAATAAATGGATTTTATGAGAGCAAAAATTAACAAAAAAAAATATATATATTTTTTTACTTAGGTACTAGAATAACACGTTCAAATTGCTGAATCTATTTTCCTTTTTATACCCACCATCAAAAAGAATGGGGGGTATATTAAGATTGTCATTCCGTTTGTAATTTCCTTAATATTGGCTCAAAAACCAAAAACAATGTATATTCTGAATCCTTATGAAATTCTAAGACGATGTCCGTCTGTCTGTCTGTTGAAATCACGATAACGCCTAAACGAAAGGAGCTAGCTCATTGAAACTTAGTAAAAACATTCTTCATCTCTGAGAAAATTGGTATTAAAATTGGGCAAAATCGGTTCACATTTGACCATAGCTCCCGTATAACCTCGTCTAGGCTAATCGCTTATTTGTAAATAAATGACAAATTATAGCAGCTATGCTGATAAAATTTGGTATATAGAAGCTTTTCGGTTCACATTTAGCCATAGCTCCCATACAAAAAACTTACGAAAACAACCTAAATTTCACCTAAAATACACTTAAATGCCAATAAATCTAAAAGTATAACAGATATATATCAATGCTAGCCAGTGTGCAAAATTTTGTCGCAATCGGTCACCATTTGACCTAGCTCCCATATAAAAAACTTACGAAAACACAAAAATTCAAAAAGAAAGGGGGATTTATGTCCGTCTGTCCGTCAGATAAAATCGTGATATCTCCTTAACTACAAGAGCTAGTAAGACTAAATTAGGCACAAGAAAGTCTTATGTCAATGCCAGCCAGTGTGCAATTTTGTCACCATTAGACCATAGCTCCCATATAGAAAACATATGGAAACACAAAAATACATAAAGAAAAGGTTGTTTATGTCCGTCTGTCCATCAGATAAAAGCACGATAGCGCCTTAACGAAAAGAGCTAGAGGGACAAAATTTTACAAAAGTATTTTGGATGTCTTGTTGTGTGAAAATGGACAAAATCGGTTCAAATTTAGTTAAAGTTCCCATATAACCCTGCCCCGGGAAACACAATAATGTTGATAAATTGAATACAATTGTAATAGCTATGACGATTAAATTTAAAATAGGGAAGTTTTATGCAATTTTTGATCAGTTTATCAAATTTTATAGGAATCAGTCCATATTTGACTTTAGCTTTCATATCAAAAAATAAAAATTTTAGCAAAGGATAGTTAAAAGCTATTAAATTAGAAACTATGATAGCTATGACCACTAGATTTTGCGAGAATAAGCGCTATATATATACCAGCCAGTGTGGAAAACTTTGTTACAATCGGTCAACATTTGCTTATAAGTCTTATATATATAACATCCCCTTTTTTATATCTACAATCAAAAAGATTTGGAGGTACATTCAGTATATTAAGATTGCATTTACGAAATTAGATAGCTATCAATCAATATTAGGTCCAGACTTTATATATGATGAATGTATTAGGAACTCCTAACGAAATATATGGACCTGCCGTATTACTATTAACTATTTTAATGAAAAGTATTTAACAACTTATTAATGTAAAACTATACCCAGTTATGAAACTAAATATATTTTTAAATGTTGAACTATAAAGCTACGGCAACCGAATTTAGTGCAAAGGTTTTACCAACAATACCATTTAGCTTAGCGATTTTTTTAGTTTTGGTCCAGATTTAGAATTAGCTGCACCCTTGTAGATATATGAGATATATTTCTAAATTTAACACAACTTGATGGTATATAAGATTCGGCACAGCCGAATATAACACTCTTACTTGTTTTAGTTTAAATAATTCACACATAGTTAACAAGTACTTACCTACTTAAATGGCCTTTATTTACAATTTGTTATGGTCAAAGGCCGAGCATATTTTAGAAAGAACCGTTGCTTGGTATCCAACATCACCAATAGTTAACAAGTCTTCTTCTTCTGTTATCCTTGAGTCCCAGTGGATCATAGGGTCTCAAATATATAGCTAACAAGTAAGAAAGTTCTATTTTCGTCAAGACCCTATACAACCGAGGTTAAGTGAGGGCCAAATCAACGCTCTCATGTCATCGTTAACGTGAGAGTGGTATAAATATTTTAACTATATTAAGTTTTTGGATGAGCCTTAAAAATGAACGGACATTAATTTCATATCTCTATTACTTCTGGTTTTACCGTTATGAGATGTTGCTTATAAGCAACATTAAGCATTGAAAGTATATTTAACAACAAAAACGAATATTTTTTTCATGTTATTTCTATTGATTTCATGTATAATATGGAACATAACTTCTTTTTATACGAACCATCAAAAAGAATGTGGGGTATATATGTAATGGGTGTTTTTTTTAGAGGTATAGAACTTCGAATTGAAATAAAATACAAGAAAATCGTTTTAATGTCCATCAGTTTGGCTTTATTGGAAGGATAATTTTATGCCATTAATGTTTAAGTATGATTTCGGGCATGTGGCCGCCGCGGCTGGCTCGAATAAGGCCAATTCTACAGGTCCAATTTTCAACTACTTTTTCGAGCATATGGGGCCGTATGTTGGCTATAACGCCACGAATGTTGGCTTCTAAGTCCCCTAACGTTTCTGGTTTGTTGGCGTAGACGAGCGACTTCACACATCCCCAAAGAAAATAATCCAGTGGTGTCAAATCGCACGATCTTGGTGGCCAATTGACAGCTCCATTCCGCGAAATTATGCGCTCATCGAATGTTTCCTTCAATAAATCAATTGTGACGTGCGCTGTGTGGCATGTAGCACCGTCTTGTTGGAACCACAACTCATCCACATTCATGCCATCCAATTGGGGAACAAAATAGTCGGTTATCATGGCTCTATACCGGTCTCCATTTATGGTAACTGACTCTCCAGCATTATTTCGGAAGAAGTATGGCCCAATGACTCCACCAGCCCATAGAGCACACCAAACAGTCAGTTTTTGTGGATGTAATGGCGTCTCAAGGGTCTCATGTGGATTCTATTCACTCCAAATGCGGCAATTTTGCTTGTTGACGTAGCCATTCAACCAAAAATGAGCCTCATTACTGAACAAAATTTTGCGATGAAAATCAGCATCGAGATCAATCTCATTTTCGGCCCATACACCAAAATCACGACGCATTGCATGGTCTCGCGGCTTTAATTCTTGCACAAGCTGGATCTTGTAAGGTCGCAAGCCAAGATCTTTGCGCAAAATCTTCCATAAAGTTGATGGACAAAGCTCCAATTGCTGTGCACAGTGGCGAATCGATTCATTCGGGTCCTCTTCAACACTTTGCTCTACAGCGGCAATTGTTCCTTCGGTGCGCACTGTTCGACGTCGCTGCGGATGCGTATTATCACATAGAGTAAACGTAGTGCGAAAACGATCCATGGTTAACCGAATTAATTGCTCTGATGGACGATTATGTCGACCATAAAATGGACGTAGCTTGCGGTAAACTTCGCGAACTGAACCATTATTTTCGAAATAAATTTGCACGAATTGCAAGCGCTGTTCTTTTGTCAACCTGTTCATGATGAAATGGCAAACCAAACTAAATATTAATTACTTGACAGCTGACAAAATGGCAGCCAGTTAAAAAAGTGATGCCAACTTAAAGTTCTATACCTCAACAAAAAACACCCGATATATTCTGAATCATTATAAAACTCTGAGGCGATTGAGCGATGTCCGTCTGTCCATCTGCCTGCTTAAAGCACGATAACGACTAAACAAAAAGAGCTAGATCACTGAAAATTTTGGTATTGAAATTGGGAAAAATTAGTTTACATTTGACCATAGCTCCCTTATAACCTCATCTAGGCCAATCGCTTATTTGCCAATAAATGTCAAATTATAACAGCTACGATGGTATGATCTATATAGAAGTTTTACATAAACGCTAGGCAGCAAATAAAATTTAACTATAGCTCCCATACAAAACACTTACGGAAACAGCCTAAATTCCGTCTAAAAAAACTGTTAACTAAAAGAAGTTGTCATAGCTATTACAATTGTATTTAATATATTAGTATTAATGTGATTTCCCGCGGTTTAATTTAAATCGGTCCACATTTAACCATAGCTCCTATACAAAAATCTTACTTAAAGAGCCTAAATTTCACCTAAAATACACTTAAATGCCAATAAATGTTAAATTGTAATAGCCACTAAATTTGGCACAAGAAAGTCTTATATCAATGCCAGCCAGTGTGCAAAATTTGGTCATAATCGGTTACCATTTGACCATAGCTCCCATATAAAAAACTTACGGAAACACAAAAATACAAAAACAAAAGGGGGTTTATATCCGTCAGGTAAAAGCGCGATAGCGCTTTAACGAAAAGAGCCAGAGGGTCAAAATCTGTGTGTATTAAAAAATGGGCGAAACCGCTTCAGATTTGGTTAGAGCTCCCATATAACCCCGACCCGGAAATCACATTAATGTTGTTAAATTGAATACAATTTTAATAGTTATAACGACTAAATTTAGAATTGGATACTTTTATGCAACTATTGGTCAGTATATCAAATTTTATAGGAATAGGTCCATACTTGACTATAGCTTTCATATAAAAACCACTCCTGGAAACAAAAATAAATGTGACAAAGGCCAGTTAAAAGCTATTTAATTGGAAAGTATGACAGATATGGTCACTAACCCAGCAAAACTTTGGTAATGGCAAGTACTCTGATAACTGGTTACCTTGTAACGACTACAACATACCATCCGAATAAATAATAAGTTATTACAGAAGTGCTTATTTGTAATTAAGATGGTAATTTAAACTGAATGGCTCCGGTTCAAATCCCACCAAGGGCAACAATTTTTTTTAGTTTTTTTTTATTAAAAGAGTCTTTTTTAATGATTTTTGAATTTTAAGAACTTAAATATTATCTTCTGTAAAAAAAATTTGTAAAACTAACTCACGTTAATGAAAAAATACCATCATGAGTCAATTTTGATTATTTAGGGGATGTTGAATACCAAACACGATTCTAATTGGTCTTAACTTGGTAAGCCCAACTTATCTGGTTCATCCTTCATCTCAATTGTGGACACACATCTCCTCATGGTATCACCCGGGAAGCTAGTTTAACACCCATTAATACTGTGAGTTAACATGTTCCGAGAGTTGTCCCATAAGATCGATAAAAATGGGTTAGGATTACGGGCTAGTAACCCTCTCTTGAAAAAAATACAATGAAGAGGATAAAATTAGAATTGAAATGTCTCACTACCTAATGTTAGAGGAGGATGTCCGAAACTTCGATAGAAAGACCAAGTAGAGGAACATTTTTCAAAGCTTGGCCTATAAAATTGGAGAATATTCGCACAATTGGAGAATATTCGCACAAGATCGAAATCCAACCTTAACAGGTTGTAACATTTAAGTAAGTAAGAGTTAATCTTATGTAAAAACTTATACAAAAAAAAAACAATTTAAATTGTTTAATGTGGGGTTTATATAACTCAAGTGGCTGACGATTGAGTGAAATTTACATGTATTTTGTTTTTGTAACAATAACAAAACACATGTAAATTTCACTCAATCGTCAGTCGCTTGAGTTATAAAAACCCCACATAAGTTTTAAAATAATTTTAAAAAAGTTTTAAAATAATTACAAAAAATCGTTTAAAAATATTTTTCCAAAAATTACAACAAAGCAAAAAAAAGCAGGGAAAAACAAAGTTATTTTCACATGATTTTGGATCTAAAACTAAAAATTGTTTATATTAATTATAAGCTGCTAAGTTTTCAACATATGAAGTAGCTCAGTGGAAGAGTCTCTGCCTAGCAGTCGGAGGGTCTGGGTTCGAGCCCCCATGGGATTATAAAAAAAATTTTGTATTTCGTTTAAAAATATATGTTTTTAATAAAACAACAACAAAAAAGTTGTTGCTTTTGTTGTTGTTGTTTTCAAATTGCTTACCCAAGCCATTACTTTTCTGCAATTGGTAAGTACTTGCCTCCAATGACATCCCCATGTTATTGTAATGACTTAAACTGCGAATGAGTAAGTAGTTCGTGTTCAATAGTTTAACTGTTTAACTCATTATTTGGTAATGAAAAGTTTTACTGGGAACGTTTTAAAGAACAAGCTTTATGTAAATACCATCCAGTGTGTAAAATTTTGTGACAATCGGTCATCATTTGGCTACAGTTTTTATATACATAACATCCCCTCTTTATATCTACAATCAAAAAGATTTAGAGGTACATTCAGTATATAAATTAGGTTGCTATCAATTCCAGACTTTATAACGGTGGATGCGTTTGGAACTCCTTACAAAATTTATGGACCTGTCGTATTACTATTAACGTGTCTGGCCTACCTACTAAGCACAACGAAAAGTATTCAGCAGCTTTATAATGTATACCCGGTTATGAGACCAAAATATGTGCAAAGTAAATACCAGAAAAACCACTAAGATACTTTTAAATGTTGAGCTATAAAGCTACTGCAACCCATTTTGCTCTAAATATTTTACCAACAAGCGTAACAATTTTTTTTTTTCGAATTCGGTCCACGTTTTAAATTAGCTGCACCCTCGTAGAAATATGATATAAATTTCTAAATTTGACAAGATTCGTTACAGCCGAATGTAACACTCTTACTTGTTATTTTTCTGTTTTCAAAAATCAAAATATGACTGATCTAATTCCTTTAAACATCTGCCTATTTTTAATACGTTGTACTAGAATGACTTTTTCCCTTCAAGTTTGTTGCTCTCTCTCTCCCAATGGCTTAGTATTATGTTGATTTTTTCCTATTTTTTCAAAATTTTCATTTAATGTTTCTACTAGAGACTTCGCACAAATGTACAATTTTTAAGTTTTTGTATTATTCGTATGAAAAGAAACAAAATTTATCGAAATATTTTGCCAGACACATAAAGTTAGCTGGAGTCATTAGCTTGTGACTCAACTATAAATTCTACTGGTTTTAGTCAATTTTTATTGCGAAAACAGACGAAAAATCGAGAACCAAAACAACCAAAGAAAACGGCAAAAGTTTTGAAAACATTTTCATAGCCCTTTTAATATTTGCAACAGTAAAGTCAGATTTATTTTGGTATTTGTTCATTCATTCATTTATTTATTTATTTGTTAAAGTTAAAGCCGTAATTGGGCGTATAAAAACTATGAAGCGGTTTCAAATGCAATTAATATTAAATTTTTGAAAACTTTTTTAATTACGTTTAACTTAAAAATATTTAAGTATTTTATGAGAAATAAGTTCAGGCTTCCGATATCTTAATATTCATAAAAAAAATACTTTTTTGCATTTGGATTAAAATTCGTTAATATATTTTTAATATTCCGCTATTTTGCCATGGCAAATTAAAAAAACTAATTTTGACCTTTGACCCTGGGAAAAAAGTTTTAAACTTTTATAATATAAAAAATATTAAGGAATACATTTTCCACAGGCTGAGCTTAAATATTCATTATTAGTTTTATTATAATTGAACTTAGGTACAATTTAACAATGAGGCCCTATACTCCACTGGGAGTCAAGGATAACAGAAGACAATTTTACAAGCATGTAATCAAATTATGACCAAAAATTGATATTTTCGCAAAACGGTTCAATATATTCACACAATTTTTCCTGTGTTTTATTCTACTTTAACATAATCAAAAAATTATTTTTGAAACCGACCTGAGAAAAAAAGAAACATTTTCTAATATGAAAAAAACTAACTAAATTTGATAATATTTAGACGAAACTCCAAAAGAAAAATTTTTTATCAAAAATTTTTTAAAAGAAAAATTTTATATTGAAAATTTTTCTAAAAGAAAAATTTTATATCAAAAATTTTTGTAAAAGAAAAATTTTATATAGAAAATTTTTCTAAAAGAAATACTTTATATCGAAATTTTTCTTAAAGAAAAATTTTATATATTTGGAAATTAATTATTCGAACTTTAGAATTGATTGAAAAATTAGGTTTAATCAGGCTTGAGTTCATTTAACTTTCAAATTATTAATTTTGAAAATTTGAAAAGTAATTGTGGAGAAAAACTGAAAAAATTATTTTTGAACGCGGCTCAGTGGATTGCAATTTCTGTCCCGCCACAGGACGTCATCAGCACTTAGCGCCCTCGACCACAGTCGAGTTGTCAAATTGCAGAGATAATCATCAATTTAACTCATTGAGTTTGATCGAACATCACTACGTTTAATTGATTGTGTATTCTCCTATTACTTGTTTTGCTCGATCTTTTTACTTGCCGTTGGCATGTAGAGAAGAACAAGACTTTTTGGTTTGATGCTATTTTTAGAATAGTAACAATGTTAACAACATATGTATGTAAGTAAATTACATGAATGTGTGTAAATGCAACGTGCCCTTTGCTTTTATTTATTTGGAAATTAATTATTCGAACTTTAGAATTGATTGAAAAATTAGGTTTAATCAGGCTTGAGTTCATTTAACTTTCAAATTATTAATTTTGAAAATTTGAAAAGTAATTGTGGAGAAAAACTGAAAAAATTATTTTTATTATTTTTATTATTTTTATATTTCAAAAATAATTTTTTCAGTTTTTCTCCACAATTACTTTTCAAATTTTCAAAATTAATAATTTGAAAGTTAAATGAACTCAAGCCTGATTAAACCTAATTTTTCAAAAATTTTATATCAAAAATTTTTCTAAAAGAAAAACTTTATATCGAAATTTTTGTAAAAGAAAAATTTTATATCGAAAATTTTTGTAAAAGAAAATATTTTGTAAAAGATATATTTTATGTCGATAAGTTTTCTTAAAGAAAAATTTTGTGTCGAAAATTTTTGTATACGATAAATTTTATATCGAAAATTTTTCTAAAAAAAAAAAATTAAATCGAAAAGAAAAATTTTAAACAAATTAAAACTTTATTTCTAATATTTTTCTAAAAGTAAAACTTTTTCTCTAACAAAAATTTTATATCGAAAATTTACAAAAGTTTTATATGGAAATTCTTTTAGTAGAAAAATTTTTGTAAAAAAAAAATTTTATGTCGAAAAATTTTTGTAAAAGTAAAATTTTATGTCGAAAAATTTTATAAATGAAAAATTTTGTATCGAATATTTTTTAGAAAAATAATTTTTAAAAGAAAAATTTGATATCGAAAACTTTTCTATAAGGAAAATTTTAAAACGAAATTTTTTCTACAAGAAAAATATTAAATCGAAAATTTTTTAAATGAAAAATTTTAGATATAAAATTTTTCTAAAAGAAAAAAGAGTCGTTGACAAATTGTCTGCTATGACTCGCAGTTGGAGTTTGCAGGTGCCTAAAGCTTGCTAACAGACTCCCGTTCAACAAGAATTTCTAATTCATCTTTTCATGATAAAGAAGTGTTTCACTTCATGCCAAAAATTCTGAACGCTCAGTTGAGGTTTTAACATCTGGAACAATTAAAAAAATTCGGTTTGGTTTTAAACTATCCTATTAAAAGCCAGAATGATTGTACGAGTAGAAGTTATAGACATCCTACATATCTCAGTTCTCTAAGTATTGTATAATCACTTGTCAGTCAAAGCTTTCTGCAAGATGGCTGCTGCATTTGACCACAAGCAACCACAAACGCAACCTTGTTCAGTAGTTATTTTTTGGGCGAGCTTTTACAAAGTTTCATAACCACACCATAGGCCAAACAGCAGTCAAAAAAAGGTTATTCGGAGTGAATTCATTTTATTTTTAAAACGCAAGGTAATCTGACACAGCTTGTTCAAATTTAACAGGAAACATCTCTTAATATTAATCTCTAACTGCCTACTATGGCAGTCAATCCCACTACAACGGAACTTGTATTCTTCTCGCGGGAATACAAAATACCAATTTTCATACTTCCAAAATTAAATAAGGTAGAACATGTGCTTACTGACTCAAAGCTGTCTTGGAACCTAAATTCTTAATTCAGGGTGTCCAAAGCATCGATTGCACTCCTCATGTAGAGGAGCCATAGGCAAAACTTGGTACTTAACCCTACCAACATTGCCTGGCTCTTCGACATGGTTGTAAAGCCTATACTAATTTATGGTGTGCTGGTTTGGTGGCCTACACTCACCAAGACAAACCAGCGGGATCCTTTTGCTAAAATTTTAAGATCGTCCGCTCTAATTACTGGTATCTTAAGAACCACACCAGCTCTCTGACTAGCACTATCGGAAACTGGTCCCACTCACAAATAGGACACTTCAATATTCTTGATAAAATTACTACATGGACTACTGCATCGGCTACCCCTCTCTTTGACAGATTCTTTACTGTGACTATCTCTGGAGACCCCTCATCTCTTAGTGATGGATGTTTGGTGGTATACACGGATGGATATAAGTCAAAGAAATGTGGAGGAGGAATCTTCATCCCGCTATTAGGGAAGGGAATTTGTTTCGGGCTTCCTGATTTATGTGGTTTTCTTAAAGCCGAGATATCGGTAGTATTTAAAGCATTTAACTTAATAAGATTCCACAGAATATGCGATAGGGATGTTAAGTAGTTTCTGTATCAACGATCAGGCTGCCATAAAATTCCTACCTAATGTCCAAACGTCATCTGTTCTTAGTCGCGAATGCCGGGCATCTATTAACGGAATGCAAGACATTGCTATATTGAACTTTTCTGGGTACACAGGCACAACAACATACCTGTTAACTCCACTGCGGACAAATTTGCTAAATTCGGTGATTTCCTGAGTTAGGAAAACATCGACCAATTAACGGGCTTACCACTATTCGCCTGCAAATCAGCTATTAGGCAATTTCTCTATGCTTAATTTCCCAGAAGACTTGGTTCACTAAAACCACTTGTTCAAACCCCGGCAAATATGGCCCACCTACAATAATAAACGTTGTAAATGCTTGGTATCTTTATCTCGCCGCCGACTCCGCAACCTAATCTCAACCTTAACAGGACACACAGTTTTTGGGTTGCATGTGAGAAGACTTAATCTTCAACACTATGACTACATCATAAAAGAGGATGGGACGGTAACACATCTTATCTGCTACTGCCCCGCTCTTTCGATTCTAAGGGCTCATTATCTAGGTACATTTTTCTGCATGATATTTCCGATCTAGCGAGTTTTGTCATTCGTAAAATACACTAATTTATGAAAACAGGCTGGCTAGAATAAGAATCTCACCGATGGTCTGGAATTAATCACTGTATGTCTTTCTTTTCCCAGTCTATCCCTTGTACGTACCACAAAGGGACTGTTTCTAATCCCAAAGTGACGCTGACTTATCATCGGCTGCCTGCCTAATCTAACTCAAGATATACAAATATTCACAGGAGTAATTTTAATTTTCTAATCAAAACGAGGGAAATTAAAAGAGTTAATGGGTTGGTCATTAGCTTGACTATCACAGAAAAATATCGGTCAGAAATCAGCATAGTGATCCGGTAGCGTTTGTATTATAGTTTTTAAGAGTAGACCCCCGAACCTACCTTATTATTGAGTCATGAATGTCGAACAGACTTTCGAACCTATGTTATCATCAGTAGGATTTCTATCTTACGGAATCGTTAATATCAATTTGCCTATTCAAAAAGTTGTTCAAAACCTAAAAACACATTTTAGTATTTAAATCCTATATCAACAATTTCCGTCTTCAGAACTGGTAGATGCAAAATTTCGACTTTTTAAATACAAAATTTTAAATTGAGTTTCCCAATATTTAGTTTTTACTAAAAACTTTTTAGATCATCGTAATGGGTAAGCTCCCGAACATCTCAATAGGTTGAGTTTTTTTTTATTTTATCTAGTTGGATCTATAGACATATTTTCTAATATAAACGATATATATAGATTTCTGATCGGATTAAAAATATAAGTTTCAATGGCATTTAAAGCTTTTTAAATTGCCTAACAAGCGCCACATACTTTCGTCAATGACTTAAGCAATTTGGACATTAAAACCATATAAACGTAATTGTGCTGATTTATGTTCTTGCATGTGTGAGCGATTTACTGATGTTGACCATTCCAAATTTCAAAAGTCTAAAAATCAACAAAAGACTTTCGATTTCAAAGAGGTGGGGCAACATATTTGGATAATGAAATAAAGTTGTGAAACAACTATAAATTCCAAAATAATCTTTTTCAAACGATCAAATTTCTAATTGTAAATCTTTTTGGGGTTTTTCAGCGAACAAAGAAAACTTCCCTCCCCTTAAAAGCAAAGATTTTTTTTACGTTTCCTTTTAAACCGGCAGCAAAACAAAAACAAGTGAACTTAATAAAAGCCATCATTGTTTGGTGGCAAAGAAAAAGCTCTCGTGTAAGTGTAAATAGTCAATAGGGGAATAATAAAGTACAATTTTTATAACACATTGTATTATTTTCCTTTTTTAGTTTTGAGGATTTAGCTGCATATTCAACACCTCCCAAAAATGAAAAATCATAACAAGATTAAACAACCAGGTCTTTATTACACACACACACACACACATACTGACAGACAGGGGGAGACAAGGACTCACACATATACAATCCCACATTTCCACCGGAAAAGGATCTGTTGTTTGTTGCATGTTCACAATAATGCCTTCATTGTAGTTGTTTAACTATTGTTTGTTGTTTAGTCTTTAAACTGGATCAGGGGGTAGTTTTCAGTTTCAGTCGTTTTTTTTTTAAGACCTACATCTCCCTTAAGGAGTTTACTTTTACTTATTTGATTGTTGCTGCTAAAAAACATTTTGTTAAATTGCGTGTCAAGTAGTTATTTATGATTACAACTTAATAGTACGAGACTGCGTTTTTCATTTTTTTTGTTCCTGTTCCTGCGATTATTGAATTAAGAACGAAGTAATTTCTTCATTTCCTGTCTGAAATCATAAAAAGCACTTAAGTTATTTGTGTTTATTAATTTAATTTGATAACAAGAATATTGAATGTTAGTTTCTTAAAAAATAAGTATATTTTTTATTAGTAAGAAATTATTTTTGTCAAAATGGACGTGTGCCACCGACAGTGATTACTCGAGCCTATGGCCGAATTTTTTGAAGGTTTTAAGTAATAAAAAACTTTTTAAGGTTTTTGTTATCTTTATAAGTAAATATGTACATTTAAGTTATCACTAGTAACCTATTTCCAAAGTATACCACATGCTACACCACAGAGTAACAAAATAATCTGACATGATTTCATCATTAAAAAGGTTTTCAGGGAGTTATTCATAGGAAAGTTAGCCAAAATAATACACGAATACAAGTAAAAGTCAATAATATTCGTGCTTGACATTAACATTAGTACTAAATTTTATAGAATTTTCCATTATCCGACACCTTAACTCTTTGTTCCTCTGAATATTGGTATGCTTTTCTAAATCTGACAGTAATGGCGTGCACCTTAAGTCTCTAGAAGTCAAGAGAACTCTTTACTACACAGTATGGAGTAGGAACGATATATACCCAATGTTACATCTAAAGCAGTCGCTTCGGAGTTAACTTCTCCCCCTTTTTAAAGGAGATGGTCGGATATGTTCTGGGACACCTTTTCTGTGTAATAATTCCTTATATAATTATATGTGGCTTCTTCTGCCACAACTGTAAACAGTTTGCCACATAAGAAATTTCTTTGGGAGTTTTTTTTTTGTCCGGAACTCTTCCTGGACATTGCCCCGTTCATCACTAACATGAAAATCTTGGACGCAGGTTTCGTTATCCATCATCCAACAGGTATATTTATGCCTTTCATGTGGAAATGGTATATTGGGTTTGTGCTGATGTTTGTAACGCATAGAAATATTGGTCTGAGACCCACCTTTTAGTATACCGATCGACTCCTGAGTGTTCATGCACAATGGCATGAACAACTTTTGTAGCATCAATCACAGAGCATGAACATATATAAAAGCTGAAAACTGCTAACTGCTGTAAATGTATCGCTTTCTCTTTTCCCCACAACCCCCCCCATATCTGTCAAATTGGTTCCATAGTCGCAAATGCTGCTTCCGATTTGATTTTCCTAATTTATCTCTCTTATTCATCCAACACTTCAAAAGAAAAGGTAACAAACTCCTACCGAATAAAATTTTATAATTATCAAATCCCTAATTCTGGTCTTTTATTTAACCATTTCATATTGTCCATTCGGGGTTTTGATCATCACTAAAACAAAATATTCAAAATATTTTGTTTTATATCATCAATTGTCATTGAGAATAATTGAGTCTTAGTTCAGATAGAATTCCTCCAGTAACAGTCCTCACTCACCCCTTCATTTGTTCCTCCAGAACCGGATTTTGGAAATTCTATTGAAGTTGCTATATATTCTCTGAGATTGCTGAATTGGGAGTTTTGTTATCCAACATACATATCTACATATATATTACTCTTCTACAAAATATTCAAGGTACGTTTGGTATTTGCTTGGTGTGTAATTTCAGTAGCCTTAAGAGTGCATTACTAGTCACACGTTGAATTAAATTAAATATTTTTGCTACTTTTAATTGGCTATTTTTTAAATGAATAAAAAATGATATAAAATGAAAATCGATTTCAAAAAATTACAAAAAATCAATATTCCACAATAAGTGAACATATAGAAACATAAGAAACAAAATTACAAGAAATAAAAAATCATAAAGTCACATGTGAGAAGATTGACAAAGATTACCACATTTCATCAGCATTGCAACAACAACAAAATAAGTCGAGTTTGACCAAAATTCTCCAAAGAAAAAGCACAGTAAAAAGAATAGGCCAAGGAAACTATTCTCATATCACTACCAGAATCCTAGCTAAACCGTCGAAAAGTGAGTCAATCATAAAATATTGTAAAGCAAATTTAATTTGATATAAAATAAAAGTGGACTCCTAAAAGAAATTTTGCCCTAAAAAATTCACATTTTTTATGTTCCACATTCCACTGTTCCCAAAGTCTCCAACCATTTTATGTATGCATGACTCCATCTCAATCTATTCCTTTATGATCCTATTCACATTCCTCTTCACTTTTAATTCGGTTCTCTTGAGTTTACATTACAATCACAATTTATATCAAAATTATTCTCTTATACCAACATTCGTATTTTTGAGTTTTTTTTGTTCACATTTTATTATTATTTTCTTATATCTCTGACACGTTCTCCAAACATTATCTCTTAAAAAAAAATATATATCAGTGAGAAAATAATATAAGAGAGTTTTATGAGATAAATAAATTTGCTCTTGAGATTATCACTGGAACCTGTTCTAGATCTCATAAAGTGTTAAGCTGATAAATATTTTCCAATAATTTGGTTAAAATTATTCCCATAATTTTATATTTTATTGCTCCCAAGTGTTACCGTTGCTATATATTTTCAACAAGATTAATTTTCAAAAATAAATTTTCGAAATTTAAAAAACAAAGAAATAAAAACATTCTAATAATAAAAAATTAAAATTTTGAAATTATTTAACAATAATTTAATTTATCCTAAAATCTAAATATGCATGCATAAACAATAAACAAACAACAATTTACTTAAATATTAAATTCTAAATCAAAAACAACACGGAATAAATTAAAACAAGATTTACTACTGTTTCTACATTTATTTGTCCACATACTATTGAAATTAAAAACAATAAACTTAAATTCCTTAAATAAATTACATCATTAGCTATAAAAATTAAATCGAAACGGTGCATGCAATACCACATATAACTTAAAAATTAAATTTCAGACATACATTTTATACAAACACATTTTATACTCTACATTTCATACAAATTATCAACATTTAAATCAATAATTAGAACTTAATCAGCTATATCAGTGATATTGTTCCGCAAATCAGAACTACTCGGCAACACTTTTCATATTTTAACAATTTATTGGAAATAAATTTCAAATCATTCCAGTTTTCTCTTGCCTTTTCCAACATTAAGGGTATTCATTCTATGCTATCGTTGAACAATTTGCTAAAACTTACTTTATTTTTAGTTAAAATATGTATATAAATCCAATTATTATTCAGAACTTGCTTTTACTTTTCTATTTGTTTCAAAATATATAACTTTTTTTTTGAGTAAATAAATACTAAAACTATTTTTAGTCCAAAATATTTTTCTTTTTTATTTTGGAATTTTTTACTGATTTTCAAACTGTTTAAAAAACTTGAAGTTTTTTTTTGGTTCGTAATTTGTTAGTCTTTTTTCGGATACGTGGTGAATGAACTTACATTGGATTCACTAATCTACTTTTTTCTATGAAACCATACGATTTGTATAGATTTTAACATCCATTTTGAGACATTTTCAGATACTATTGTTATCGATAATTTTTTTTCAATTTCAAACTTTTTGCATCAACATATCTCGTTCGCAAACCATAAGTATAGAAATAATTTCAATATACTAAAAATTCTTCATAAGCTTTCGGTATTTCTAGCTTTGGTTTATAAATTTCATTGCTGCATAAGGATTCATAGATCTGAAAATCGTCTTTAATACAATCTATTTCTTTCATTTACTCTCTGTCGAGTACGTTTGCGTTTCAGTTCTCTTTTTTTTCCCATTTGTGTCCAAATCATTCATTCATTTAGCCATGTCGCTTGACAGTTTTATCAGATTAGCTGACAGTATTGTCGAATTTGAGGCTGACTTGAACGACAATCAGTTCCCAGTAACTTCCACTCATACACTTGAAGTCCATCGATCTGAACTTCGATCAAACTGGGGTCGTATCAAGACAGCCTATGAGACATACCTGACGGAAGCTGAAAAAGAAGCTGGAGAAAACGAAGAGCCAATAGATATAGAATCAATTAAGCTCAAGTACAAAAGTACCTACATAACGTACTGTAATTGTCTGACTAAATTGTCTGAAATGACAGATGTTCTCAGACAACAGTCAAATGTTCGAAATGTAGGTCATACAGTCAACAGTTCAGTGCTTCCAGGCTCTTCGCATGACATAGGTCTTCAAAATAATGATCCATCAAATTCACATAGCCGTAGCCTTCACTTGCCTCCAATCGATATTGAGGTTTTCCATGGTGACTATGCTTCATGGCCTACTTTTCGGGACATGTTCACAGCAATAGTATCTAACTCCAAGGCTAGTAATGTAGAGAAGCTTTTTTTCCTCAGTCAAAAGACAAAAGGTGAGGCACGCGAAATTGTTAAAAAGTTTCCACTTACAAATGACGGGTTTGACATGGCTTGGAGAGATTTGTGTGTCCGCTTTGAGAACCGAAGAGTTCTGGTTAATGGTCAGTTGAAGATCCTTTTCAACCTCCAGACCATCAACTCCGAATCCGGCAAGGCTCTAAAACAACTCCAAAGAGATATAAACTCGTGTATCTCTATCTTGAAGCTCTACAATATCAACGTGTCCAGTTGGGATCCTATTTTTGTTTACATTTGCGCCAACAAACTTCCGGAGAATACTTTGACTTTATGGGAGCAAGAAATAACGGACAAGACAGCTATTCCTAAATGGTCAGATCTCAACGAATTCCTTAACAATCGTTATCGCACCTTGGAATCCGTCTCCGATATTCGAGGTTCGAATAATTCCAAATCCAATGACACCAAATCTCGTAATAATTCCAATTCCAATCCTCAACAAAAAGTTCACAGCTTTCAAGCCAATATTTCTAATCCGAAGTGCCAGTTATGTCCCAAGGAATCTCATCCGATCCGCAAGTGTCCTAATTTTTTAAAAATGGACCAAAAGCAACGCTTTAATGAGATCAAAAAGGAATCATTGTGTTTGAACTGTTTCTCTAGGACCCATACTTTAAGAAACTGTACTAGTAAAAACACCTGCTTCAAGTGCCATAAGCGTCACAATACGCTACTTCATAGGGAAGTCGAGACAATAGATCCTCACGGGCCAAGTTCAGATCTTCAAGTGCCTAGCACTAGTAGATCTTCCATGAATCCCAATTCTCCACCATTTACTCGATCGAAGTCTAATAATATACAGTCCACTACTAATTCAAATTCTGGGCAAGTCCAGTCGTGCTTTGCAACGAATTCTACTGGTGTTTTATTGGGAACGGCCTGGGTAAATATATGCCATTCGGGCATGAAATACCAGGTTCGCGCATTAATTGATTCTGGCTCTGAGGGCACGTTTATTTCCGAACGTGTATTTAATCTACTCCAACTTCCATCGCAGCCTACCAAGGCACAGATTTCCGGCCTGAATAACACTGTATCTGCTAAAGTACAGCGACAGTGTTCATTTGAGCTTGGTTCTCTCTTAGATTGCGAAATTTCTATTCCAGTCACAGCACTTGTTGTTCCACATCTGTCCAACAACATTCCATCGCAAGCTATTCCGAAGACAAGCTTTGGCGATCTTCCTTCAATTCCACTAGCTGATCCACTATTTTATGTCACTTCCAAGATTGATATATTGATTGGTGGAGACATATTCCCATCGGTTGTTTGTTCGGGAATAAAACATAAGGTATGCGAATCCTTGTTAGCCCAAGAAACCATTTTTGGATGGATTCTTACCGGTCCTGTCTTCCATGACTCCACTTCCAGTCCTTCCATAGCATCACATTTCTGTGAAATTTCCTTGGACAAGGAAATTTCACGCTTTTGGGAGGTGGAGAATCTTCCAAGGAAGAACTTTATGTCCCCCTCCGATCAGTTCTGCGAAAACTTGTATCGCCAAACGACCACAAGAAATTCTGAAGGAAGATACATTGTGTCACTTCCTTTTAAAACTGATTTTCCAAATTTCAGAAATGTTGGTCATTCCAGGTCTAGTGCTATGGCCCAGTTCTTCAGAAACGAGTCCAAATTGATTAAAACTCCAGATCTTAAAATCGAGTACGATAATGTCGTACAAGAATACGAAGAACTTGGTCATATGATCAAGATTGAGCCATCCAATCCTAACGATATTTCAAATGGGTACTACTTACCGCATCATGCGGTAATTAAGCCCGATAGTTCCACCACCAAAGTTCGCGTGGTGTTCAATGCTTCGTCTCCCTCATCCAATGGGCAAAGTCTAAATTCGTTATTACACATTGGACCAATTCTCCAGAATGACCTTACGTTGCTCATCATAAAATGGAGGTTTTTCCAATTTGTGTTCAATGCTGACATCCAAAAGATGTACAGGCAAATCCTGGTTAATCCTGAACACACTCCGTACCAAAAAATCCTATTTCGAAATGATCAAAGCAGCACTGTTTGCGATTATGAGCTAAAAACCGTAACATTTGGGGTGAACTGTGCGCCATATCTCGCGATCCGAACATTGCTTCAGCTAGCCGATGATGTTCAATCCATTTATCCTGTGGCTAGTTCGATTCTCCGAAATTATATGTACGTCGATGACGTTTTGGCTGGTTCGCACACAAAGTCAGATTCCATTGCCGCAAAGAATGATTTAATAAAAGCCCTTGAGTCCGCGGGCTTTGCGTTGCGAAAGTGGACCTCCAATTCCATGGACATTTTACAGGATATCCCACCGGAACACCTTCTAAATGAGGACTTTCTAAAGTTTGAAGATTCGAGTTTGGCCAAGACGTTGGGCATTCGGTGGAATGCGCGCACTGATGAGTTCTATTTCGCATTCAAACCAATTCCTGAATTAACAAATTATACTAAAAGAGAAGTTTTGTCGCAAATAGCCAGGCTTTTCGATCCAGCTGGCTGGTTGTCACCATGTATTATCCAGGCGAAAATTCTCATGCAGAAAATATGGATCGACGGCACTGGATGGGATGAAGTCATCTCTCCTGATGCGCTTCAGCAATGGAAAACCTTCCACTCCAATTATTCCCACATTAATTCCATTCGAATTCCTCGATGGATTGGTTATTGTATGAATGTTGATGTACAATTCCACGGATTCTGCGATGCTTCAGAGAAAGCATACGCAGCTACTTTATACATACGAGTAACAAAGGGAAATACCATATGTACATATCTAATAGCCTCCAAAACTAAAGTAGCTCCAGTAAAAACCCTATCAATTCCTAGACTTGAACTTTGTGGGGCTTTGCTTTTGGCCGAAATGATAGATAGCATGTTACCGCAGCTTGAAATCGAAACATATGCATTATTTTGTTGGACTGACTCTACTATTGTCCTGTCTTGGCTTGCAAAACCTCCTTGTTCGTGGTTAACATTTGTAGCGAATAGGGTTTCCAAAATTACTCAGATAACCAACTTTTCCCAGTGGCATCATGTTGATTCTGAGTCAAATCCAGCAGATCTTGCCAGTCGTGGTCTTGGTCCACAAGATCTTGTCCATTCCGATCTGTGGTGGTACGGTCCAAAGTGGTTGAAGAGCACAACCACTGAATGGCCAAATGTCCCAAAAATTCCGATTACAGAGCTCGAAGCTAAGTCCATTAAAGTTCATTTTCAATATTTCAATAATTTTGAAGATATATTAGAGAGATTTTCTTCGTTCAACAGGGCCCTCCGTGTAATGTCATATGTGTTCCGATTCATCCTCAATACCCATCCACGCTACCGTCTCAGTTTCTATAAGGAATCGACAGTACTCTCAAGCTCTGAGTTGAATTTTATCCGCGATCGACTGATTTCCGTCTGCCAAAAGGCAAATTTTCCTGATGATTACAAAGCTATGTCGACTGGAAATGAGATCTCCAAATCGAGTAACATACTAAACTTCAATCCGTTCCTTGATCCAGAAGGAATAATTCGGTCATGTGGCAGACTCGAATCATCACCAGGGCTCAGCTACAATGAGAAGTACCCGATTATCTTACCTTACAATTGCCAATATTCGAGGCTCTTAATAAAGTTTATTCATGGCATCACTTTACACGGCGGAAATCAATTAGTTCTTCGCCTACTGAGAACGCAGTATTGGATTCCACGGGCTAAAAATCTAATTAAGACAACCATTAATAAATGTAAGACTTGTGTGATTTACAAGAAACGATGCCAAAAGCAGATAATGGCGGCTTTGCCTTCCGAAAGAGTCGAATTAACTCGTCCATTCGCTCATACAGGCTTGGATTTCGCCGGTCCCTTAGAGATCAAAAGCTATTCCGGACGAGCTTGTAGAATTTTGAAAGGTTACATTTGTGTATTTGTTTGTTTTGCCACAAAAGCAATACACTTAGAAGCAACAACTGATTTGTCCACTTCCGCTTTCTTAGCCGCTTTCGCACGTTTCGTTTCACGCAGAGGCTGTCCATTACACTTACACTCCGATAATGGTACGACATTTGTTGGTGCATCTAGAATTCTGTCCAATGAATTCTTGAAATCCTGCCATGAACGTTTAACATCAGACTACGCACATCAAAATATATCCTGGCATTTTATTCCAGCAGGAGCTCCTCACATGGGTGGACTATGGGAGGCTGGAGTTAAGAGCTTCAAAGCTCACTTCCGAAAAGTCACAGGTTGTTATAAATACACCTACGAGGAACTTTCCACGTTACTCGCAAAGATTGAAGCTTGTTTAAACTCTCGACCAATCTCTCCGATATCTACAGACCCATCCGACCTATCTGCGCTAACTCCAGGTCATTTTCTTATTGGTTCTCCGATCCTCGTACCTATTGATCCACAAGTACAGGACCTCTCAATTTCCGCAGCCAATAGATGGCAAAGACTTAAGATCATTAGCCATAACTTTTGCATGCGGTGGAAGAATGAATATTTGAAGGAGCTCCACACAAGAAATAAATGGCAACGACCAGAACAGAACTTAGCAGAAGGTGCACTGGTAGTGATTAGAGAAGAAAACTTACCCCCTAATTCCTGGCGACTTGGCAGAGTCACCAAAGTCTACGAAGGGTCCGATAATCGAATACGCGTTGCCGATATAATAACCCAACGAGGCCTTGTAAAACGACCTATCGTCAAACTTATCTTGCTTCCATCGGAATCCTAGAGAATATTTCATTTTCACCATTTTTCTATCTTTCAGATTACCATGCCTTCAAGGTCCAACAAATCATCTGTCCGTTCCAACAACAAATCCCATGCGTTTTCCTGCCGCATCTGCAAGTGGCCCCATCCACTTCGGACTTGCAGAAAATTCCTAGCCATGAATGTCATGGATCGCATCCGGGTAGTAAAGAACAAAAAATACTGCCAAAATTGCCTTGCGCATGACCACTCCCAAGGGACATGCTTTTCTAAGCACGGATGTAAACGTTGCAAAAAGATGCATCATACTTTGTTGCATGTTCATCAAAGATTGCTAAAGAAATCCTTTCCATTATCTACACGCTCAAAATCTCGATCGCCATCTCCGAAACCATCTTCTTCGTCGACGAAGCGTAAGCATCAGCCTAAGGAAAAGGAATCCTCTCACCCATCCACTTCAAAGTCTTCTTTGTCTTCCATGTTACGGCAGAACAGCATAGTTTTGCTTCCAACCATATTGGTAAATATTGCTTCTACCACCTCTAATGCGCGTTGCTTACTCGACTCAGGATCTGCTTTCAGTCGGGTATCCAAAAGGCTTGTGGATAAGCTAGATCTTACGGCGTTTACACTTCGTGAGGAGACTATTTGCCCCATCACTCTAAAGTCCATATCCGATTCCTCATTATCAATCGAAGGAACATTTCGAGTAGATAATCGTATAGCTATACACACACCTTCCCAGTCTTTGTCTTCGTCCTTTAAAAACTACTTTCGAAATCTTGTTCTTGCAGATACTGAGTTTTACAAACGCGATCCAATTGATATTGTCATTGGAGCTGATCTCTATCCTAGAGTTATATCTGATGGAGTGATTTCTAAAACCGGGCTTCCAACGGCCCAAAGTACCCTTTTCGGTTGGACCATATATGGTCCATCTTCTTTGTAGAGATTAAAAAATGCACTACTAGGCAGGGACCAAGCAAATGTACAAACGCCTTAACTAATTTTCTAATGAATTTATAATAATAACTATATACACTAATATTGTTTGAATTTTGCAACAAAACATAATGTATTTTAATCTTAGTATAAGTTAAAATTGAAAAAAAAAAAAATGAATTGAAACTATTATTTAATCACATTTTATTTTCTATCATAGAAGCAGCATTTCCGACAGGACCAATCGATATTCAATTGTATTAATCCTGCAAAGCCGGGCGGCAATGTTCATGCACAATGGCATGAACAACTTTTGTAGCATCAATCACAGAGCATGAACATATATAAAAGCTGAAAACTGCTAACTGCTGTAAATGTATCGCTTTCTCTTTTCCCCACAACCCCCCCCATATCTGTCAAATTGGTTCCATAGTCGCAAATGCTGCTTCCGATTTGATTTTCCTAATTTATCTCTCTTATTCATCCAACACTTCAAAAGAAAAGGTAACAAACTCCTACCGAATAAAATTTTATAATTATCAAATCCCTAATTCTGGTCTTTTATTTAACCATTTCATATTGTCCATTCGGGGTTTTGATCATCACTAAAACAAAATATTCAAAATATTTTGTTTTATATCATCAATTGTCATTGAGAATAATTGAGTCTTAGTTCAGATAGAATTCCTCCAGTAACAGTCCTCACTCACCCCTTCACTGAGTGATCCCTATTACTATTTCCAGTACCTTTTATAGGGATGGCCGGAATTGAGTTTTTGGCCCTTTACAGCCACAAATTTAGTTATATTTTAATAAAAATATACAGCGTAAATATTGCTTATATTAACCTTAATCAGTGCTTCTAATTTTGTGGGAATAGGCCCATATTTTATTATACCTTCCATACAAGAGCCAGTCTAATATAGCTTTAGCTTTTTATACCCACCATCAAAAGGAATGGGGGGTATATTGAGATTATCATTCCGTATGTAATCTCCTTAATATTGGCTCAAAAACCAAAAACGATATATATTTTGAATCCTTATGAAATTCTAAGACGATTGAGCGATGTCCGTCTGTCTGTCCGTCTGTCTGTCTGTTGAAATCACGATAACGCCTAAACGAAAGGAGCTAGCTCACTGAAACTTAGTAAAAATATTCTTCATCTCTGAGAAAATTTTGGTATTGAAATTGGGCAAAATCGGTTTATATTTGACCATAGCTCCCGTATAACCTCGTCTAGGCTAATCGCTTATTTGTTAATAAATGACAAATTATAGCAGCTATGATGATAAAATTTGGTACATAAAAGTTTTACATTAGGTTCACAAATCAAAATCGGTTCACATTTAGCCATAGCTCCCATACAAAAAACTTACGAAAACAGCCTAAATTTCACCTAAAATACACTTAAATGCCAATAAATATAAAAGTACCCAGTAAAACTTTTCATTACCAAATAATGAGTTAAACAGTTAAACTATTGAACATGAACTACTTACTCATTCACTGTTTAAGTCATTACATTAACATGGGGATGTCATTGGAGGCAAGTACTTACCAATTGCAGAAAAGTAATGGCTTGGGTAAGCAATTTGAAAGCAACAACAACAACAGCAACAACTTTTTTGTTGTTGTTTTATTAAAAACATATATTTTTAAACGAAATACAAAATTTTTTTTATGATCCCATGGGGGCTCGAACCCAGACCCTCCGACTGCTAGGCAGAGACTCTTCCACTGAGCTACTTCATATAATAAAAACTTAGCAGCTTATAATTAATATAAACAATTTTTATTTTTAGATCCAAAATCATGTGAAAATAACTTTGTTTTTCCCTGCTTTTTTTTGCTTTGTTGTAATTTTTGGAAAAATATTTTTAAACGATTTTTTGTAATTATTTTAAAACTTTTTTAAAATTATTTTAAAACTTAAACAATTTAAATCTTCTTTTATGTATAAGTTTTTACATAAGATTGACTCTTACTTACTTAAATGTTACAACCTGTTAAGGTGGGATTTCGATCTTGTGCGAATATTCTCCAATTGTGCGAATATTCTCCAATTTTATAGGCCAAGCTTTGAAAAATGTTCCTCTACTTGGTCTTTCTATCGAAGTTTCGAACATCCTCCTCTAACATTAGGTAGTGAGACATTTCAATTCTAATTTTATCCTCTTCATTGTATTTTTTTTTCAAGAGAGGGTTACTAGCCCTTAATCATTAACGTGAGTTAGTTTTACAATTTTTTTTTACAGAAGATAATATTTAAGTTCTTAAAATTCAAAAATCATTTAAAAAGACTCTTTTAATAAAAAAAAAAAACTAAAAAAAATTGTTGCCCTTGGTGGGATTTGAACCGGGGCCATTAAGTTTTAATTACCATCTTAATTACAAATAAGTACTTCTGTAATAACTTATTATTTATTCGGATGGTATGTTGTAGTCGTTACAAGGTAACCAGTTATCAGAGTACTTGCCATTACCAAAGTTTTGCTGGGTATATAAGATATGACCACTAAATTTGGCACAAGAAAGTCTTATGTTAATGCCAGCCAGTGTGTCGCAATCGGTCACCATTTGACCTAGCTCCCATATAAAAAACTTACGAAAACACAAAAATTCAAAAAGAAAAGGGGATTTATGTCCGTCTGTCCGTCAGATAAAATTGTGATAGCTCCTTAACTACAAAAGCTAGTAAGACTGGCTGTCAATGTCAGCCAGTGTGCAAAATTTTGTCACAATCGGTCACCATTTCACCATAGCTCCCATATAAAAACACAAAAATACATAAAGAAAAGGTTGATTATATCCGTCTGTCCGTCAGATAAAAGCACAATAGCGCCTTAACGAAAAGAGCTAGGGGACAAAATTTAACAAAAGTATTTTGGATATCTTGAAAAACATGTGTGTTGAAAATGGACAAAATCGGTTCAAATTTAGTTAGAGCTCTCATATAACCCCGCCCGGGAAACACATTAATGCTGATAAATTGAATACAATTGTAATAGCTATGACGATTAAATTTAAAATAGGGAAGTTTTATGCAATTTTTGATCAGTTTATCAAATTTTGTAGGAGTCAGTCCATATTTGACTTTAGCTTTCATATAAAAAACACTCACGGAAACCAAAAATTTTAGCAAAGGCCAGTTAAAAGCTATTAAATTAGAAACTATGTTAGCTATGGCCATTAAATTTGGCAAGAATAAGCTCTATAGATATACCAGCCAGTGTGTAAAATTTTGTTACAATTGGTCAACATTTGGCTATAATTCTTATACATATAACATCCCCTTTTTATATCTACAATCAAAAAGATTTGGAGGTACATTCATTATATTAAGATTGCACCTATGAAATAAGATAGGCATCAATCAATGTTCAGACTTTATATATGATGAATGCATTAGGAACTCCTAACGAAATATGTGGACCTGCCGTATTATTATTAACGCGCTTAGCCTAACTACATATTAAGCACAACGAAAAGTATTTAACAACTTATTAATGTAAAACTATACCCGGTTATGAGACCGAATTTTGATCAAGGTAAATACTGGGGAAACCACTAAAATATTTCTAAATGTTGAACTATAAAGCTACGGCAACCGAATTTAGTCCAAAGGTTTTACCATCAATAGCAATTAGCTTAGCGATTTTTTCAGTTTTGTTCCAGATTTTGAATTAGCTGCACCCTGTTTCTGTTTCACAACTTGATGGTGGGTATATGGTGGGCGTTATATTCGGCACAGCCGAATATAACACTCTTACTTGTTTTTTTTATAACACAATAAACTGAATGAATCCAAGTAAGTCTGATTACAAGACCTATATCCTAATATCCTTAAGATGTGTAATCTTCGATTGACATAACAATATCTTCCAAACTTCCCTTTCGTAGAAAAAGCACAGGTTTTGAACCCGAAGCAAGGCCACATCAGCTTTTGAAATTCATGGTTTAAGACTTGTAGTCACTTTAATGCTTCGCCTTTAACAGGTTGATTTTTACTGCAGGAATGAGGTCTGGCTTTTTAGCACCAGTAGCTTTTAAATAAGTTTGGTCCGGTGCATCTGTGAAGCTAACATAAGTCGCCGTAACTGACCACTCGCATTGGAATAAGTCTTTCTCTATGGAAGTAAATCTCTAGAAATTATTAAGCCTCCATCCGGAAACATGGGGTTTAATTTATTTCTAGACATTATATTTTCGGCTTCCAAGTCGAGAAAGACATCTGCAGCCCGACTAAAGAACAGACGTAGACGGCCCATGGATTTGTATTCTTTGGATAGACTTTAGAAGTTATCGGGACTTAAACGGGCAGATCCCATTGACAGTCATGAAGAACACCACAGATGGTCAAATTTTTCTCCCTATATGTGAAATAGATGCCAGTTATTTTGGGTAATTCTTAGTATCACCCTCTTCCTTGTCGCACCTTTCCAAGGACATATTTTAGCTTAGCTTCATGTTTCTATAATATAATAAGTTTATCTAGATTGTTATTGTTGAGCTTGAAATAAACTTCATGCGTTATTTATTTTACAGTTTTTATGTCTAATTTTCCATAAAAGCAACCACAACTTAATTTCTTCAACATTTCCATTCTTACTCTTCCAGTTATTTCTTGATGGCATTTCTGACGTACTTCAGTTCTTGTCCTTACATATGATGTAAAATCTATTTATTATCCTATATATTCCCTGTTCCTCTAATTATCTTACAACCACTTTGAGCTAGTCCAACAACAACAGTCCCATCTTGTGTAGTAGCGGTACACTTCTCCTAATCCCGGATGAACAATTCATACGCTGGATGGAACACTTCAAGTTAAGATTAAATAATTCTATTGGATTAGAACCACTGACGGAAGTGTATAATGAAACCACCCATGGCAGTATATTCAATGAAATTGAAGATGCTCTATTATGCGATGTTGAAGGATCGAGATTTAAAAAAAAAACCTGGACTATTTTATCCGCCAGTCACACCATAAAATACTGTCTAAATTTCAGAAAAATCTTGCTTCATTATTTGCTATATTTGTCAATTTTAATAAATGAGTTATATGGGAGGGGCCCACTTGAGATTTCTGAAAAAACCCTTGCCTATTTTAACCACCGGTCACATCTTGCCATACTGTCAAAATTTCAGAAAAATTGAGCCGCTCGGTCATTCATATTTGTCATTTTTAATATATGAGTTATATGGGAGGGGTCACGACCACTAGAGATTTCTGAAAAAAACCCTTGCCTATTTTAAGCACCGGTCACACCTTACGGTACTGTCAAAATATTAGATAAATCGGGCCGCTAGGTCATCCATAATTGTCATTTTCAATATCTTACTTATATGGGAGGGGTCACGCCCACTTGATATTTTAGAAAAAAACCTAGACTATTTTAACCACTGGTCAAACCCTATCCCACTGTATAAATTTCAGAAAAATCGATCGGTTTAATCATCCATACTTGTAATTTTTAAAATCTGACTTATATGGGAGGGGTCACGCCCACTTGAGATTTCAGAAAAAACCTAGGCTATTTTAACCACCGGTCACACCTTACCCCACTGTCTAAATTTCAGAAAAATCGGCGGGTTTGATTATCCATATTTGTATGTTTTAAAATCTGACTTATATGGGAGGGGTCACGCCCACTTGAGATTTGAAAAAAAAAATCTGGCCTGTTTTAACCACCGATCACACCTTACTATACTGTCAAAATTTCAGAAAAATCGGGTTACACGATCATCTATATTTGTCATTTTTAATATATGAGTTATATGGGAGGGGTCACGCCCACTTGAGATTTCGAAAAAAAATTAGCCTATAGTCACCACCGGCCACACCATACTACACTGTCAAAATTTCAGAAAAATCGGTCCGCTAGTTTCGGAGATCCTTCCCAACAAACAACATACAAACAGGCAAAATGACGTGGACATTTTTTTATAGATATAGAAGAAGAAGATAGAAGAAGAAGAAGAAGATAGAAGAAGAAGATAGAAGAAGAAGATAAAAGATAAAAGAAGAAGATAGAAGAAGAAGATAGAAGATAAAAGAAGAAGATAGAAGAAGAAGATAGAAGATAAAAAGATTTGTTATAAATCCAGATGTGGAAGAATTTGAAACCGACGAAAGCGAAAACAATTTTGAAGAAGGCGGCGATAAAACTTTGAATCATTTAAAACCGATTGCCCATATAAATTTGAACCTAGAGGCTGTAAGAAAAACTGTTCGGTATTTCAAAAATTCGTCAGTTCGAAATATTATTTTACAAACAAGCGTTAAAAAGTTTATTCTTAGATTTCTGTTTCTAAAAGAAAGTATTCATAAAAGTTTAGAAAAATTATCGACCTTAGATTTCCATCATTCTATCGACTTTGAAATTGTAAATTCTTTTAAAGATTCGTTGATGTTCGTAAAAATGACTGTTGAAGCAATTTGTCGCTCGGTTGCAAATATTACACAGGCTAAAGGGGCTCTGCAGTTTCTCTAAAAGAAACAAGACTTATTTTACCTGAATTTATTTCCTAAAATTTTGTATTAAATTATAAATATGAGTTTTAATAAATTTATATTATACTTTGTTTTAATAAAATTATCTAAATTTTACTACAAATTTAAATCAAAATAGTTTTATTTAAAAAAAACCGGAAACCGAACCGAAACCGGCTGGTTTTGGGTGTTTTAAAACTGAAACCGCGGTTTCTTATTTTCACGGTTTTTTGCAAACTCTAGTTTTAATATAAATCAAAGATTAACTTTTATCATTCGTCCTTCCAATTCGTAATTATTGTTTTAGAAAACTACTTCCCTAGGATCAAAAACGAAATTACATTTCCTCTAAACTAACATTTACAATATTATAACTTAAGATGTTATAACAGAGGATTGTCTACTTTTTTTTCTCAAATCTCAAAGGATTTAAAATTAAAATAGAAATTTTTTAAATAAAAGAATTTTAACTTTTGCGTTTTTTTTTTTCCTAAAGAAAAAAATCTGCCACAATTTATTAAGAAGTAAAACACATAATAATAAAAAAATTTTACAGACATTCAATAAATCTCTTAAGATTAAATTTCATTAACAAACAAATGCCCAACAATTCTAGATTTATATTTAAAATTTTCTATTTGAATAAAGATGTAAAATATAATCGAAATAATGCTGGAGTTTTGAAAAAAACTTAAGTCCTCAAACAACCCCGTCAAGTATGCAGCACGCATTGTTAACAATTTCTTTAAAGTCATTATTATTATCCTCATATATCCTTATACAGGATAAAAACGATTTTTTACCTTGAAGGGCTCTAATACTGTATTCGCTCTTACTTTTGCTGATTGTACCTACAAAACTTCACTAAATACTTTGACAATTTGATGTTGACAAATTATAAGTAAGAACTTTAAATTTATGTAAATCCTTTCATATGCCTTAAATTCGTGCAACTGTTCACAATTGCTACCACAGAGAAGACAATAAAAAAAAGTCGGAGTGAATGAAATAATCACACCCTCCCTTTTTCTATAATTTTCAATTCGATTTTATTAAACCCCTTAAATATATTTTTTAAACGTATTTTAAAATTAAAAAAATACGAAGGCGATGACAACTACGTAGGATATGTTGGAAAAT